>OX371225.1:169912960-170392633 GCA_947310385.1 Nephrotoma appendiculata
AACCTAAATGCCGAAAAAATGATTAAAATCTACAAAAAGGCTTTACTGCCATCTGCCAAACGTTGGTTCATCAGCAAAAATGAAGATTGGATTCTGCAAGAGGACAACGATCCTAAACACCTCAGCAAGCTCTGTACTGAGTGGAAAACTCAATCTGGCATCGTTACATTGGATTGGCCGTCGTAGTCGCCCGATGCAAACCCTATTGAAAAATGTGTGGGCATATATTAAACAGAAACTTTGTGGAAGACGCACACACACTTTCTTGCAAAATTCGTTGGATCTGGAGATCGTTGCCACTAGAATACGCCGTCAAATTAGTAGAAAGCATGCCTCGGAGATGTCAGGCAATTATCGACGCCGATGGTGACTGGACACAATATTAACCGAATTGCATAATCGTTTGTAATGTGTACAATATATTTATAAATATGAAAGTTTCACCAAATACATTTTTTCATAAATTAACCCGACCACGCTCTTACTTGACTGACTGTAAATAAAATGAAATATACAAGATGTGCATAAATAAATATCAACTCTCATTAAAGCTTAGATAGTTAGAACACGTTCTCCGTTCTCAAAATTTTACTATAAAAAGGCCTTTAAGTCGGCATTGATAAGCACAGCATTGCCTCTTATTCGATGGATGGACGAGATCAAACAGGAATATAGCGCCAGCGAAGAAGAATTAAGTCTTGGCCTGGTTTTACTAGAGCAAAAGCTTTTCCTATGGTTTCCCGATATTAGATACTTATTAGTTTTAGATAAATATTTGAAAAATCAAGCTAGGTAGGATCAAGTTAGTGTAAGTATAATTGGGAAGTGACAAACTCGTTGCTAGGTAAATTTAATTACATTTGTCTCATATGTTAATATTTTATCAAATAAATTAAAACTGTACCTATGAATGAACTGTTCTCTCTATGTTGATATCAGTTCACGAGAAAACTGTGTTTAAAATGGAAAATTTTCAGTTTCGGTCTATTATTCACACGTCAATTTGATTCGAATGCACTTTTCATAACTTAATTTAGTCTGATTTCATTCAATCCTTCGTTCTCAGTTCAACACAATGCAAATTAAAAATTTAAAGCCACTTACCTTAATGAGCTGAATTGTGTACCATCATCTTCATTATTCTAAAATTGCACTACACTAAAATATTAACACTTTCTTAATTTGATCAGCTGTTTCATAATTTATTAAAAAATATATTGAATAAAAAACTACACACATACACGATACACTACATTTTCTTATAACACAAACACTAAATAATAAATTCACTTCACAAGCACCAGTTATTAAATTAAAAGCACGATTACATATAACACTACCCTAACTAATTTTAACTTTATAAAAACTGATTAAAAAAACATTCGACGCATAGCTGTTTGAAAGATACAATGGCAAGCCAACGTTAATCCTAACCCGTTATATTGCAAAGCTCGAATGTTCTAGCGTAGTAAAATTAGTGCTTTGTGCATGAAATAAATTGAAAGTTAATTTAATTTTTAGTGCCCTCCAGTGTCTTTACTAGAAAACTGTACATTTTACTTTCTTTTAAGTAGTGAAATAAAGTACAGTAATGATGAAAAATTTTGAACTTAAGATTTTTGCAGTTTTATAATTTGTTATATCTGTTTTCCGGCCCGCGATCACAATTGTGTACGTAAAAATCGTGTGCAAAAGAGAACCATTACAAACTATGGTTATTTACATACACTTTTGTGTGTGGTGGACTTAGGTTAGGTTAGAGTGGCTGCTATCGCACACTTAGGCCAGTAGTGGCCCATTGTGATACCACAGGATCCTATCTCCCCTTTACTCCCGTTGAAACCATCCAGAGCTACTTATGTAGCGTAAAATATCTCGCACTCTACAGCCCGCGAGTTCCGAAAGGCTGTCCATACTGTACACACCTAAGTACTTATGCCTTCTGCATGATAGTGCCGGACACGAGCAAAGGAAGTGATCCAACGTCCTCTCCTCCTCTTCGTCCAAACAACTTCTACAAAAGTCATTAGTCTGTAGACCTATCCTTCTTGCATGTTCCCCAAAAAGGCAGTGTCCTGTCAGTATCCCTACGACCAATCCTAACTCTCGTTTTCCTAGGGATACTAGTGCCTTGGAGCGCCTCAGGTCCAGTTTTGGCCAAACCTGTTTTGCTACCCTGCACGTGAGAGAGTTGGTCCACCTCTCATTTGTCAAGGCAATTGCCTGCTTACTGAGCGCCAATTTGAGTGTTGCTATAGGCCTCCCCAGACCCGCCCTTCCCGGCTGTTTCGGGAGAGTCGTGCCGTACCTAGCTAGATCGTCCGCCCTGCAGTTTCCCGTGACGTCCGAATGACCAGGGACCCAGATTATCTGGATGCTGAATTACTCGCTCATCTCGTTAAGAGATGATCGGCAATCCAGCGCCACCCGTGACTTCAGACAAACCGCCTCCAGCGACCTGACCGCCGCTTGACTGTCCACATAAATTGCGATATCCCTCACGGATACCACATTATGCTTCAACCATGTCACGACTTCGCCTATTGTTCAGGATCAGAAGCTGAAAAGAAAAATATTGATTAGTATGGTGTAACAAAAGTAAACAAAATGAATTGTAATTAATGATGGATACTTATCTTATATTTGAAGTTGAATTCCTTTTACTCTTGTCATTTAGCCATATATTTAATAAGTACCTATAATAGTTGAAATTGTAATTAGTTATTAGGAATTTATTTATGAAGTTTGTTAAATCAATTTTACTTACCAGAAAATGTTGAATGAATCAGCTGTTGTGTTGACATTTAGAATTGTCATCATGAATGTAGATAATGTAGGAAATTGTTTATCGACAGTTGATATTGTAAGATAGCGCGCTCTATGTTTGAATAGTTTAATTAATAATTAGCAGCACAAGTATTCAGCATATTGATTTGAATTTAGATTACCGCTTTTTCATATGCTGATAAGCTCAAGCTGTTGAAATTTACTTTTTTCGTTCACTTACCTTTTGACCGCAGAGCAGCTTCATCAATTTTTGAAATAAATTAAATTTGTAAATAAAATAAATAATATTATAATTGTAAACAAGTAGTTGTTGATTTGTTTTCTAAATTATACACTGGAATCAGTTCACATCCGTTCATTGTTTGGTCCTTCGAGCCGGATCCACCGATTGATTCCGGCATTTTATTTACTTATTTGTATTTGGAGAAAACACTCTGGAAACCACATTTTTGGCGAAACCGCATGGAACGAGAAACAACCTCAACAAATGGAAACCAAAACGCATTGAGTATAATTTTATTTTCCTAAATTTAACATGAACATTAATAAACATTTAAACATAATTAAAATAAAAGGCTTTCATTGTTATAATTATTTAATTTAACATTAACTATATATTCATATTTGGGTCTGGTTAAATATTACGGTGAACATTTTGTAATACATATCTACCTAGTCGTGTTGTGAAAATAAAAGTGAATATTCAAGCAATCAGTGTTAAATGCTATTGGTAGACTCTTGCGTGCGTTCAAGTGTTTTATTATTTTGTTTCGAGTCATTACAATTGTTTACTGACGTTTCCTCCCTAAGTGGTTTTCCAAATTTGCGTCTGTTGTTGAAATGGATGGCCTGAAAGGAAAAAGATCGTATATTAAAGGTCAGATCACAAGAATCGAAAATTACGCTCGCGTTATTAAAGATGATACATGCGTGGATGATTTAGCGATGAGATTGGAGAGAATCCATCAATTATACAAAGATTTCGTGGAAGTTGAGTACCAGATGCTGGAAATATCTGACGAGGCACCAACGGACATAGAGGCGATCGACTCACAATATTATTCGATTGTCCCTAAGTTGCAAAGTGCTATACGGAAAAGATCTAGTGCGAATCAGCCCACTGTAAATTTAGATCAAACGCTAAATACTTCACAATCTTCTTCGAGTGATTTCCGATTACCTCGCATTACCATTCCCCCATTCGATGGGAACTTTAAGGAATGGCGATCATTTTATGATCTTTTTGGATCCACTGTTCACGAAAACGCTACCCTTGCACCCGCACAAAAATTCCAATATTTAAAGGGACTGTTAAGAGGTGAAGCACTTGCTCTTGTTCGGCATTTTCAAATAAATGACGCGAACTATATAGAAGCTTATCAAAAGCTCTGTAAGAGATACGACAAAAAACGGTACATTGTGGATTCTTTCGTGGAGAGTTTTTTCGATCAACCCCAAATAACGCATGCGTCCGCACAGTCAATTGCTCGACTGCATGATACATGTGACGAAGTAATGCGTGGTCTTAAAGCGCTAGGTCAACAAGCAGAGACTCGAGATCCGTGGCTTATTTATATCGCCACACAAAAAATGGATCCAGAGTCAAGACAAATGTGGAAATTAGAAACGTGCGACATAGAATTCCCAACTTTCGACAAATTTTTAGCCGTGTTAAATAAGCGAATGGATTCATTGCAGGGTACGAAACCTGAAACCGTTAAACGTCAGTCTGCTAAGGAATCTACTCAGAAATCGAAGTCTATGCACACTGCACCAGCAGTACTTTGTGCACTCTGTGGAAAAGACCACAAATTATACGAATGTGCAGAATTCCTTGCATTAGATATTCAGCACCGCAGAGATTATGTAAAAAAACATTCTAGATGCTTTAATTGCCTTAGTGATTCACACATAGTTTATCAGTGTAAATCAAAACGAAAATGTTCTATATGCCAGAAAAAACATAACGTGATTCTCCATTTGGATATACCTACAAATATCTCTACAGTAACCGGTACGACTACCGAGAAAGGAACCACTTGTGGTCATTCTAATTCGGTCATTAATGCAATTCTTCCAACAGCAAAGATTATAGTTGAAGGGCAAAACGGGGATTGGCAGTATTGTAGAGCCTTGCTTGATACCGGCTCACAAACATCGTTTGTTACGGAGGAGTGTTTTCAGCGCCTAGGACTGAAGAAAGCTAATGGTCGGATATTAATACAAGGCCTTAATGACGTTTCATCAGGAGTGTCAAAGGGAGTGGCAACTATTCGAATCAAATCTCGGTTTAGCACCAATTCATACGAGATAACTGCGAAGGTACTGATCGTTCCAAAGATATCATCATATAAGCCAGTAATCAAAGGACTGAATCGTTCACGATGTTTAAGTCGTATTCGACTAGCAGATCCCAATTTTCACAAGGAAGGAAAAATCGATGTACTACTGGGAAGTGATACGTTCTTTGACATAATTTGTGATGGCAAAAAATATATTCAGAATACACAATTGGTTGCTCACAATACGAACTTAGGATGGGTGATTGCAGGAACTGCAGGTGAAGGCCAAGCAGAAAGAGAGGAACTTCCAATTAATCTTCATCTAGATGTCGATCTAACGCTCAGAAAATTTTGGGAGATTGAGGAGATTAATGATGTCGTCCAATACAGCGAAGAAGAAAACTTCTGTCTTGAACACTTCCGGAATACAATCTGTAGAGACAAAGACGGCAGATACGTAGTTAGTCTACCTTTCAAGAATGGCTTGCAGAAATTGGGCAATTCCAAATTGATGGCAGTAAAGAGAATGGGTAACTTAGAAAAGCGATTCGTCCGTGATGCTACATTAAAGAGGATGTATGGAGAGTTTATGAATGAATATGGAGAGTTAGGCCATATGAAATTAGCCAACGATTCAGGATTGGAACAATATTACTTGCCACATCACGGTGTAGCGAAGGAGAGTAGTACAACTACCAAGCTTAGGGTGGTCTTTGATGGTTCGGCTAAGACAACGCATGGGAACTCTTTGAACGATCAATTGGCTGTAGGACCAGTCGTACAATCTACTTTGGTGGAATTGCTGCTTAGATTCCGAACTCACAAAATCATATTCACGGCTGATATCGAAAAGATGTTCCGGCAGATTTGGGTCAATACAAAGGATACAGAGTTTCAAAAAATCGTTTGGAGGAAGGAACCAGAAGAAGAGCTGCGCACTTACAGATTATTAACGATCACATATGGTACAACGTCTGCTCCGTTCTTGGCTACGCAAACTTTAAACCAACTGGCGTCAGATTACCAATGCGAGTTTCCAGAAGCATCAGAAGTACTCAAACGAGATTTCTACGTTGATGACCTGCTGTCGGGAGCAGCTGATATCAAAACTGCACAAAAGATGGTTCGAAATCTAATTTGTTTATTAGGGAAAGGAGGATTCAACCTACGTAAGTGGACTTCCAATAGTACTGAGCTTATGTGTACTATCCCTGAAGCAAACAAGGAGCTACCGCTTATTAACTTCGAAAACGATAGTGAAGCCGTTTCGGTTCTTGGAATGCGGTACTCTCCTACAAACGACACTTTCGAGTTTAAAGTGAATTTAGTAAATCACAAGTTCACCAAACGCAGTATGCTATCAGAAGCAGCGAAGATATATGATCCAATTGGGTGGTTGTCGCTAACTACAGTCAAAATAAAAATCTTATTCCAAAGGCTATGGTTACAAGGAGTTGACTGGGATGAACCGTTACCATATCCAATTTACAAGGAGTACACAGCAATAAGAAGTACATTAAGCAGATTGGAAGATATTCGAATATGCAGATGGTTATAACTACAATGAGGGTCAAGAGTTGGAACTGCACGGGTTTGCAGATGCCTCTGAGTTAGCTTACGGAGCCGTAATTTATAGTCGAGTAAAGACGACAGATGGGTATAAAATAAATATACTTACGGCAAAGACAAAGGTAGCACCAATTAAGACTATCAGTATTCCACGGTTGGAACTTTGTGCTGCAATGCTGCTAACCAAGCTATTAGCATCAGTTGTGAAAACGTACAAAGATAAATTTACTATTAGCTATCGACTATGGACCGATTCAACGATTGTGCTAAATTGGATATCGTCCTGCCCAAGAAGATGGCAGACTTACGTAGCTAATAGGGTCTCATTGATTTTGCAACAAACTAATCGCCAACAATGGAGCCATATATCATCATCTGACAATCCAGCAGATTGCGCTTCGCGTGGAATACTTCCTGATGAATTGGTCAACCACAGTTTATGGTGGAATGATCCACAGTGGTTGAATAAAGCAGACATTTTTTGGCCAAATCAGTCAAAACTCAATGAAGAATTTCCAGAAGCAGCTTTGAAAGAAGAAAAACATTCAGCGGTCGTATTGTTGAACATAGAAGACAACAATGATTGGTTGTCTGGTCTCGTAAAACGATGTTCCAAATTTTATAAAATAGTTTTTGTGATTGCACGAATAATACTACTATTTCGGAAAAGGTTATCAAATACAGCATTCGAGGGATTAAAATGCTCACAAATGAATAATGAAGCCAAACGTGATGCGTTCACCTGGCTCATTCGAAGAGTGCAGTTAACCAGTTTTGCATTTGAAATAAATGCTCTCGCGAACAAACAATTAATCAAACGAGATTCAAAACTAATATCTCTCTTTCCATTCTTAGATAATACTGGTCTTTTGCGAGTTGGTGGCAGGTTGTGTAATGCAGATGTTCCGTATGATGTAAAGCATCCAGTCATACTTCCGGCCTCACATCGAGTAACCACTTTGGTGATTAGAGATGAACACCTCAAACAACTACACGCGGGTCCGACACTACTGATTTCAGTTCTAAATCAAAATTACCATATCCTACGATGCAAACATGAAGTACGACGAGTTCTTAGTCAATGTGTTAGATGCGTCCGACTAAAGGCAAAACAGCAGCAGCAACTCATGGGTCAACTACCACAGCATAGGGTATCATGTCATCGACCGTTCTTTACCACAGGGGTGGATTATGCTGGGCCATTATTCATCAAGGCATCCCGTTTGCGAGGTGCAAAAACTATAAAGGCATACCTGGCTCTGTTCGTGTGCATGACCACAAAGGCGGTACATTTGGAGTTGGTTAGTGATATGACGACGGAGGCATTTTTGGCGGCTTTGCGTCGTTTCCATGCAAGACGAGGAATATGTGGCCACATTTATAGCGATAATGGTTCGAATTTTGTAGGCGCACAACGAGATCTACGAAGGTGCTTGTTAATGGTCGAGAAGGATGCAGTTCTAATAAAGTATATTACGTCTCACAACGTCGAGTGGCATTTTATACCGCCAGGTGCTCCAAACTTTGGAGGTCTATGGGAAGCGGGCATAAAGTCTGTTAAATATCATCTAAAACGCGTATTAGGGGATACGTTGTTTACATTTGAAGAGATGACCACTTTGCTTACCCAGATTGAATGTTTGCTTAATTCCCGACCACTGAGTGAGATGTCAAAAGAAGATATGGATCCTCTAACTCCTGGTCATTTCTTGGTTGGACATGCGATGACATTAATGCCCGAATCAAATCTGTTGGACATCAAGGCGAACCGGTTGTCGCGTTGGCATCATATACAGCGGATGGTCCAGCATTTCTGGCAACGGTGGCATACCGAATATTTGGTAACATTACAACAAAGAACCAAATGGAAAATAGTGTCTGAAAATCCATTACCCGGAGAACTTGTAGTTGTGATAGACAAGGATGTTCCACCAGCTAAATGGCTAATGGGCCGTATTACTGAAACCATTCCAGGTCAAGACGGTTTAGTACGAGTGGTTGTCATCAAAACCAAATTAGGCCAAATAAAGCGGCCAATATCAAAAATATGTATTTTACCTGCTGGCTCTGGTGAGCCAACCGGCGCGGGATGTTCAGGATCAGAAGCTGAAAAGAAAAATATTGATTAGTATGGTGTAACAAAAGTAAACAAAATGAATTGTAATTAATGATGGATACTTATCTTATATTTGAAGTTGAATTCCTTTTACTCTTGTCATTTAGCCATATATTTAATAAGTACCTATAATAGTTGAAATTGTAATTAGTTATTAGGAATTTATTTATGAAGTTTGTTAAATCAATTTTACTTACCAGAAAATGTTGAATGAATCAGCTGTTGTGTTGACATTTAGAATTGTCATCATGAATGTAGATAATGTAGGAAATTGTTTATCGACAGTTGATATTGTAAGATAGCGCGCTCTATGTTTGAATAGTTTAATTAATAATTAGCAGCACAAGTATTCAGCATATTGATTTGAATTTAGATTACCGCTTTTTCATATGCTGATAAGCTCAAGCTGTTGAAATTTACTTTTCTCGTTCACTTACCTTTTGACCGCAGAGCAGCTTCATCAATTTTTGAAATAAATTAAATTTGTAAATAAAATAAATAATATTATAATTGTAAACAAGTAGTTGTTGATTTGTTTTCTAAATTATACACTGGAATCAGTTCACATCCGTTCACCTATCGCCACCACTTCAGCCTGGTACACGCTGCAGTAGTCAGGGAGACGAACGGAAATATTAACGTTAAGCTTCTCACAGAAGACTCTGGCTCCTAGTTTGTAGTGCCTCGTTTTCCAGTATTGATCCGTTCCTCCAAGATTCTCTCGAAGGACAGATGGTCCGGAAACCTTTATCGAAGCACAACGTTGGCTTAATATAATCTAGATTCGCCAGTTTTTCCCTTAGCGATCTAGTTATCGTCGAGTGTCCCGCGTGAAGACACTTCCACTGAGAGACAGCCGAGAGTCTCGTAGCCACATTGGCCTCTATCTGTTTACCAAAAAATTTGATTGGAAGAAGGTGGAACATAACCTCCAAAGCGCGTGTAGGTGTTGACCTAAGTGCCCCACTTATAAGCATGCAGGCCGTTCTTTGCACCTTTTCCATCATTTTTATATATGTTGCCTTCTCCAGAGCTGGCCACCACACGCCCACCCCGTACGTCAGCACTGGTCTTACCACTGCCGTATAGAGCCAGTGCACCAGCTGTGGTTTCAGACCCCATTTCTTACCTATGGCGTTCCTACACGAGTAAATGGCTACATTAGCCTTATTCACCCTTTCCACAATGTTAGGCTTCCAGCTGAGCTTACTATCCAAGATTATGCCCAGAAATCTTGCTCTGTCAGCAAAAGCCAGCCTAATGCCGTTCACGGTAGGAGGGCTAACTACCGGAATTTTATACTTCTTAGTAAATAGTACCAGCTCAGTCTTGGAAGGGTTGATCCCTAATCCACATTTGCTGGCCCATTTCGTAACGATCAAGAGCGCATTCTGCATAACGTCCCTAATCGTACACAGATATTTGCCAGAGACAGCCATCGCTACATCATCTGCATATGCTACAACCCCTATCCCCTCTCTCTCCAGTTCCAACAGCAAACCATTCATCACCGCACTCCAAAGAAAGGGGGACATTACACCTCCTTGCGGGGTTCCTCTAACCACTCGCCTTCTAATGGTGGCCTCCCCCAGTTCCGAAGTAATAATCCTGCTTACCAGCATCTGATTTATCAGCCTTATTATGGGGTAATCCACGTTCAAAGGTAGCAGTCCTTCCATGATCGCCTCCGTTTTTACATTATTAAAGGCGCCCTCAATGTCGAGAAATGCTACCACACAGAACTCTTGCGAGTAGATTGACTTCTCAATCATGCGTACTAGATCGTGCAGAGCTGTGTCCACCGACTTACCCTTACAGTACGCATGCTGCGACGTTGCCCAATTCCTGGGCTCAATTTTTGATCGAGTGCCTACATCTACCAACCTTTCCAAGGTTTTCAACAGAAAGGATGATAGAGTTATAGGTCTCAGGTCCTTTGGATAGGCATGTGAGCTTTTTCCCGATTTTGGGATAAAGACCACTCTGACCTCCATCCATTTCCTAGGAATATAAGCTAGTCTCAGACACCCACCCTCCAGCCAGTGGAGGATGACTGCCGAATTCGTTTGGATCTCTGCTGGTATAATCCGACCCGGGCCCGCCGATTTATACGGCTTAAAACCGTTCAGCGCCCACCGGATTCGCTCCCTGTCCAAGATGCCCTCCATCTCTAATGAAGGTGTTGCTCGATGAGCTCCAGGCTCCATCGAGTCTTCAAAGCTACCCGGAAAATGGGTCTCGATAAGGAGCTCCAATGATTCCGCACTTGAAGTTGTCCATGACCCGTCTGGTCTAATTAAATAACTAGGACTGGCTGGGTTAGTAGCTAGAATTTTCCTAAGGCGAGAAGTCTCAGAGACCTCCTCCATCCTACAACAGAAGTTTCCAGGACCCCCTTTGTGCCTTCTTCAACTCTTTTTTGTACTTTCTTAGGTCCTCCTTATAGGAGTCCCAATCCCGAACATCCCTTGTGCTCTTAGCTTTGTTAAAAGCTGTCCTACACACTCTCCGATACGTTCCCAACTCTTTGGTCTACCATATCGGCTTCTGCCTGCCCCTAGGCTTTATCAGGGGGCACGCAGCATTAAATGAAAGATTGCACGCTCTTGTGACAATATTCACCATGCAGTCTAATTCTTCTACCGTCACCGGAGGTCCCGGGACCTCCAGCGGCAATAGTTCCTCCAACACTTCCCTATATTTGTTCCAGTTTGTCCTTCTGGGATTCCTGAAGGCTTTCCGGGCAACAGGTTTGATGTTGAGGTTATATGTAATATATCGATGATCAGAGAATGAGTGCTCCTTCGCCACTTTCCACCCTCTGATCATATGAAAAATCGTTTCCGACGCAAAGGTCACATCTAGAACCTCCTGTCGATTTTTAACAATAAATGTCGGTTCTCGTCCAATATTGCAAACTAAAAGGTTGGTATTTAATAAATAATCAAAAAATAACTCACCCCTCTCGTTGATGTCTGTGCTTCCCGATATGGTATGATGTGCGTTTGCATCACATCCGAGTATAACACCTACCCTTCTGTGATCTGCTTCCCGGATTAATTCCCCCAGGTTATCCGGTGGAATCCCCTTTTCCCGATCCATATAGGCTGAGGCCAGCCATAATTTTTCACAGCCAGCCTCAACACTCACTGCTGTAACATCACCGCTACTAAATTGAGGAAGAAGAAAAATATTCAAATTATTTTTCGCTAAAATACAGGATCTGATCTTGTCAGAGTTGCTTGAGTATAGTAATTTATACCCTTTCATTCTTAGCCCACAGATCCTGTTATTGCTAATCCAAGGTTCTTGGATTAACACCAACTCGTCATCAGACTTAGTCAGTCTGAGCACGAGAGCTGCCGAGGCAGCCTTCGTGTGATGTAGGTTTATTTGTACAATGCTAAACATTGTAGTCAACCTTACTCACCTCTACCTGCACCCCCTGCATCGGGATAGTGCCATCTGGCTCGTTGTTCCGGCCGCTATCCTCCTCTCGTCGAGAGCCCGACAGGATGTCCCCATCAGACTCCAGTGAGAGGAGGCTACCTCCAGTTACGATGTTTCCTGCGTCCGAGGCACTTTTCCGGCCGTCCTCAGCCCGCTTGACCATCTCCTGCTGAGTCCGTTCACCGTCACTCCCAGGCTGGTCTTTCGTAGTCGCCTCGGCCTCATCTTTTTTATATATTTTAAGGGTGATCGACCCGAACCCGAAGTTGATCACCCCCTTTAGTTTTGAGAGGGAAACCAGGGACTCTTTATTGATCAGCATGATTGCCAATCTAAAGCCTCCCTTAGCCTCCTCTCGCTTTACAATCCTCCAGTCTTCGGTCGGAAGATCGGGATTGTTGGCCCGGATGATCTCGAGGATCTCTTCCGGCTTATCCGGCTCGGTTGGCAGCCATACACGTGCCCTCGGCCTGCTCGGGATTTCCTCCCTGCAGACTGCCTCGAGCCTCGCACCCTGCCATACCTCGCCTACTTCGGCTACTGCTCTTTTGTACAGGTCAGCCGATCTCTGGTCTGAGCACGCAGTAAACTTCACGCGCCCCTGGCACCATCCCGCATCTCTGTAGGATGGAGGGGATCCCGGATTTTCTCTCAGGATCCGTAGAAAAATGGAGTTTAGTGCATTATGCGCTACCCTCCACTTCTCTGACGTGATGCTCCCATCTTCTTGACTTCTGTCAATGACGGCTAGCACCAGCACGTACTCCTTTAGGATCTCACTGAATAGCTTCAGTTTCCGATCGCTAGGAGCACCCGACGTCTTGTCTGTCTGCACCTTGGCCCGCTTACTGTCACCCGGTTCTAACTCATTCTTGGACCTCTGTCATTTAGACACAAGGGCCCTTTCCGAGCTATCACAGCCGACAGTTTCTTTAGCCCATGCTACAGACTTACGCTGTTCGACTGTAAGCTGCCCCTCAGGGGTCGCAGCCAGTCTTTCCAGAACTCTGAACGCCGACCGTCTCTCCCTGTATCGACGCTTCGAAGGAGGGATCTCCTTCACTCCCCCCCCCTATCTTTGACGGATCCACTTCCACCTGGCTTCGATGCCAAAGTGTCGCTTACCCTTGCTCCTAATGATGTAGCTCCACCTTCACGGTTAGAGTTACTCCCTTCCTCCGGTTTTTGAAGGGTGCCGGCCGCTTTATTTTGTTTTTGCTTACTATTTTCCATGTTTTTCCCACGAGTGTCGGAGAAATATAAGTCGACCTGCGCAGAGATCCGTGTACGCAGGCAAGGCTAAATACAACTGGAGGTCGCCAGGTATCCAGAGGGCTCCGTTCACGACTGGGCTTTGTTAAATGGGCCCCCAGTCTAGCCGATTATCAGCACGGGTCGCGTAACACCTTAATCCAGCCCATTGGTTCGCCGAGCACCCCGTCCCCCGCGCCCCCGTCCTCCTCCCGCATTCACTCCCTCATTCACCATTCATATGGATATCCCAAGCCAATGGGCCCCACTTCATTCATGAGATGCCCGTTTATAGGGTTCCCCATTCACTACCTGGAGGCTCGGGAGCACAAGGGGACGGACGTTCAGCTCACCGTGGTTGTGGTCGATGGTTTTAAGGCGCCATCAGTTCGCCTTTCCCTACTGGGTATCCTAGGCACTCAGAATTTAGTGAGCGGAGGTTAACCATTCCCCCGTTCTCTGAGACTCTCCTCCCAGCAGAGCTGCGGTTGGGGACGGCTTATTTAATTCACCGCTAACCTACCTATCGATAGGCCGTTCACTATCCACCACCTGTGACCCCCCCGATAGCTGCAGCTCGCCACGGGGTGGTGGACTTAAAATACAGCAAAAAAAATATCGGTCGGAAATGGAATATCGCCGAAGTCACAAAAAGTGGGATTTAAAAAATCTCTGACGCTGTATGTATGTCATTCCCTTCAGACTAAATAACTTTAGTTTCACTACAGTTCAGAGTACAAACTTTGTTCGAAAACTGAGACTTGAGAGTTTGGAGTTTTGCTGCTGTTTCACTAGCCTACTAGATGCACAAAATTAATATTATTATTGATTGATGTAAAAAATAATTAATTTTTATATTTTCGTCTAGTGTGCTGATGAAACAACAAAAAAACTCCTAAGTCACAGTTTTCGATCAAAATTAGCATACTGATGGATTGTTTGATCGGGATGGAACTTCAAATTAAGGTTTTCCCATAATTTTAGATAGTCAAATAGTTTAAGGCTGTAATCGGTTAACCAAAAGGAGCACCTCCATTGGAACTTTTTCTTTGATTGTAAATATTTACCCGAAAAACGATTAAGTACTAAAAGATTTTAAATCAATTCGGTCCACATCAGTTTCCAAAATTTAGGTGGACATTACAATTTTTTACAAAGCCCGTTTTTTAGCAAAAATTCGAGATTGATCGGGTTGAAACTTCATACTTTAGCTTTTACAATAAATTGGGAGGTCTCAGCAGTGATGTGCGTCTACGCGTATTTTAGAATTTTCAACGTCATAGCATCGATAATGTGTCGACAATTGCTTTTGGCGTCCACATTTCAAGTGGTCTTCCTTCTTGAAGATAAGGCACATCACTGCCACTTTCAATTCATCAAACTTAACTTCGCTTCGCCATCGGGAATGAAAAATATGGTCAAAAGTACGGTTCTACAATTTTCTCTTTCCAATAACAAGAGTGCTGAATAAGGGAATTCATCGTAAGATGAATCCACATAATGTTCAGATTTACTGTAGTCTAGTAAATAATATAGTAAAACTACTGATATTGTTAATTTATTTAATACTTATTTTATCAATATCGGAAAAACAATATGTGAATCTCTTAACAGTGATGGAAATATCAATAAATTTCAAACATTAATTCCTAACCCTAATTCAGTTCTACTTTCTACCACAACCTCAGCTGAGATTATTAATATAATTAGTTCACTGGATAATGGTAAAGGTGGTGGACCAGATAATATCCATAATATAGTGTTAAAGGGCCATATTTGGTTTTTTACAGAGTTTTTGTGTAATATCGTAAATATTATTTTTGAGACAGGTGTATATCCTAAGTGTTTAATGTGGTGCTTAAATGTGGTGATACTGGTTTGGTTTCTAACTATAGGCCAATTTCAACACTATCAGTATTTGATAAAATTATTGTGAAAATCATTGATAGCCGTTTGAAGGAATTTTTAAACCAGTCAATTTTTTTCTTTTCTTCTCAAAACGGGTTTAGAAAAGGCGCTGGTACTAAAGTGGCTTTGGTTGAAAGGACAAACCTGCTTTACAATGCTTTCGGTAGGGGTGAATACGTCGGTGCGGTATTCTTGAATTTACAAAAGGCTTTCGATTCAATTGATCATAGCTTGCTCCTTGAAAAATTATACTGATCTGGAATTCGTGGGTTAACGTACACTGTAATTGAGAATTATTTGTTATGAATTTGTTATGATATATGGTATTGGTAGTGACTCTATATGTTAGATATAGAATAAGGTGTTACTCAAGGTAGTGTCTTGGGTCCTTTAATATTCTTCATATTTATTAACGATATGTCAAGACTGCCTTTGGTAGGCAAAATTCGTATTTTTGCAGATGATACAGCATTATTTTATGAGACGCAGGATTCTAGTACTATTGTAGATACTATGAAGGAGGATATGAACATTCTACTGGACTATTTAAAATCAAATATATGATTTCACTAAATTTAACCAAAACGAAATACATGATTTTTCATTCCCACTATAAAAATATTTTAGTTCTGCCCCTTTGTGTTACGAATGATATTGTAATCAATAAGGTTGAATCATTCAAATATCTAGGAGTCGTTTTTGATTCATGTACGTCCTAGAATGAGCATATCTCGGCATTATCTAAAAAAAAAAAATAGCGCCGTTCATTGGTGTTCTGAGGAAGCTCTCATATTTTGTGCCGAGATACGTTTTAGAGATTATATACTTCGCTTTTGTACATGCTCAAATGACCTATGGTATTATCGATCACGGAACAGAAAGTAAGATTTTATTGAATAGGATCGAAGTTATGCAGAACAAATGTGTAAAAACTATATGTAAACTTCCACTGCTCTTTCCTTCACTACTCTTATATGAAACTGAGACCAATGTAATATTACCTATATAAGCTTTACACTTTTCTTTTTCAGATTGCATTTTACATGTACAAAGGAATTAATGTGTCCTCTGCCCTGTCACATTTAGAGTTTAATGAAACTAAACCCGAATTTTTCACTCGATTCGGCAAAAATCTTTCTAGTGGTAAAATCAATAGTGAATTTTGTAGGAAGTCAATAAGAGTCGCCTGTCTGTCTGTAATAAGTTACCCGAATCTTTAAAAAAATCGTTTAATGTTAAACATTTTAGAAAAAATCTAAAATGCCATTTTGAAGAAATTATTCGGGATTACTTTTAATATTCTTGAAATTTTAAATTAAAAAAAAAGAAAAGAAAATACAACTAGAACATCTGAATACAGAATGAGTGAGTGAATATTTGTGGTATTGGTTTTCCTTCAAAGAACAACAAATTCATAGGAACTCCTCTACTACAACTATATTGAATTCAATTTCTTTTTGAATATTAATTTTTACATTCGAATTTATGCAGATTATTATTAAGTTTTCCTTGTAATAAATAAATTAGATTTAAGTATATTTAAATATAAAAAAAATCATTTTTTTGTAATTAAAATATAAAAAATCATATAATGTAAATAAAAAAAAAATAATTCAGAACTTCGGTCTTCTACCATTTGCACTTTTTCGATCTAAAAATTTGCGTATGCTGCTCTAGCGAGTACAGCCTTTTTAGCTTTACTTTACCTGCAATTGTAAATCGGTTTGGAATGTTAATATGGGATATATTCTGTTCCTCAACAGCAAGAGGCTTCTCTCTCCCCTACAGCACCAAGTGTAAGAAAAATTTTGTCGGTTGCAGATGCAGTGTATGTGTGAAATACATTCGATACACTTACTAAATGTTTTTTGAATTGTAATTCATCGACGTTAAAACGTTTTAATTCTTGTCGTATTTAACGTAACCAAATAGATATCAGTGTATTTTTAACTCGCCAATTTTATGCTGGTACTATTCTTTCGCTTATCTCATCACAATTGCGACCTAGCCTAGAAGTATGGCTAAACTAGCCAAAAAAAATTTCTCATCATTTGAGTCTTCTGTAAGGCACTCGCAGGAGCACGCAAACGTCCAACAACAGTACGACACGATAATCGAAGAAATATTTGCACAGCATGGATGAAAATCGTGGCAACCCGCTGAATTATAATGAGAGAGATCAAAAAGAAGGATGTGGTATCGCACACAAACCTGCGAAAGATATTTAAAAAAGAAGGTTTCATGTTTCCAAAATTGTTGTCGCAGTCTCTGCCCATCGTGATCATTGGTAAATTTAAGATGAATGGTGCCAGGTCATGTAAATCAGTGTGCTCAATAATGTCCTGGTTTCAATGGGTTGAGGTCGTCGTATGAATTAATACAAATAGGTCGTGAATTGGGGATCGCATAAGTCTGCGTCAAAAGCGTTATCATTTCTCCATAGGTCAGTAGAACCTCCGATAATGTTCTTTTTAAGTGGTATTTTGTAGGCATTACTGCGGTCTCTAATGCTTATTATTTACAACTTGATATAAACTGCCGTAAGGCTCCATTGCAATAAATGAATCAATAGACAGAACGACAGCAAGCATATGAATATGTTTTTTAGGCCTCCATGTTTTGATTTCTGAACGTAAATTGGTCCAGCATAATCGACAACAGCCGATAAGAAAGGCCTAAAAAATGTGATCCGACTGAATGGTAGCTCGGCCATAATAAATTGAAAAATTTCTGCTGCTTGAAACTCTGTTTCCCACACAAATTTTGAAGGAGCGCGGTTCGGCCTCATTCTAAGGCCAACAATTGTGAAATCACTACACACACGTACGGCATTTTCTCTATCAATTAGTCATTATTGAACTTTTGGTAAGTATGGTAGTTGTTTGTTCAGAAAAACTCTGTACCTAAACAAACTGAACTGAGGCCGTATTCTTGAAATCGGTGGAAATTTCCCCAATCGAAATACAGTTTGCTTTGAAATTCTCTATATTATTCGAATTTTTCGCCGGCTTTGAGAGGAAAAAAATGTAATTAATTTGTTTTTCTTTTTTGTATAAGTTTAGGTCCCCATAATTTTTACATCAAAAATTTATTCAAAAAAACTACAATTTATTCAAGATTGGAAAGTTAGATTCTACAGATGTGGCCAAATTATTATCACCTCATACGAAATTCATAGTAATGTGATTTTCAAAGGCCGAACTGCAACCTATTGTATAGTTGGCACGTCATTATGGTAGATATCAACCAATCCAAGGAATTCGTGCAATAAAAATTTAATATACCCAGAAAATACGCCTTTTATGAGTCAACTATACCTGTAAACCCTTTTCGACAAAATATGAATTCCGAGTATTTATTGTCCTGGTAATTAGTTTGACCTCCGAATTGTTTTGTTTTTATGACAACTAGGTGGTATTTAAGAATTAGTATTTTACTCAAGAATTTCAGTCTCTTTAGTGACTTTGAAAAATGAAAGTGAAAATGTTTTTTGTAATATTAGTGAAGTACATTATGGGTAAAGCAAAGGACATCAGTGCTGTAACCAGAGGCAAAATTTCGACGTATTTGAAAGTAGGCCAGTATACGCATGGGTAAATAGCCCAGAAAACAGGAGTGAGCCTCAGTCTTCAAAAAGTCCCAGAAGAAGAAGGGGAAAATGTTGTGGAAATCCTAAAACAACAGTCAGGCAGGACAGATTTTTAATGCGGAAAGCTAAATAAAATCGAACGTTATCCAGTAAGTCTCTGAGGGGTACAATGCGTAACGTTGGTGCGGAAATATTGGAGAGAACAGTGAGACGGAGACTTTTTCAATATGGGCAATGTGCAAGACGGCCTAGCAAGGAGGAAAGGTTAAATTCTAGGATTATATAATAAAGTTAAACATAGGCAAATGGACATTTTACATGGTTTTGGCAGGGCTGGGTAAAGGTACAAACAATAAAAGTCCTTCTTTTAATAATATGTTTAAAGTTACACTTTTCAATAAATGTCTCCTTCAACTTTATCTTATTCTATTTCTTGATTCGGTTGTATTCAGTGATGAGACTATGATGATTTTGGCACTAGCAATGTCCTGGACCGTTCGTATATCAAAAGGAGAAGAATATTTACCTTCCTCTATCCAACAGCAGATGAAATAACTAGTTAGAGTCATGGTCAGCCAGCAATATCATCAAAAGACTCTTCCTACTTTATGTAATAAACGAGATATTGAACGCGAATCAATATTTAACTGTTATGCAATCACAACTGACAACGACTATGAATGAAAAATTCAATGGGGACGGAGCTTTTATGCATGATAATGCTCCAAGCCATACGGCAAAAAAGCCACCGAATATTTAAGGACTAACGGCATCCAAATCCTTGACTGATCACCGAATACGCCAGATATGAATCCCATCGAAAATATTGGGGCCATTTTTAAAGAAAGAGTAACAGAATTGATCAAATCGATGAAAGAAGTCTAGGAAAATGACACCGATCTACTCACTAAAGCCAAAAATGCAATAAGTGAAATGCCCCGTAGGATACAATTATTAAAAAATGCTAACAGAATGTTCAACAAGTATTAATAAATATAGTTATCATAAAAAATTTTAACTTTTATTTGAAAAATTAATTTTTTAAAGCAATAATCTTCCAAATATCTAAATGTGATAATAATTTGGCCACATCTGTATATGTGTGGTTGAAATTAAATCTAGACACATTTTGAATCAAAATTGAATTGGAAAGCTACTATTATTTTAGTTAGGCATTATTTATATTTAAAGATTTTGCAACAAACAAGTAACCAAAAATTAATCAAAAAATATTGTTGTTGTTTTGTTAATATCTAATGATTATGATTAATTTTCGACATTTTCGACGTTGTCAAAATAATCGACGTGAGTTATTTTATTTTCGTCATATATTGTCTACACGTGTAGACAATGTATTAATGACGCAACGTAGACGATACGGCACAACGCTGGGTCCCAGTGATGTATGGACAAAATCGGTCAGCCGGCAGTAACAGCTTCCATAGGAGCTTTTTCATTTTTTGCAAATATTTTGAAATTACTCTTCATCATTTACGAGAGAAACGACAGAGAGCTAAATAATTCTTAATTTATTTTGAAACAATACAGATCCAAATCTGTTATCTAAACCTTAAGCGGAAATTATGATTTTTGAAGCTATCGGTTACTCATTAAAAATTCAGTTCTTGTGGAGACAATATGGATTTATTGATCGGAATGTAACTTCTTAATAACGCTTTTACCATAAATTAGGAAATCCCAGTGATTATGAGCTAGCATCAATTCATTGGAAGTGATAGCTTTCATAGAAGCTTTTTCGTTCTTTGCAAATATTTTGAGAAATATTTCATTTCACTGAGATTTTATTTCATTGAGAAAACGAGTAAGAACTAACACGTTGTTAAATCATTTTGAAAAAATACCGGCAAGTTTTGTTTTCCAAAACTTAAACGTTATTGACGATTTTTAACATAGCAAAATTTCAATACCTGTACGAGTTGATTCATCAGAATGAAACTTCATACTAATGCTTTTTCTATAAATTGTGAGATCACAATGGTTTTTGGCCGACATTGGTGGACCGGAAGTGGCACTTTTCATAGGAGCTTCCTCATTGAATATTTTGAAAAGTATGTTGCTTTTACGAAAAAATAACTTTCGTCCAAAGTTCGTCTTCTCTAGAGTCAAAGAGTATACCAGAAGTTGCAGCTTCAATAATGTTGAAACAAATAATAATGTTTACTCTCACTAACTTAAATTACCTTCCATATTTTTGGTCCAGAGTAACGACCACCCATTGGATCTGTATTGTTTCAAAATTAATTAAGAATCTTTTAGCTCTCCATCGTTTTTCTCTTAAATGATAATTTCAAAATATTTGCAAACAACGAAAAAGCTCCAATTGAAGCTGTCACTGACCGATTTTGTCTGTACTTCCCTGGAACCTCCCAATTTATTGTTAAAGCTAAAGTATGAAGTTTCAACCCGATCAATCAATCTGTCTATGAGATCGAATTTTGGTTAAAAAACAGGTTTTTGTAAAAAATCGTTATGTTCGCTAAAATTTTGGCTTAAATTTTCGCTTAAACTGATATGGACCGATAGTGAAGCAGAGTTAATTTAAAATCTTTTAGTATTTAATCGTTTTTCGTATAAATGTTATAATTTTTAAAATATTTACAAACAAAGAAAAAGTTCCAATGGAGGCTGCAACTTAGCCAAAAATCATTGGGCTTTCCAAAATTATGGGAAAAGCTTAATATGAAGTTTCATCCGGATCAATCAATCCGTCTGAACTGTAGAGAAACGAAAGTGATTAAAACTGCACGGAATCAGATACAGAGATTTTTTAATACCCAGTTTTTATGACTACGGCGATATAACGAATTTGAATCTGCAAAAAATCGCATGGTCAAAACTTTACATCATTGCTGTACTTTATTTTACTACTTAAAAGAAAGTAAAATGTACAGTTTTCTAGTAAAGACATTGGAGGTTACTAAAAATAAAATTAATTTTCAATTTATTTCATGCACAAAGCACTAATTTTACTACGCTAGAATATTCGAGCTTTGCAATATAACGGGTTAGGTTTAACGTTGGCTTGCCATTGTATCTTTGAAACAGCTATGCGTCGAATGTTTTTTTAGTAAGTTTTTATAAAGTTGAAATTAGTTAGGGTAAGGTAATACGTAATCGTGCTTTTAATTTAATAACTGGTGCTTGTGAAGTGAATTTATTATTTAGTGTTTGTGTTATAAGAAAATGTAGTGTATCGTGTATGTGTGTAGTGATTTTTTCAATATATTTTTTAATAAATTATGAAACAGCTGGTCAAATTGAGAAAGTGTTAATATTTTAGTGTAGTGCATTTTAAAAATATTGAAGAGGATGGTACAATTCAGCTCATTAAGGTAAGTGGCTTTAAATTTTTAATTTTGTGCGATTAACGTTGTATTTTCAATTAAGAAGGAAGGGTTGAATGAGATCAGACTAAATTAAGTTACGAAAAGCGCATTCAAATCATTTTGACGTGTAAATAATACGAATCATGTTGATGTTGTATTATTAGTAGTATAGTAACAGGCTGAAACAAGTGACTCAATAACAACCGACTCCAATTCTTAAATCAAAAATCTTCCTGAAAATGTTACGACAATACGCAAATACGCAATACGTTAATTCTTTCAATTACCTATGATTACTTCAGGATAAAAAAATTAATTGGAATCTTGATTTTGATTTAGTAAACGTTATATTTCCTAACCACACATTTTCTAACAAGCGATTCAAGCATGTCGTACAACAGAGCTTTTTGCTTTTTATTCCTATTTATTTCTTTTATCTTAATTTGACATTTTTAAACCCTGTTTTCGGGGGTGTGTGGCTTTCGTCTTGGTGATTTAGAAGTACTGCAAAAATATCATCAAAACTCACTTACGCAGCTATTTACAAAATTTTAAAGGAATTAACGAAGATTCATCAGTTTTGTCTTAAAACATGTGATTTGTTTTCATATAGAACAAGGATACGATGCCATTTTCGCATTGAATTTTTAAATCGAATTTAAGGAACAGTAATATCCTCTACTAAAGTTCGCCTGGCTTCCGCATTTTCTCCTTTAGTTCTGCAGAACATTTACCGTGCATAAATCTATAGAGCACACAGAGCTCTACAACCTGACTGCGGTGTTGCGAATTAATCAATTAAAACTGAATTATAAAATTTTTAAGTATTAAAGTTATGCGAAAAAGTAGCGTTTGTTTCATTTTTTATTTTGAAGAATCGTTCGCTTCTCGAAGTATCATTTGAAAAATACTTTATACAGCAAATCTTTTATTTTATATGCTGTTATTTACGTTTTTTTTTGATACTTGCAACATAGCAAGTTGTATTATTCGCAACCAAAATAAGAAATCTGTTCTCTCTCATATTCAACAGCTTTCATTAATACTCCGCTTTTAAAATAAAAGTGACACCACACAAAAAAATTCTCACACATACAAAGCAAGGAAAACAAGGAAAAAACACTCAAGCACGATATTTCACTCAACTTAAGGAGAAAAAATCTTTTTATACGAATATTCGGTACTTCGCAGAAAACCTAAGTTCCAACTTCCGCAAAAGCACAAAAATTTTTATACGTAGATATACATACATTACGTTTTTATTAAATTTGTTGAGTTTTGAAAAAGATTTTAGCTATAAAAATTATTATTAAGCACAAAAATGTACATGAAGAAAATATGTCGGTTAGATCTGCGCATGACACAAAGGTGAGCAGAGCATTTTGATGCCCAGGGAACAAGTAACAAATATTAATAAATAAAAAAAATTCCCGCTTTTATCTTATTATTTTTTGATCTAAAAACTGGAGAAAATCCAGTTTTAGTCGAGCTTCATAGCGGGTCGCACATACAATTTGATCAAGGAAATATTTTAAATCTTTATTTTAAATATTACAACTAAACCACATAATGAGTTGGATTTTAATTTTATAATCCACAAATTTTTATTTCGATTTTAAAAAATAAATTATTAGGAGTGATTTGGCAAAAAAAATGATTTTGAGCTTTTTTACCATCCCATCTTTTTTAGGTACATGAAATAGCGCAACCAGTGTTTTAATTTGAAACAACATAATACGATTACTTAACCTAAAAATTATTTCAAACTCAAAACTTTGTTGTTATTTTTTTGGAAATAGTTTTTTTTAATATAAAGTGAATCCTTAATTTAGAAAGGATTATACGAGAAAAATGTTTAATAAGATTGTTTTTATTGTATTTTGCTATAGATTTTGTACACATGGATTTAGGTTTAAACAAATAAAACTATACAGATGGGTAAACTTTTTTAAGTTTGTGTACATCCGTATTTATAGAGTATTAATGAATTATTAAAAATTATAAAAATTCTTGTTTGGACTAGTCTAAAATCCATATTCCGTATACGCTACAGGTTGTTGCTTTATCTACTTTGTACACATTATTTTTTAACGTCTTTTGTCGTAGCGTTTTGTCAATTATAAATTTTTCATTTGGTATGTATTTCTGAATTAGAATTGTGAAGGCACTAAGCATTCACGCTCTCGGTAAATTAGATTTGTTCCTACGTTGAAATAAAATTGCGTAGCCACGAACGCAAGAATTTCCTTCACCTAAGTAGAATTGAAACAAAGTGTTGTGTTATATTGACTATATACTTTTTACGCTATTTGCCGTAGGCACTTGGCGAAACACACTTATACTTAATAAACACATTTTATTAACCACTTGTTTTTTGTTTCGCAGAATATTTTGAATATTTTTCAAAAAGTTTAAAAAATCACTCGATCGATTTCGACTTGTTAGGTCATCATCAGGTGATGATAGGTAGATACTCCTGATGATGACCTAACAAGTCGAAATCGATCGAGTGATTTTTTAAACTTTATGAAAAATATTCAAAATATTCTGCGAAACAAAAAACAAGTGAATAATAAAAATGTGTTTATTATATTGACTACGTTCCGGTCCCTACGTTTCCGTATTATCTACGTTCCGTAGTTTTTAATATTCTACATGGGTAGACAATATAGAGAATATAGACAATACAGAATTTAATTTTTTCTCCACATTTGGATCGAAAAACAATAGACAGCTATAAAATTGAAGTTTAGTTTTTATATCATACAAGGCACTGTCAAGCTGTTTATGTAGTCAACGACTATGAACAACAAAATTAAAAAAAAGTATGTTCAAAAAATTTTCCACACATGGATACACTAAATGATTGT
Organism: Nephrotoma appendiculata; assembly: GCA_947310385.1. Taxonomy (NCBI): domain Eukaryota; kingdom Metazoa; phylum Arthropoda; class Insecta; order Diptera; family Tipulidae; genus Nephrotoma; species Nephrotoma appendiculata. The sequence goes on from OX371225.1 coordinate 169,938,130, forward strand.
AGGGTCATCTGTTAATGATATTTAGAAACGTGATAATTTGACCGAAGGCTCGATATTAAAAATGACCCTTTTTGTATTTCCCTATCACACAATACTTTTTGTATTTTTGTGGTTGAAGCGTGATGTTTGATTTAAAGCGGGCAAAGCCAAACTGGTGAGATACAGCTGCAATGTGTAGCGGCTATATCCGCATCCCGCACGTGTTGATTAAATTCAGTTTAAGTTTTGAAGATGTATTTAAAAAACGGCTAAGGGCGCAGAAAATTTCTCATATAGCCGGTTTTAGCGTCGTTTGTTTAGAGTTATATTTATGAATGAATTTCATGAAGGGACATTAAAGCCCAAAATTTTATTTGGATTGGTAAGTGACGCGATTCTAACTAAAATGTAAATAACAGGAAATATTGAAGATCATTAATATCCCCTCAATAATTCTATTGGCGTGAGCTAGTATACCGAGTGATTTGCAAGAAACTAATTTAGAAAATAACTCCACCGCGAGTGCAAAAAAGCTTATGTTAGTCCAAATATTGCTGAAAAATGGTTTATGCTAATGATCTAGGATTTGTAAACAAGATTACTTAATTTTGTGATCAGTAAATCTCTAAATATCGGTAAATTATGATTGTCATAAAATCGTTTAGCCAAATTTCTGGAGGACTATTAATACTTGACGAATATTTAAGTTTATAAATACTACCGCATGGGCTTAATATAATCCCGGAAAATCAACGGATGCCTTTCGCAATGTGCTCTTTTTAAAATCAACATTGGTGCTGGTTAGTATAAAAAGTGCAAATGGAACAGTGTGAAAACTCGAAATATAAAATTTCGAATTATGGAAATCTCGGTTTTTTTTAAAAATCCTGCCTTTTTAATATCCCGCTTTTCAAAATTTCGCTTTATAAAATCCAACTTTTGCTGAAATCTTAAAAATTCCCGGCAAAACAGAATTTTTTAAAACATTGAAAATCTTTTATCTGTAATTTTATTAAGAACTCAATTTCTTGAGCATTGTCAAATTTATGTCATCCCGCATGTGATTTGCATTTTTACTTAAATTTTTTGCATTTTTGGAATTAGACCATGCTCAATTAAACTTGGTTCCTTAACCGTAATCATTATCAAATTTGGTATGCAGAATTGGATTGGGATTCGATTGCTGCTATTATATTTCTACTTGAAATTTTTAATGAAGTTTTGGAGAACGGTTCGCTATTCCTAAGAAAAAGTTCAAATGGCTTAAATTCCAAAACTACTCTTTACAAAAAAATTAAAATTCCATTTTACAAGTTACCTTAACATTCAAAATTCCAATAGTGCAAATCCCAAAATTCCATTGCATTTTATTTTGTATCAAAATATATAAAAAAAAAATCGAGAGAAACTATTTGGTTCCATTTCTCACGGTCAAATTTTAGAATTCATTCCGAGCATGAATTTTAAATTTCACTACAACCCTACAAGCATTTTCACATTTGAAAATTATCGGTTGAGAAACGGCTAAATTTTATTCCCTATCTGAGTGTTTTTCAAACTAAGTTTGACATTTGTTTGTTAAAAAATGGCCTAGTTCCGTTTATTTCGACCAAAATCTAAATCAAACGTTCATGTTAGAATTCCCATTCACCTGTATTCGGACGCATTAATGCAATTTAAATGGGTTATACGCTTAGACATCAATTTGTTTTTATTGTATCGAACGAATACAGTGATAAATATTCGTATAAGAACAACAATTAATTTTTTATTAAATTATAAACTAAACAGATAGTATGATTTTTTTAAATAATATTGTTTATTTCCTAAACAGTAAAGAATTGCGCTAAATTTAATTGGTATTTCAACGAAGCAAAAAATTAAGATACTTCTAATATTAATTCAGTTTAAAAAAATATTCCAAATTGCTTAAATATTCAATTTTTTCAAAAAAAAAGCTACATAATAATAAAGAAAATTTTAAATTAATATTTCGTTTGACGCTCTTGTTGTTTAATGATTTCAAATATGCGCTCTGACATTGAATTAGATGTTTTTTTGAAGTTTCTGCCTCAATTGCCAACGATTCGCCTAAACCTTCGCCGCAAGTATGTCTCATAAATTCGCTAACGATTACAAGCGGGACTACATGCAAGCTAATCAAGAACATTAATTTGTTTTTGACAAAACCACTCCATTGATTGCTTTGATGCATGGATCAAAGCATTGTTTCGTTAAAAATCAAATCATTGTCGTTGTAGTCCTTAAGGAAACTTATCAAATCGTTTTCTAACAAATGAGTGGTTCAGAGTCAAAGTGGATCAACTAAAAAAAATTTAAATTCGAGATTATCTTCTTATTTGAATCCAAATAACTTGTTTTATCTAACTGTGATATTTATTAAAGCCGGACTATTTAAATACTACCAGAATCTCTGTAATTCACTATTGAACTGAAGAATATAGTTTATTTTTCAGAGCTAAAGTGAATCAACTACTTGATTCACTTTGGCACCGAATTTTTTGAGCTTTTATTCTTAATGAATCGTGAACTCGTACTATCAAACATGTTTGAGCTCGAAAATACAAAATTTAATTCAGTAACAAAACTATAATTTATTTATGATAGCTACAGTAGGTATAGGTATAAATTTTATACTTGTATAAACATTTTAAAATTACTTAAACAAAAAAATATTCGTTGTTGTCTTCTTCATTAGCGAATCTCCGATTCTGTTTTAAGAAGGGTAAATTTTTATAAAATTGATGTTGACAAGGAGGAATGTAAGGTAATAAATCCATCAAATCTTTTCTCTTTGAACTTGTTACAGGACGTCGAGCAGGATATAAACATGTTTGCGGAATCTTTTGCAATGATGTAATATTCCTTCCTATAGTTTTTTTCCCAAATGTATTTCCTTAAATGGGGCCGTTTCATCTAGAGATTCTTTAAATTTTATTGTAAACGGTGAGCTTTTTTCATATCGAAGCCGTTTTATGTTTAGCCAGTTTGTAGCCGTCTGCTGTTATTTTTCTATTTGTGATTACACTTTTTAACGTCGCTGTTGACAGATTCATTACGCTGCATTTTTACTACTTTAAATTGTGGTTTCTTGCGTTTTGCATTTTTAACAATTTTATACCAATGATCTGGTGAATAAATATATTGGCACTTTTTACTATGGCTCTCTATAATTCCAAATTCTGCGTCATTGGGCAAGTATGAGTGTCCCGATACCATAAACTTGTGATCTATAGTCGTTATTTTCATACCAACCTCTTGCGTTAATTTTAAAAATGACAGTGCTAATTTAATATTTCGGTTCTGTCCACCGCAAGAATCCGAATATATATAATATATCTGCATTCGTCTGAAACTTTTAATTTCTCATTTATAAGATCTGATCTAGCTTTCTCAGCTGCTACAAGATGATTGTCTCTCATTGCTATCAAATTACATTTTTCGTCTTCATTATTTTCGATACTTTTTAATCTTGTATTTATCTCATCGCAGATTCTACAAGTGCCAGTATAAGGATGTTTAAATTGAAGATTAAATTTTGTGCTAAACACATGATATTAATACTTCTGTTTTACTGGAACTTTAGCTTCAATTACACATTTTTCTTTGTATAAGTCATACATTTTTCTTACATTTAGATCTGGATTCAAATATTTTCTTTCCGGGTTATTTTTTCTTGAATAATGACTTTGAAATGCCGGAAATGAATTAATGTGATTTATTACATCAACATCATTAATTTTATTAGTAGGTGGATGATTTCCTCGACCATCGGGTGCGATAGACTTGTCTTTCTTCAAACATCTGCAAAGTCTCCCGAAACTAATTTGCAGCGTTTTAAGGAAATATGTTTTGCATACTCTTACATTTTTGTTATTGCTACCCGTAGATTATAATGAAACGTGACAGTTTTAGAAGAATGAGTATTAGATCCTACATGTGCTTTTATTGAAGACGAACTGACTAGGCCTCGAAGGTATGTGTTTTGCAACAAAAAGCTGCCTAGATTCCAAAAAGTATCAAAAATGGTCTTTCTGTTTTCTTCTGATATCTTAGTTGAGCATTTTCGAGGACAACCACATTCCAAATTTGGTATGAACTTTTTTGCAGGACACTCGATACCTTTTTTGGTTGTGTATTTCAACCTACTATTTCGAGATTGTTTTTTGACGTTTTTCTTCCATTTATCGGTTTCTGGTTTTCTTTTTCTTCCTCGATGAGATATTTTCAAGTCATCGCAGGCATTTTCACTTGTGCTAGAGGCAACTTTTTCATGTGCATCTGTAGAGTGTATTGAATTTTGGTGGACCATTTCATTACTTACTTTTTCTATAGTATTTTTATATAAACCTGCAAAAAATATTTGTTGAGAATGAGCCCTTACAAACCATAATTGCTTTTATTTTACCTTTATTATCTAGCAAAACGGATTCATCAACTTTATCAAGAGGAATAGACACAATAATACTATGCGAAGCATCTTCATGTTGCTGGACATTCTTTGAATCGTTTCGTACATTTTTTATTACCTAATCATAATCATAGTGTTAAAAAATAATGCAAAAATATGTATGATGTTTATTAGCGAAATAGTACCTGTACAATTATTTACACAGATTTTATTAATTTTATGATGGCTAGTTTTATGAACCATTGATGCAGATTGTTCTACTTGGTCATCATCTAATTGAAATTACCGATTTTATTACCTCAAGAATAAAATATCTTTTTAAATAACATACGTGTAGTAGGTATATTCATTATCGTTTGGAATATTACCAGTATCTGAAAATAAGCTCCAGTGGCCTGAACAGTCGCTAGAATTGCTTAAATTTTCACTTTGGATCTCACTCATTGAGCTTTTGTATAACAATATTTACTCGTGAAACGAGTGAAACTTATTTAGCGGTTTGGTTTTTATACAAGTATCGCTTCTTTTTTACGCAAGTAATCTTCGTCATCACCATAAAATCTCATACATATACACAGATGTATTACACATGCACAAAAACAATGCGCAACGTAATTATTGTTTATTAAAAAAAATTACCATCGGAAAATTCCTATATATGGATAAAGATATAATCAAGGAATAAGTTTCAAATTATTGGTAATACCTATAATTAAATTGAAAAAATTTAAATTAAAATATACTGTATTGTACCTAAGTTAAATAATATTATTTCTTTTATCAATTTAATTTAAAATTAACCGGCCAGAACCCAAACTATGATCGAGTGAACCGATTCCGAAGAAATTTGGTTCTCGAACATATTTAGGCAATTAGACCACACAGTTTCGGTAAGGATTAATTTAGATGACTGGGGAAAGGTCTGGAGCACGTATGTTATATCATACATTGGGCAGACGTCGATAAAATAAAACCCATTGAGTAATTCAAGTAATTAACTAATTTAATTATTATTTTTATAAATAAAATTGTGATACAATTCATGTACATAATTAACATTGTACTTCAAGTACTAATTTAGGAACATAAAATATAATTCATATTGATAAAAAAATAAAAATGTAATAATAATAATAAAAATAAAATTAATTATAACTTAAGTAGTATGGTACTGCTTGAAACAAACTGTTGGATGTAGACCGATGTTGCATTTCTCGCATATGTATTTGGTACACTTACCACATTCACCACACCGCTTTTGAGTGTCACTTATGATATCTACTTTGTTTGTTTTGAGATCTTGGGCGAGGTTTTTTATTTGACAAATGTGCAGTTTTCGTATGTAAGTTTTCTGACAACAAAGCAATTATGATCGATCGAATAAAGGGAAGTAATTCAATGCATCGTCAGCGGAATTTGATGCAATTAAAACTTGGTTGTAAAATAATCCATCGGATTATTGTAATACCGTTCTCATTGTCGGCACTAAGTTCGGAACTTAGCACATAGTACGGCACTTAGTTCGGCACTTAGTTCCGTACTTACTTAGGCACTTAGTTCGGCATTCAGTTCGGCACTTAGTTCGGCACTTAGTTCCTCACATAGTTCGGCACTTACTTCGGCACTAATTTTGGTACTTAGTTCGGAATTTAGTTCGGCACTTAGTTCGGTACTCATTGCGGCACTTAGTTCGGCACTTAGCTCACGACAAATGTGCAGTTTTCGTATGTAAGTTTTCTGACAACAAACGTATGTAAGTTTTCTGACACTTAGTTCGGCACTTAGCTCACGACAAATGTGCAGTTTTCGTATGTAAGTTTTCTGACAACAAACGTATGTAAGTTTTCTGACACTTAGTTCGGCTCACGACAAATGTGCAGTTTTCTTCGGCAGTTCGGCACTTAGTTCGGAACTTAGTTCGGCACTTAGTCCTGCACATAGTACGGCACTTAGTTCGGAACTTAGTTCGGCACTTACTCCCGCACTTAGTTCGGAACATAGTTCGGCACATAGTACGGCACTTAGTTCGGCACTTAGTTCGGAACCTAGTTCGGAACTTAGTTCGGCACCTAGGTCAGCACTTAGTTTGGAACTTAGTTCGGAACTTAGTTCGGCACTTAGTTCCTCACATAGTTCGGCACTTACTTCGGCATTAATTATGGCACTTAGTTCGGTACTCATTGCGGCACTTAGTTCGGCATTTAGCTCGGCACTTAGTTCGGCACTTAGTTCGGCACTAAGTTCTTCTTAGTTCTTCTTAGTTATTTATTGGACCACGTGAGCCCATTAGCTTTTTAAATGGTTTACTAGTTTGAAAGTTGTAATCTGAACCTTTCAGAAAATCATACAGAACTAAGCTAATAATTCTCGAGATATTAAATTTATTATAATGTAAGTCTTCCGGTTTATGTTAGTGATGTGTTACAAAACTTATCCCAAAATAGTTCACCACTAAAAAAAATTTATTCAAATATTTTTAAAATTCGCCAAATGCCATGACCAATTTAGTTTTAACTTCAAAAGCGTGTACAGGCGTGTGAAGTTTGTGCTAAACTATTCCTATTATTAGTTCTACTCTAGTTAGGTCTAACTTCACACGCATAGTAAATTAAAAGAGGTGAAAAAGTTGTCCATAAAATTGTGGAATTTGGCTGAACAATTCCATTAGCCAATTCCTGCACAACATGTTGCCCCAATGGTATCCCGTCGGCTCGCTCGGTTTTACCTTATAATAAAAGAAAGTAAGAAATTGAAATATAATATCATAAATTTATTTTATCTTTACCGGTGTATGGTATGAATTTTAAGATATATCCATTGCTCGATGTAATGCACCACAACTTGAATCCAAAGCGAATTGGCTTGCCTCTGATAAACTGTTTCATAGTGATTCTGCTAAAATATGGTTCCATGGCTTCATCAATTGAATAGTTTGCACATAAAGGTTGGCCAAGCTCCAAAATTTTTTCATTAAAATGGCTGATTAATGGTTTAATTTTATATAACTTGTCCTTTGGATCATGATTTGAATTATCATTAAAATGACTAAATCGTAAAATCCTTTCAAATTTATTTCGAGACATTGCGTTTGTAACTAGGAAGTTAAATGCGTCTTCTTGTTGCTCTCAGTACATTCGCTTTGATGGCAGTTTGGAATATCCTGAGATTAACAATATTGCAATGAATTTGTACATATCATCTGTCGAGACAGTAAAATTCATTCCGCCTTTTAAATTAGCATATTTTATGGTTTGTGCACAAATTTGATTAAAAAATTGTTCAGTAAAAATCATTTTAAATAACTGCACGGGCTGTAGATCTTGGTTTATAAACTGTTCGACAATTGCTGGGCGAAAATCACAGCGAAAGTCGTTTCCTCCGTCCAGTTCCTAATTTTTGTTCGTTTAGATATTTTGGTACGGTTTTCAAGCTGTGGTTCCGTTTCACTTACAAGAAATGCTACTGGTTCAAGTTCAGTCATTTAGTCTTGCACATTTTCGTTAAAGCATAAAGGCAAAATATCTGGCAATTCGTAATTTTCACTTTCGACTGTCACATGAAGCTCGCCCTTACCCGCCAGAATTTTTTTCCCTAAAGATTCAAACTTCTCGCTAAATTCATCGTCACTGTTGGCATCATCTTTATCGCTGTCATCAACATCATTGGGTGGTACTAATACAACTTCAAAGTTTTCAACATTTTATAGATTTACAGATTCTAAATCAATGTCGGTTGACTCTTCAAAATATTTCAGAAGTTGTTCGGTATCGCGCTCGCAATTAAATCTAAAAAACGATCACAAAACTGTATTTTATAACATACGCTGGGCACATTTATAATAAAGTTTCACTTATTTGTGAAATATTACAACAGCCCAATGTATGATTTATCATACACTGATATAATAAGCTTATTAATTATTATACTAAAATACACAATAAACTAATGTTTACATTAATTGAAAGAATACACATTTATCATTAAACTAAATCACCAAACATTTACAAAAATCATCTTTATATAATTAATAATAATTAAATTTGTAACTTACCTTCGCGGATACATTTTTCAACGTGTTTAGTACCTCAATTAATACACTGAACTAATTTAATTTTTGACAGTGGTTGTTTTATAGGTTAGTTAATGGTTTTTACAATGCATAATAAGTCACCAACACATATAAAACTTTCTATCTATTAAAGAAAACGATTAAACAAAAATTGCGTTCAACGTATGATTAAACATACGTTGGGTTCTAGCCGGTTAATCCAAAAAAAGCTACTAAACCTGTACAGATAAATCATTTTGATCCACTTACCGATTTAACGATAAACGGAATTTTCCTTAAACAGCACTGATAATAAATAAAATACATAAAAATTTAAAATATTTTCATTCATTCTACATAGCTCAGAATTAAGAGCTAAAGTGAAACAATAATATTTTCTGTAATATTTTCGGGGTAAAAGTGAATCAACTACATATTCTTAACAACAATAAATATTTTTTTTTACAATAAACAATACCAATAATTTTATATTGGCATACAAAGATAATTTTGTGTATTTTGTAAAGTATAGCCATACAATTAAGGCAGTCGAACTACCCAGAATTAGAAAAATAAGTAAAACTTTAACTTAATTTTTCTCGAATTTACATTTTTTTAAGTTGATCCACTTTGACTCTCAACCACTCAAATCATTGTACATGTCTGAATTCATTCGGTGGGTAATAAAGCAAATTGGTAGCTTCCCGCCATAGTGAAAAGCTCCCCACACCATTACTGTACCTCCACCGAAATCTCTTTTAGACTGTAATATATTTTCATCACGGATATCGTGCCAGTAGCAATAGTACTGGCCTGTGCCGTCTTGGTTGAATTTTTTCTTGTCCGAGAAAATCACTGTTTGTCATTTATCTTTCCAATGCATGTGTCACTTGGCCAACAGTAGCTGCGTTTCAATTATGTTTATAGAAAGAATAAGTCTTACTTTGCAATTTCAACCAATTAATATTTTTCGGTGTTCGAGTGTTAAGAGCAATATGTTGTTTTGTAACAGGTAAGCCCAATTTCGCTTTAATTTGATTGGCGGGTAACTTATTACGATTTGTTTCCTTTTTTTTTTTGTCCATTTGAAATTTGGGTAACTTACTGGGGTAGATACTCGATCGGATAGCAAGCAAGCAATTTGCTAGCCGAAATCCTGACTACTCAATCAATTATACCAAGAAAATTTAAATTTCAAAATACATTTTTCATCAAACTTTTGTTTATTTTTGCGATGTTACAGTAAAATTTACGGCTACAAAAATTAAACAGCAAATTTTTGTGTTGTTCTACTGTGTTATCGCAAAAAAAACAAATTGCTTATTGTAAATATAATTTGAAATTTTAATTTCCTTGGTAAAATTGATTGAGTAGTCAGGATTTCGGCTAGCAAATTGCTTGCTTGCTAACCAATCGAGTATCTACCCAACTATTTCCTTTTGTTTTCGTTTTTAGACCACAACTTGGAGCTTTTTTTTATGAAGTCGTGGATGAAGATCGAAAAATTCTAGTACTAGATTGAGCCATGGTAAATCCTTGTTCTTAAAAAAAATCTTTTCTTCTTCATTTAAGAACTTTCCCTTTGGCATCACTATAATAAAATATTATTACAATAAATAATAATTTAAATAAAATTCCATTTTATAAGCATCGTAATCTACTTATTGAATAATATCGAATATAAAAAATTTAAAACAAATATATATTTATTAAGTGCGTAAAAACACGTTTTTGTCAGCTGTTCTTATACGAATGTTTAACTAAATTACTCTAAATTTTACTAAATGATTTTTCTTTCTTCTAATACAGTACCATTAGTTGATACTTATTTACGAACATAATATTCGAACACGGGGTGACAATACAGTATACTTTAAGTTTTAATAGTGGACATAATTTTTGTCCTAATCATAAATTTTTGAACGACTTTACTTGTTCTTATACGAATATTTATCACTGTATGGCCATTCTTGTGACTAACGTTAAAAATTACGATAAATAAAGATAAGTAAATGTATTGTACAATACATTTAAATATACGAATGTGAAGAAAATGCTAATCTTTTGCTAGTTTCATTACTTGTGTTTGTGTTAGTAATATTACCTGGGGAAGATGAAAATTATCGAAAATTAAACCTCTAATTGATGTAGTTATTAATGTAATTATTAATGTTTTCTTGGATTTAATTACCTCGACTAGTTCCATGAATGTTTAATTTGACTCAAAATTATATATAAAATTCTCAAAAAACGAGCATTACACTACTAGTTATCAAACTTACTATACAATTTTGCCTTAATTCAGGGAATGCAAAGCAAATAATTAAAAAAGTATCTTATATTATGATAAATGATAAGGAAAACATGCTCATATTCAGAGAGTAAAAATAACTCGTATTCATAATTGTAAACAACAAATTATACAATATAGTAGATAAAACTATTTATTAAGAATTCTTGAAAATGTAGTATCCCTAGAAATCTAAACACATCCTCAGGTATATGGGGTGTTAGTTGGGGACCATTTCAGATAGAAAATATATTCAGATGCTCCTCATTAAGTTGAGGGGCAGTTAATAAAATTTTGAATTATGGCAAAATATCATTGAGGCCCCTCCTGTGGATGGGGAGCATCTGAATATATTTTCTAACTGAAATGGTCCCTAAATAACACCCCATATACTTGAAGTTGTGTTAAGATCTCTAGGGATATCTCAGTTAGCCTGTGAATTTTTATTATATTTGGTCATAATACTGATTTTTATTATCTGCCCCTCCCTTGGATGGGGATAATATTGTATCTACCGTGTTCGATTTTAATTTGTCCAGAGGTGAATTTAAAAGAGTTCTAAAATTTTTTTTTATTCAAATTTGATTTATATAAATAAACCTATTTTTAAATACCAGTGGCACTATTCTTGTTTTCCCTGTGAATAGATCGTGATAATTATTCAATTTAGTACCACCAGATGTCAATATCATACGGGGTACATTTTTAATGTTTACATTTTTTTTATATGGAGTTTAGGCATAAACGGCTATTACAAAATTGGAAAAAAATTAATGAAATGTACTATGATTCGATGCTAAAACAAATGCTTTTTATTTATAATATATGTATAGATGATTTTTAAAAAAAATGTATAAATAATATTACTTGGATATTTAAGAAAATGATGTACAAACTTTAACAATTATTGAAGTTTTGTGAGGTTATGTCAAATTGTTTATTTTGGTTGGTCGACGTTAAGATTAGTACTCTTGAAGGCAACACAAATTCTAATTTTAAGATGGCAAATAAATTTTATAATCGTTGAAATCGATTTTATAATCGTTTAGAGAAAAGTGCGCACTACAAACATAGTCACCCATAACTTGGTCTGGCCTTTATTTTTTATTCTAAGAAGCAACAACCATTTCCTACAATTTGTTTTATTTTTCGGAAATACATGAAAACGTATTCCAAAATTTTTCACAAACTTGTTTGTACATTGGGGCACACAGCAATATTTCACCATTATAAATTTTCGTTACCTTTATCCAATTCAACACAACTAAATGTCAATAAACATTTCGATATAACCTCACAAATTTGGAAAACTTGTTGCTATTTAAACATTATTTCCACACATACCCTAATGGTTACTAATTAATATTTTTCAAAAAATATATGTCTAATTGTGTTTTAATTAAATAATTTTATTTTGAATATCGAAATTTGGCACTTTTCATACAAAGATTCTAAATTTTATCAAGTCTATTTTCGCCTAAACTCCATATAAAAAAAATGTAAACATTGAAAATGTACCCCGTATTTAGCTGACGTCTGGTGGGATAAAGGGTGAAGTTTATGTACTAAACATGATCTATAGGGAATTGCGAAAAATATTTTCATAGCATTTTTGTCTAAATTATATTTTTCTGGCCTACTGTTGGAATTAGTTGGGTGCAAATATTTTTGAAAGAAAGAAATATTGGGAATTATTTTTCCCTATAAAAATTTTATGGAACAAAAGTTTCACAATCAACTTTGTTTCGAAAATATTTATACCAAACTAATTCCAACAGTAGGCCAGAAAAATATAATTTAGACAAAAATGCTATGAAAATATTTTTCCCAATTCCCTATTCCCAGGGAAAACCAGAATAGTGCCACAGATGTAAATTAATACTGTTGGTTAAATAAATAAATTAATAAATTAAATAAATAAATAAACAATGGGAATAAGATGCTTTTTGTAATTGTATTCACCTCGCCGAACAAATCTGTTGAAGACATAATGTAGTTTATACATTTCATCCTTGCTCCACATGCTTAAAGAATTTCATAAATTCTCGAAGGAGACTATCATCTTTTGCCGATAATTATGAGCTTAGATTTCAATATTAATTTTGCTATTCCTCAAGCTGAACCACTTATAAACTTCCGCCGAGACGAATTCCATTTGCACATGAACTCAGATCGAAATATATCTACTACGAGATATGGGACGACCATTGTGCAGTTTTTTTTATGAAAATTAGAGTCGACAGTATACTATATGTATCTTATTTCTGCTACCATAATCCAATTGCGTCGATTATACCGAAAGAATAATAGACCAATTTAACGATAATAAACAAACGAAAAACTCTGGTTAGAAAAATTGCATTCCTTCTTCCTTTAAAGTAAACTGTACACACGCACTATACACGCCATGTTTACACATCTCCTTGAGAGTACTAATGGACTCACTCTTTTTTAGGGTTAGCAACAATATATTTATTTATTTCTAAAGCAATCTATTCTATGAGTATTCACGTATGATTTCAGATTAAAACCGAACATTCAGTTTAAAACCAAAAAAAAAGTTAAACAAAACATAGAAAACTAATTTTAATTTATCATTAAAACTTTTTAAAATAATTCTTCAGAATTTTTTTGAAGTTAATCTTTGATAAATCAAATTCAAATAGGTCATCGATGAAGTTGATTGATTTAGACAACTTATTAATGGAGTTGTTTTCTCCATGGTTTCGAAATGTTCTGCATGTGATATAAATCGATATGTTTTCCAAGATGTAAGCTAAATCAACGTGACCCAGAAAAACGTTACCAATAAAAGCTGCGTCCAAGAGAAGTAAAGTGTGCATATTTCGTAATCTGTGCATCTTGTTAAGTACGGAGGTAACCGAGCTACACTTTCATGGAATGGTAACTTGTGGTCATAATCCCTAGAGTGAACATAAGGTTTGAATGTCTATAAATTCACCTGTCCATCTTTTAACAAATCCAAACATGGCATTTGCTTTCACAATACAATTCTCAATATGTCTATTGAAACTGGCATTTTCGACAAATGTAACACCTAAGTCTATAATCTCATTGACTTTTTGCGATACCTCGTTGTTGACTGTATGAAGTAATTAACGGATTCCTTTTACAATCAAAATACATAATTTTGCGTTTATTAATATTTAAGTATAGTGAGTAGCGATCACACGACTCACTTAATCTATCTCAGTCTTCTTGAAGTTTTCCCCTATCTACCATTCCATTAATAGTACAAAAAATGTTCACCTCATCTGCGCAAACGTCTTAGTTTTTGATTATCTCGGTTTTACGATCCATGCAAATAATTTAAAAAATCAGTAGAGTAAGTCAATACTGTGGTTCGATTTCCGGTACTCGTGGTTTCTGGGAACCATTAATAACAAATTTCTCTCGTTCAAGTCGATATGCCTGCTTGCTTCGGTTTCCGGAACTCATGGTTCCATGGAAACTTAAACTGTTCGCGCTTTTTCGTAGCGGTAGTCGAATTTAAGATAGAAGCTAGTGAAATCTACGAATGCTAGTAAAATATAATTATTTGTCATAATAAATTGAATTGAAGAATTTCAATCACCAAAAGTTGTATCATACGACTATCATCTGCAGGAAACGTTAACGGTATTTCCACACGCATGCTCTGATTAGATTCAGTTCTTGTTTCGTAAAACACCACGAAGATATAGATTTCAAATCGATATTTGTGAATAAAAATGTATTTTGGGTCCAATTTTCCATATAAAATTAATATACGATTTCAGGATATGCAACGGTTGGGAACATGTTGACTAAATTCGAAGCCAACTTTATGAAAATGTTCGCACTATCAAATTTTCATATTAAATTGGCGATGATTTTACAATTCATGATATGTATAAAGATTTTAGACAACCGTTTGAAAGCAGTTTTTTTCAAGGTGAAAGACCCAGACACGAAATAATTTATGTGTGAAACATTTCTGTAAATCGAAACACTTTGTTTGTTAATTCATGACAATATTCGGCGTTTATTAAATTTGCATGTTTAATTAAAGGAATAAAAACGAACAGTAAAACCATCCAACACAGGAAATAGAATCGCCATATACCCGTGCAAACACGAAAATGAAAAATATAGTAAAAAAGAAAATTTCCTGTTTCCCAGTTTTTTGTGTACTGTTGTTGGTTTTGGTATTACTGTGCTACTTTTAATTTTCACCTATACAATTTTTCCCATTTTCAAGGTTTTTTTTTCTTTTTATGCTAAGCACACAGTAAAATAACGAGGAGACCGAGATAATAAAAATCGTTTAACAGAAATTGTACAGAGAAGAATTGTATTTGCGAATTGAATCGGAACGGAATTAATTAAGAAAAAAATATTTGCTCAAAGCTCGACATTGTTGTGTTTTGGAAAGCTGATAGATAAACAAAACTCGATATCTATTTTTAATTTAAATTTAATGAAAATATTCAATTGCTTTAAATGTTCAATTGGACGTTAAAGATTTTAAGTTACGTGTATTGATTTTGATTTGGTCACGATTTTTTTTATTGAATTTGGCTTGCTCTTTATGTAGTTGCTATAGTATAAAGGTAAATAAAGTTTGGGATAATTAAATTTAATTTCAAAATATGATATTTTTATTTGCAGAGTTTAAAAAGTTACAAGGCAGAGTAAATTTGTTTTAGTAACTTTGTAATAACTGCCCACTTCTTAAGGTTGCATCCTAATGGTTGGGTAAAACGTTTTAAATTTACTCACATCCTGTGTTGTCTCTGTATGCAACTTCTGCAAGTGCTCGCATCTCCTCCTTGCATCGGTCCACGGTGACTACTTTGTACAACTGGGGTAGGCTAAGTGTATGAAGGCTGTGGTATTTCTACCGAAACTTCAACAAAAGAATCGGATAATTACCTCGGATTTACAGCAAAGACTTCGGACTCGAAATACAACAACGATTTAATATTTGGAACATGAAATGTAAGCAGCTTAAACCGCCTGAAGAGCCTCCATAAACTCACTGATCAGGCATCTCAATACAAGCTCGATCTTATTGCACTTCAAAAAACTAAGCTAATCGGCAAAGACATTGTCGACCACGGTCACTTTCGATAGTCACGAGTTCTGTATTGAATTTCTGATCAGCAATGTTTTACGCCAATTCGTCACAGACATTAGATCCATTAACAACAAGATCTGCGTACTCAGACTTTACATGCGTCACTTCAATGCCCCAAGCAAAACACCCCAACATAGTGTAAATATTGTTTTGGATGAATTGGCTTAGATTCCTTAAACCTTACATCAAAGAACAACGGGATGCGCACCACTGAGGTAGCTCTCGTTTATAATGTGGTTGTAGGTAGCACATTTTTCCCACATCCTCGTGTCTGCCAGGCATATTTCTAGAGTTTAGGATATTGAGACCAACCGCGGGGCCAACAATGATTCTGACCAACTTTAAATTAGTTGCGAAATATATTCACCATTTATATACCGGTTTCAACGAATCTCAAGTTAGAATATAGGAGTAATAAATAATCAAGTTTCCCGGACCATCTTAGAAGCTACCATATCGAAACCTTCGAGAGCCAACTACTACCCCTTTCTGTAGAAGAACAGTGGCGATAACAACTGCTTCAACTGCGAATCTAGGTAAACATACATCAAAACACTCTAACCGACTGTGTAGGATGACGCTCGAACGTCATTTGGATCACGCTCAAATGTCTATAGGTGCTCCAGAGACACTTGTGCCTCTGTATTAACAAACAATATTTGGATCGCTGTGAAGAATCGTATAGAGGAAGGATAGTTTCTGACCTATCCTTAATAACGGTATGCGGTAGGAAGATGCGTTTATGCATGTAATTAGAAGAAGTGGTATTGAAACTTCGCGTTACATATTCAGTAATTCCTACAAAATTAATGTTATAAAAAATGCAAAATAAATTATGTGAAGGACCGTACTACGAAAAATCTTGAAATATCTCTGTGCTTACTTTCGAAAGTGAGAGTTAGACCTTGACCATCAACAACTGTATATTACTATCTGCATTTTGAGAGAAAGGTCATCTGATCAATTTGAGGCCTAACAAAGCTCAAAAACGAATATTGGATTAATAGCTAACATGATTATGGATCGACGTAGAAAATCCCCCATTAAAACGTGAGATGCGAAAAGCATCTCAACAACATATAGCCGGCGTAAAACAATGTCGAAACTGGAATGTGCAAGTGATAAACCAAAACAATTGGAGCACCACCAGACAGGGAAACACATACCTGGCCATCTACGATGAAATTCAAGTTTTACGTTGTGAGCTTTTTACGACATTGAGTTCGAAACCTTATGGATTCCAAAAAATTTAATAAATAAAAGGAATACTTTCCTTCACTTTGTATAGGAAAGAAAAAATTTACTACTCCTTAAAAGTTCGATTTTCTTATTAAAAGTTAATAAAAAAAAAAAAAAATATTATTATTTAAATATTAAAAAGAAAATTCACAATTTGTTTTTTCAACTTTTCACTAAAAAGCTTAGGGAAAGCAAAAAATTATTCCGTTTAGTTATAATGGATATTCGGAAAAGTTTTTATTTGTATTTTGTTTTGCTTTGAGAAAATATTAACAAACAGCGATAAACCTCGACCGTTTTTGACCAGACTTCAGGTCGTTTAATTTAAAGCCAGCAGAGCTCAACTCGAAAATCGGACGAAAACTGAAATTAGAATGCAAAACAAGATCTATTGATAAACAAATAATTTTAGGCTCACTATGGGCCATTCAAATGTCCCATTGAAAAATTTTGGGCTCCACCCGTTTTTGACCAGACTTCAGGTCATTTAATCTTAAGCTAGCAGAACCCAAATCGAAAATCGGACCAAAACAGAAATTAGAACGTAAAACAAGATCTTTTGATAAACAAATAATTTTAGGCTCACTATAGGCTAATTAAATGCTCCATTGGAAAATTTTGGGCTCCACCCGTTTTTGACCACACTTCAGGTCATTTAATCTTAAGCCAGCAGAATCCAAATCGAAAATCAGGCTCACTATGGGATATTCAAATGCCCCTTTAAAAAATTTTGGGCTCCACCTATTTTTGACCAGACTTCAGGTCATTTAATCTAAAGCCAGCAGATCCCAAATCGAAAATTGGACCAAAACTGAAATTAGAATGCAAAACAATAGATCTTGTTTTGCATTCTAATTTCAGATTTCCTCCGATTTTCGATTTTGGTTCTGCTGGCTTTAGATTAAATGACTTGAAGTCTGGCAAAAACGGGTTGAGCTCAAAATTTTTCAATGGAGCATTTGAATGGCCCATAGTGAGCCTAAAATTAGTGGTTTATCAATAGATCTTGTTTTGCATTCTAATTTCAGTTTTATTCCGATTTTCGATTTTGGCTCTGCTGGCTTTAGATTAAATGACCTGATGTCTGGTCGAGAACGGGTTGAGCCCAAAAATTTTTAATGGGGCATTTAATTAGCCCATAGTGAGCGTAAAATTATTTGTTTATCAATAGATCTTGTTTTGCATTCTAATTTCGGTTTTGGTCCGATTTTCGATTTGGGATCTGCTGGCTTTAGATTAAATGACCTGAAGTCTTGTCAAAAACAGGTGGCGCCCAAAATTTTTCAATGGAACATTTAATTAGCCTATAATAGCCTATAATTATCCATACTATCTTGTAATGTTCTGCTGTATGGGTTCTGCTAGCTAAGGTACGTTATTGCGACCTGACTTGTAATAGTTTAATTTATTTTTAAATATATATTTATTAGTAAAAATAATGTTTAAAAATACAAAAATGTACAAATCACAATTCCCCCAAAAAATAATGGGGGAAAATTAGTGTCAAAACGGCTATAAAATGGAATTATTTTTTCCCAATAACAAAAATTCCCAAACGCCAAAATACACTTTGGGGAATAAAAAATTCCCAACTGCTAGAAAAATGCTCTTTTTCTTGGGAAAACCAGAATAGGGCTACAGATGCACGAATTTTCGATAACTTCCAAATTTGAGTAAAAGGTGTTTCGCCTAAATTAGTTATTTTCAAAAAACTCATATGGCGGTCATTCCACTCTAGGGTCAGTTTATATACAAAGGTATCAAAATTATAAAAAATGGTTCTAGGAAGTTGTTCAAAAATTGATAATGGGTAGATTATCATATCTATAAACGTAAACTTGACAAATATAAAATCTCACTTATCTAATTTTGAGTTTAGTTGATGTCTTGTCCGCTCAAGTTTTACGTAGTAAAATACAGTTGAGTATTCAAAAAAAAAATGACCTGCAGATTATTACAAAAACATAATTTTTTAAAAATCTATGTGTATGTGGTAACCCAGACGGATGATTTTTTGGCTGAACTCAGTACCCCGGAAGTGGCTGCTTCAATAGACGCTTTATTGTTTTTTGCAAATATTTTGAGAAGTATTACATTTACGAGAAAATCGACTATAAACTAACAGTTTCTTAATTAATTTTTCAACAATACAGGGTCAGATTAGACTTCCAAAATTTAAGCAAAAATGACAATTTTGACAAAAACCTGTTTTTGAACAAAACGTCTTCCCACCTGTACAGTCCAGTCGGATTGATTGATCAGCAAGCAACTTCGCAATGACGCTTTTGGCAGTTTTCATATAGGGAATTTTCCGATTTTATCAAATATTTAGAAAATAATTTTATTCATGAGAAAAATGACTAAAAACTAAAAGATTTTCAAAATGACGAAAAATTCGGCCAACACTGATTGATTGATTGGGGTGAGACTTCATACTTAAGCTTTTTCAGAAATTCGGAGAACATTTCGTTCGTAGAATATTTTGACCGAAATCGTAGTAACTTCCATAGACGCTTTCTGTTCTTTTGCAAATATTTTTAAAGTTATTTCATTCTCGAGAAAAACGAATATATACACTAACCGATTCATAATTAATTTGGCAACAATTTTGGTCCAAATCAGTTTTCCAAAATTTAATTAGGAGCTTTGGACAAATATTTTTTTTTCAACAAATAATCGAGCTCTTATTGATAAAAACTACATTCTTAAGATTTTCATAAATTAGAAGACGCATTGATTTGGTCCAAAATCAGTCCACTAGAAGTGGCCCTTCATTTTCTGAATGTAAACGGGAATAGCAGTTTTTGGTTAATTACGATTTTATAACAAAATTCGGCTGAATAATTTTAAATTTTTTTTAGAATTTTGCAATTATGTGCGGGTGTATTATTGAATCAAAAACATTAGTGATTTGAACACGTTGATCAGAGAGTGTTGCAGATTTGTGAGTTTTAAAATGTTCTGCGATTGTGTGTGTATTTTTTCGGATCCGCTCGAAACGCGATATTTCAAAACGTGATATTTCGAAACGAGATATGATAAAACGAGATATTTATTTATTTATTTCTGTACAAAACGTAATATTTCAAAATGCGATCTTTCAAAACGCGTTATGGTACAGAATGTGCCATTGATAATGTGCCGATTGATACCGATCCTATATACTCTCGCTTCTATCGATTTTTAAATTCTTATAAACTGAAATTAAGTTTTCCCTTAAATTGACTGATATAACCCGATCCTAAACTCCCTTTTTGTGAAATCCGTTTACTTACTTAAACCACCTTCTGAATCCTTGTTAACCATTAGGACCATTAGATATTACTTATAAAAGAAGAATCCTGTATAATGTGTATCAACACATCTCGCACGCAACTGCTTTTGAGATTATCTCGTTTCGCGATGTTGACGTTCCAACCATCGCAACGACTTAATTTTTTGAGGCCCTTCTCCATTCGGTTTCATCGCTTTTGCGATTCAGACAAAATATTCCCCCCTGTATATTTTGGCTCCCTGAATTAAAAAAGGCTGACTTAAAAATGGTGTTTTTTCTGACTTAAAGTGTCATTTCTGACTTTTTAAGTCCACCTGTCTAATTTCAGCCTTTTTTAATTCAGGGAGCCGTATATTTTTGTATTGTTAACCGGTGCCATTGATGTTTGTCGTTTACCTTCATAACTATCCTTGTACAACTTTTGGTGGAACGAGTGCTCTAGATTCTTCGGAAGCTAAACTTGTTGGACTATGATCTTTTGCATTGAAAACCAAACAACCAGCCAAGAGATAACTGAGTTGCTGAAGTGGCTCCTTTGTAGTAGGAGTCATTTCAAGTAGTCAAACGGTCTTCCTTTGTACTAAGAGCTCACCCTTACCAGTAATGTGGTTTCTTCTAGTTTTTTATTTGTTGCAAAACAGCAGGCACCCAGTGGTTCGCTTCACCAATATCTTTTTTGTTTTGTAAAACATCTAGGTTACTAGTTTTGGGTTCATGTTACACGCTGCGTTAAATACTATGCTATGTTAAATGTTGCATTAAATTGTTGCGATTACGTGACATTTTAACGTAACATGTAATTGGAGACTCTTTTAAATCCGAATGTTTTTAACTTTAATCTACTCGGTCGAATTTAATTTGGGACGGAAATCAGGCATATCTTAGCCGATTATGTTGGGTTCGGGTATATTAGATGGAAATGGGATTCTTAAATTATTTTTGGAAAAAGTTCCTCAACATGGCCAACTGAGATGGAACTCGATCAACTCCTAACTAAATATGATGAGATTGGATATGTTGGATAGATGGAAGTGGGATTCTTAAAAGCTTTTGGAAGAAGTTCCTGAATATGGTCACCTAGGACGAAACTCGATCAATTCTTAACCGGCTGTGATGAGATTGGGTATGCTGGATGGAAATCAGATTCTTAAATGATCTTGGGAAGAAGCGCTATAATATGGCCACCTGGGACGGAACTTGATCAATTCTTAACCGATTATAATGAGATTTGGTATGTTAGATGGAAATAAGATTCCTAAAGAAACGCTTATGAGAAAGATCTAATATTTTACCAAACATTTGCGGTTCAGGTGGAGCTTGAACCCGGTTCGTTTCTTTTTTTTATAATTAGAGTGAAATCAGAAGCAGATATTTGACTGCTTGCTATCATTAAAATATGATCCATTTATTTTATTTAGTGCTTCGCATCATGATCATTGAAAAATGCAAACTAATAGCAAAATATCCGAGTTGAGTTTATTCGTCGGTTTAAGTTTTCGTTTTCTATGTTCAAAATGATAAGCTGTTTATTATAAAGCCAATGATTCTCAGACAATATACCAAAAGTCGATAGCTCGTAGACTAAATGAAATTTTCGATTTTCAGTATGTCAACCGTGTTTTTTCTATACGCAGTTTTCGTTCTGGAGCTCGAGCTGGATTCTTTTTCAATATTCATTTAATTAATATTCAAATTTCAAAAGGTTGCGCACAATTGAGATTCAAATGTGTGAGGGTTTTTGCTCTGAGTTATTGATGAATTGCTTGTATTTACTTGACAGTTTATTTATTGCTCAGAGATTTGAGAGAGCTCTCTTTACATTGTGAAAATGTTGTACATGGTGTGCTGCTTTCTGAGTCGTCTTTTTTAAGACTGCACATTGCAATAAATAACAGGAGAAAAGATTGTGCCATGTGCAGCAAATCTTATGAGCCATAATGCTCTCAGCGGGTAGCGTGTTTGATCGTATGCCGTATGTCATAATATACTTCCAATTTTTTGAAACATCACTTCGTCGTTTTTTTCTCAGCTTTCCACTCCCGACTTGGTTGTACTTCTTGGTTGCAAGATTTTAGTGGGACTCCTGTGGGACTCCTGCCGTCCTTTTTTCTTAGATGTTAAGTTGTTGCTTTCGAAGCAACAGATAAATATTCTCCTAGAGTGTTTCTTGTGTTACGACCCAACCATGTATCACAAAGCTTTTGTTTATTTTCGACGACCAGACGAAACAGACCGTTGAATCAACAATTTACCGGCATCTCGGTGTTTTTCTGCCGGTGGTAATGTGCGCCACGGTACTAAAATCTGATTGTATAGCGATTCAATGCTCCTGGATGTTTCGGTGGTTGGTTGGTTTTGGCTGTAGTTTAGGTTAATTGTTGTTAATTGAATTCTTATATGCTGTTATAACTATATTCGCAAGAAATTAATTCTGTCTAAAATTTTGGTGGATCAGGCTGGCTGTGTCTTTGTTGCGGTTTCGGATAAAAACTATTATTTTGCACAACCATGAAAATTCTCTTTCATAAATCGTTTCGATTATTTTCAGCTGTTCCAGCAGGTTTTTCCTCCGGCAGAAAAAAAGAAAGAACAATGTGAATGCCCGATATACCCCTCATACCTTATTTATTTCAATTTCTTATTTTTACAAAATATGAGGAATCAAACCTGTCATACCACCATCAAGAACCTGAAAATATAATAAAACATACCTGTACATAAGGTAAGGCATTCCGGTTCAAGCGTTTTCTTATTTCGGCTATTGTTTTTATTTTTTCAACAATCGTGTAAAATTGACCCGGTTTAAAACTAATTTCATTTTTACACCTAGGTGACTTTATTTATTTGAATATTATTTTAACAAAACAAAAGCTTCAGCGTTCTATTTTTATATCAATGAGTACGCGACAAAACAAATGTAATGGGGAGGGAGGCGAACCGCAAAGCAATGGAATAATTTCCAATCCAACCTTTCATTTTTCTCAATGTGTTGATGATTTAAGTTTTTTTCACGAATGGGAAAATGTGAAAAATTGTGACAACATTCAAATTGGGTGTTTTTGTTATTTTCGTATTATTATTTTTCTCTAGGTGCTTGAACAATAAAAACAAATGAAAACAAGGAAAAGTATTATGGAAATCGACTTTATATTGGATTCTAATATTTTTTATGGCTTTTGAATGTAATATTGCTGTTTACCACATAGCATTTGATATTCAATCTTTTGTACTTAAAATTTTCTTTTTTTTGCGTTTACGTAAAATCCCAGCAGAAATGCAAATTATTACGTTTTTTGCCTTTCTTTTCCTCAGACACTGTGCTGATTTAATGTAAAGTTTTATAATTTTATTGGAATTTTATTTCACGTATTGTAAATCGATAGCGAGACGAATTAGATTAAATCGATAATATCTAGGCCGAACGATACAGTGTTGGAATGAATTTCGGTGCTTGGTTAGTATATTGTTACCGATATTATAGAATTGTCATCCATCATATTTGAGGAAAACGGAAATCTGTTGACGAGGAGAAAAACTTAAAATACTTGTAAGATAATTAAATAAAATTTAATTAAATATTAATTTTCTTTAATATTAACAAAATACTGAGAATTCCAGACAAAAATAAATGTTAGAAAATTTTATTATTAAATATTTTCATTTGCATACTAATTAAGATAAATTATTGTTGAATCCTCTTCAACAATAATTTTTCTTAATTAATATGCAAATGAAAGTATTTAATAATGAAATTTTCTAATACTAATTTTCATTACAAAGTGTTTTATATATTGTGTGTGTGCATGTTAAATTATACTTTTTGACTAACCGAAATTGTTGATTCGTTGGTCATTCATTAGGAATGCATTATGTTTGGAATAATCGGCTATAGCTTCTGCAGATTCCGAAAATTTTGTACATTGCAATTGTAGTGTTTTTCAAAACTTTACTCTGGAAATACCCCAACCCCAATAGTTTGAAGTCATCTTATCTGTTCATAATGAATTCATAATCTTATTAATAGTTTATTATAAAAAATCACTTCTCAACAAAACGGAAGAAGAGATCTAAAAAGGGGAAGGGGCTCTTGCGGTTTCTTTAGCCATCAATGATTTAGAATCAATGCTGAACTGTTGAATGCATTTTGCACGTCTAGTGAGAACACAGTCGGAATCTGTCTACTCTATAGTCTCATGACTACCTTTATGGTGTCGGTCCTAAATTCTTCAGCTCGAAATCCAAGCATTTTCTGCAAATCCTCCAGCCCTGTTCTTCTCGCCTAAAATCGATATGCTGCGCAGATGCTCAAGCAGTTCTACAAAAGTGCCTATAGGGCACATCTGGTCTATACGATTAAATTATGCCATCTAGGCTATCCGCGTTTTTTAATAAGACCAAACGGGTTTTCTTCGAGATGTCGAGTAGCTTCCACATTTTCAATGCTTCCTTTTGCGATTCCTTACTGTGCTGAAACTATGTTCTGTTTTGTTTATTACGTTTGCTCTGCAGTTCATAGGTCATCGAATTTTTTATCAGTTGCTGCTTATTTCCCCCATTGTCTTTATGTTCCAGTGAGTAAGGTTATATGATATCTGGTTTCGGAAGCAGCACTAGAAAATATTTCTCAAGAAAGATTTTATATTTAGTTGAGTTGGAATGACATTTATGAGGTAGTTTGCTTCATTCCCGTCGTTTGTTTACTTCTTTTGATAATCGTCTTGATAATCTGCGTAACGACATCTGTATCTCTACATCATTTTTTTCAAAAAAATAATGTTAAATCAATAAACTTAGAGAAATAATCAAATATAAATTATAACATTCATTTATAATTTTCAAATACTCTTTAAATCAAATTGTAAACACAAATAAAATTAATGATTATAAATATACTAGCTGACCCGGCAAACCTCGTTCCGCCCCAAATTATTTCGTTCCGAGCAAATACTTTTATCCTTCACGAAAATCGATTTTGTCGAAAGAACAAATCAAACAACTCAACTCAATTCCCAATAGACGCTTAATAGATTGACCTTGTGATTTGTTAATTGTCATAGCGAACGCCAAACGAACGGGGAACTGAATGCGCTTGAAGTCGAACGGAATGTCAGTTGGAATCAGAGGAATTCTCGGAATTCGAACATCCTCTTCTTTGAATTTGTCCTTGATGATCGTCGCTTGAATCACTTTGATCATCAGTTTCTTCACAGCCAATCGCGTTCCGTTACACAATCTCGGATGGTTTAGATTACGCAGCATGATTATCTCAAATCCGACCTTGAGCATCAAGTTAGGCGGTAGAGAATTCACGCCAAATCAAGCGCATTCAAAAACTCGGTCGGATAGTTGATTCGCTGCCGTCTAGTAATGTGGTTGCAATTCTCGATGATGAAACGGTTAACTCTATTTCAGATCTCCAGCGAATTGTGACAAAAAGTAATGAAATCAGAAAAGTCTTACCGGTTCCATCGGGAAGATAGAGGAAGAATATTTCGTTGTTTCCTTCATCAGCTGCCTTCATCAATGCGTCTTACTCGTTCTTTTGCTGTGCATTAAAAAGCGGGGCATTCGTTTGTACTATTAATCTCATTGAATCATGATCGTACACTTACTCTCGTAGCAATTCAAGATTAAATGCATCGTGCATCGAACGAATAGGTGCTGGCATGCCCAATTTCGACAAATAGCTACCGCACATATGCACGCACATGTCTTCGATCATGATCAGAGCTTAGTTGCGTATGTCATCGTTTATCCCAAGCTCATAATTTGATGTTGCACTTCAAACTCGATGCAAAATGTCGTCGACTATCTCGTTCTTATATTTGTTTCATAACTCCAATGCGTTTGATGGATGCCCAAGTAGCACAAATGGGTTGGGATAACGTCGTACCGCCGTTAGCTGGATGACTAGTAGTCGGCTAGCCGACGTTGATACAACGGTATGGTAACGGTGCTACAACGGTATTGGAAAATAAATCTTAGGTTGTTATAACGTCGTAATAACCACTATTTTTCTTTACAAATGACTGAAGTTTTAGTCAGGTGGGAGTCACTTAAATAACTATTACGTTCGTAAGAAAATAATTTCGTCCGAGATTCGGATTATATTTTGTGGAGAGAGAATTTTTTTTTCAACATATATAAATAATCGTGCTGTCTTTTTCATCATGTTATTTGTTTCATTTTCTTGTTTATAAAATAAAATGTTCAAATGTTCCTACTTTAAAAGATTCTCTACAAAAATTAAAATTGATAGAATCATTGTTAAACTAATAATTCAAATTTGGTGTTAGGTTAGGTTAGGTTAGAGTGGCTGCTATCGCACACTTAGGCCAATAATGGCCCATTGTGATACCACAGGATCCAATCTCCCCTTACTCCCGCTGAAACCAACCAGAGCTACTGATGTAGCGTAAAATATCTCGCACCCTACAGTCCGCGAGTTCAGAAAGGTTGTCCATGTTGTACACACTCAAGTACTTACGTCTTTTGTATGATAGTGCCGGACACGAGCATAGGAAGTGAACTAGCGTCTCTTCCTCCTCTTCGTCCATACAACTTCTACAAAAGTCATTCGTCTCTAGACCCAGCCTTCTCGCATGTTCCCCAAAAAGGCAGTGTCCTGTTAGTATCCGTACGACCAATCCTAAATCTCGTTTTCCCAGGGATACAAGTGCCTTGGAGTGCCGCAGGTCCAGTTTTGGCCAAACCTGTTTTGCTACCCTGCACCCCTGCACGTGAGAGTGTTGGTCCACCTCTCATCTGTTAAGGCGATTGCCTTTTTACTGAGCTTCAATTTGAGCGCTGCTATAGGCCTCCCCAGACCTGCCCTTTCCGGCTGCATCTGGAGAGTCGTACCGTACCTAGCTAGTTCGTCTGCCCTGCAGTTTCCCGTGACGTCCGAGTGACCAGGGACCCAGATCATCTGGATACTGAAATACTCGCTCATCTCATTAAGAGATGATCGGCAATCCAGCGCCACCCGTGACTTCAGAGAAACCGCCTGTAGTGCCCTGAGTGCCGCTTGACTGTCCACATAAATCGCGATATCCCTAACAGATACCACGTTTGACGTTATGCTTCAACCATGTCACGACTTCCCCTATCGCCACCACTTCAGCCTGGTACACGCTGCAGTAGTCAGGGAGACGAACAGAAATATTAACATTGAGCTTCTCACAGAAGACTCCAGCTCCTACTTTGCCGTCTAGCTTAGAGCCGTCCGTGAAAAATGTCAGTGCCTCGTTTTCCCGTATTGATCCGCTCCTCCAGGATTCCCTGGAAGGACAGATGATCCGGAAACCTATATCGAAGCACAACGTTGGTTTAATATAATCTAGATTCACCAGTTCTTCCCTTAGTGATCTAACTATCGTCGAGTGTCCCACCTGAAGAGACTTCCACTGAGAGACAGCCGAGAGCCTTGTAGCCACATTGGCTGCCATCTGCTTACCTAAAAATTCGATTGGAATAAGGTGGAACATAACCTCTAAAGCGCGTGTAGGTGTTGTCCTAAGCGCCCCGCTTATAAGCATACAGGCCGTTCTTTGCACCTTCTCCAACATCCTTATGTAGGTTACCTTTTCCAGAGCTGGCCACCACACGCCCACCCCGTACATCAGCACAGGCCGTACCACTGCGGTATAGAGCCAGTGTACCAGCTCTGGTTTCAAACCCCATTTCTTCCCTATTGCGTTTCTACAAGAGTAAATGGCTACATTAGCCTTATTCACCCTCTCTACAATGTTAGGCTTCCAGCTGAGCTTACTGTCCAAGATTATGCCCAAAAATCTCGCTCTGTCAGCAAAAGCCAGTCTAATGCCGTTCACAGTAGGAGGGCTAACTACCGGAATTTTATATTTCTTAGTAAATAGTACCAGCTCTGTCTTGGACGGGTTGATCCCTAATCCGCATTTGCCGGCCCATTTTGTAACGATCAGGAGTGCATTCTGCATAACATCCCTAATCGTATCCAGATATTTGCCTGAGACAGCTATCGCTACATCATCTGCATACGCTACAACCCCCATCCCCTCTTTCTCCAGTTCCAACAGCAATCCATTCACCACTGCACTCCAAAGAAAGGGGGACATTACTCCAATTTGGTGTTAATTACGGCTTATTTTTTCAAACAAATTAAGTTGTATTGTAAATGTGTACCTATTTCCAAACTCAAAACTTACGCGCTTCCATAATTTCTTTATTTTAAAATATAAATTGATATTTCAAAAAAATAAAAATAAACAAATATGATTAAATTACTCTAAAAATAGAGTAAATCTTGTCTAAAACATCCCCATCATTAAAATTATGATACTATATTTATACATATATAGTCATGAAAATTTTCAAAATAACAAATTTTGTTTTTCAGAAGTAAATAATTTTTAATGAAACCTAAAGAAAAAATGGCGAGTTTCATAATGTATATGAAAACGTATCTCAAATAACACTAAAAAGTTATTTCATCATCAAATAAATTATTTCCCCAACAAATTTGTCACTCTGGCGACAACTTGGTTATTTTTTTTAACTTAATTGTCAAAATTTTGACTCTAAAGTTAGCAACACAACCATAAAGTTAAAGCAACAACAAAAAATAAAATATAAGACATATATCGTAATTTTTTGACAGTTCTATTTTGTATTAACGCGCTATGTAAAAATATATGTACAGCAAAATAACATTTTCAATTGTTCAAACCGATGTCGAATGTTTAAACGGTTTCTTTTTTAATTTAAAATGATCCATATTTTATTATTTATAAATAATAAATTTTTGTACATTTGACGTTTGCCGATGAATAATATTCTTCTCGATAAAATTGTCAACTATGTCACAAAATTGTGATACTTACGTGAAAAATGTTATTTCGTCGTCGAGCATATGTCAAATAACTTATTTAAGTTGGATTTCAGTTTTTAAATGACAATAAAGTGGCTAACTGGTCACTAAATATCGGGTAAACGACCGGTAAACTAAAGAGTCGACACGTGGGTAAATAATGACCATAAAGTTACAATAGTCGGGTAATAGTTAGAAAATGTCAAATAAGTTGGCCAATTCGATAAAAAATAACTTGATATCGACTGGTAAAAGATATCGTCGTATGGTGGACCGATAGATAAGGAATTTTAGTTTTACGTTCAAAATGACTAATTTTTCTAGTTTTTAGCGGTTGCACCGACGTCGCGATTTGGTCATAAAACCATATAGTTATTTGGTGCTACTTGGGTGGCAGATCACTATAATGATCGCGAACAATAAACGAATTTGTTTTGCCGGTGTAGAAACAGTGGTATCGGCAAGAGTCCCAGCGTGAGTCGTTTTTCAGCAAATAGAGACGTTATGAAGCTTCTCTATACACGGAGCGAAAAATATAGACCTATTAGACTAATTTTGCGCAATTAAGCTATCATTTTCGGCTCGCATCTAAATTTGCTTAAATCCAATGTGTAGTACTTAATTGTTTGAAAATAAAAATTAAATTAAAAAATTAAATAAAAAAAATTAAAAAAAAATCTAATTTATTAACATAAAAAATTAAATCTAATTTATTAACATAATTAAGCAACACCTTCTCAGTCTATGCTTATTACGAATAAATTTACTAGAATATCATTCTAAAATTAAGACTTAAGAATCAGTTAATTGTTTGAAAATAAAATATGACCTTTGAACTCTTAAACTCAGATAATATATGTTTGAGAATAGTAACTAAATAACTTAAATCTAGCTCTCCTGAATGATCTTTGGGAAATGAAAGGCGAATTTCAAATCTAAAAAATCTTAATTTAAGAACTGTGAGGTGCGATACTTGTGCACATTTTAACATAGACTAAGCACATTGAAACGGATTTAATCTTGGTATACTTAATTAAATTGAAAATTTTATTAAATATTGAGCCTCAATTTCCTGTTGTTTTGGTGAAATTGGCTTAATTTTTAAGACAGAATCTTCAAAAATACTTGATTTGCATTTTTCAATAATTAATAAATGCGACTATTGTACTGAAACTGGGTCTAATTTATTAACATAATTAAGCAACACCATCTCAGTCTATGCTTATTACGAATAAATTTACTAGAATGTCATTCTAAAATTAAGACTTAAGAATCAGTAATACCAAGAAAGAAAAGCTTAATTTTGGCGGTTTTTAAAAAAATATGCTAAAAGTAATTCTTAAACTAGGCTTTACTTTCTGGAATAATCATGCAATGGAAGCTTGTAACACGCTACAAATGCTCACAGATAAATTTGACCCATATAATTTTGGATTAACCGGGTAGCGTCTGCTACTTATCAAAATAAAACACACAAAGTTTTTCTTTATATTAGTTTTTATTCATATACATAACACTTTTTGTCACTATCTGGTATCTGAAATTCTTGAAATGGTTGGGGTATATCCTCCATCCGGTCGCAAATTAATTACTTGCGATCAGAAATACGGTTACTTGATTTAATTTGCCATGCCAATTGACACATTTTATTTAAATTTAAATTTATTTTGCGATTGTAGAGTAGAAATCTACGAAAAGACTGAAATAAAATCTACTGAAATAAAATCTGAAATAAAATCTGAAATAAATCTACGAAAAGGTCGCAGTATTTTTATCTATTTCTACTTAACAATTGCAAAAACAATTTATATTTAAAAAAAGATGTGAGAATTGGCATGGTAAAATAAATCTAGTAAAAGTATTTCTGATCGCAAATTATTAATTTGCGACTGTAATCAAAAATGATGGTTTCTCGAAGTAAAATTTATTATAAAGGTCGAGTTCTTCAAAACAATTAAAGTGTTTTACTTTAATTTGATTAAGAACTATAAAAACTAAATAAATATTGCCATTCAACAAAATTAAATCTTCTATTCTATAAAATGTATTGCTCTTAAATAAATATATAATTAACTTTGTACAAAAATGAATCCACATTAATTGCATGGTACAAAATTTTAGATGAAGTTCTTCAGAAGAAAAGAACGTTTTTGCACATTTTGAAATCAATTTTTTATACTATATTAAACATTTTAAAAGGACTAGAATTTTTATGAGTGCCTATTTGTTGCATTTGCATTAAATAACAAAAACAGCAATCGCAAATGATAAATTTACTCGACTGCCACATACATTAGTGTACTTTTTAATCTTCGGTTATTGGACTGAAAACGCATGAACCAAAGATGCCTTATTGAAGCTGAATTTGTTATTACCATTGGATAGTGGCTAATTATATGGTGCTTAGGCTTTATCGTTCTATTTGGAAAATTTATTAATTGGCCAATTGAACAATAAGTCTTGAAACAACTGTTGGCGTTACTTACAAATTTATTTCAAAAACTTATTTTTGAATAAATTGCCATGCAAGTTTCAATTCTAAATTTTTAATTTTAAAATGAAAACATATTGTTGTTTTCGTTCCGTATTTAGGTTGGTAATGCTGTGCACCAATTTAGTAAATGAAGTCTCACTGACTGTCAGCAATACTGAATTTTCGTATTTGCTTAGATGTTTCCTTCACAAATCCTGATGGTATCAGAACTGCGTGCATAGTTTTCAAAATTTCGAAGTCTTTCAAATCTGTTGAACTAAAAAATTATAATTATATTAATTAATACTAATAATACTAATAAATTTGTATAATAAAAGAATACTTTAAGTTCAACGACAATAATTGGTTTTCGTTATAACGTTATTTTTTAAGGGAGTTTTAAAAATACTACACAATACCAAAAATTACTACAAAAAATAGAAAATATATTAAAAGCTATAAACAAAACCTGATTTTCAATTGAATTAAAATTAAAATAAATTAACGACCTTGTTTACCTTTATTTGCCTCCGATCTTTCACTGATGAGCGAAAAATTGGCGCGATGTCCACAGAAGGTAACTTCCCTTTGCATCCAATCCGTTTCCTTTTTCCTTGAACAATCGTATTAAATCAATTTCGATCTGAAAATATAACTGCAAGTAAAACTCTTTTAAAATTTATTGGTTTATTAATTCTTACCAGTTGTGTCTCTTGTGCGTCAGTATATTTCGACCAAGCTCCAAAAATGTTAGAGATATATCGCCCGCCTCTTTTAATTTGTCAAAATCTGGCACTTGATGTCTGTGTCCACTTAATTAATATGGTATCCCAAGATTATTCAGAATAAATATTAAGCTAAGTTTGGTGGGTGACCGGACAAGTGGTGCAGTGGTTAAAGCTTCGGCACTTGGACCGGGAGGTACTGGGTTCGAATCCCATCAGAGGCTAGATGCAAATCAAATTTTCATCATCGATTACGATCGGTGATGTTAATAAACACAACTAAGACCCTCTGATGGAGTGCAGAATTCAGTGCCGACCCACCGTCCATGTCAATGTACAGGTTGACATGGAGCTTGCAATGTGCAGGTGGTAATACTGTAGTTGTGTGAGTAGGTGAATAGGTGAATGGGTTAATGATGTAGCGTGAATGCGTGGTATCACAATGGGCCAAAAAATGGCCTAAGTGTCAACCACTGAAACCTATTGGTGGGTGAACTTTTTGTAAAATTATGCACATTTTCATACCTTCGTCCGACAAATTATATTTCCGTTTATTCGGGTTCGAAAGCAAAAAACTTTTCAAATCTTTTACGTTTACGTTGTTGATTTGTCATTCGTTAAGTTTCGCTTGAAATTTGACCATAATAAACTGTTGTGGCTTAAAAATAACAACTAAATCGTCCTTCACTATATATTTCAACGATCCAGCATCTACTCCCATATCTATAATAGCAAGAATTACAATACATATAAAAACATGTTACCGTAACACGAGTATTAATAGGCATCTATATTATTTTATTAGGCCCCAATAAAATGAAAAAATGCGCTGAATTTATTCACGCTGTTATTTTAACTTTTGTAACATTTATGAACTGTATTAAGTTTACGAGGCATTTAAAAAATTCTAAATATTTTAGAGTACAAAAATCAATATGCCAAAATATAATTTAAAAAGTTTAACTACAATATGTTATTTTACCGGGGCCTAAAGTTTAGCATTTTCTCTCAACAACTTAGCAAATGTTATTTGTATGGGGCCTTTTGTAATATTTTAAATTATGTATATTCACAAAATATCAATGAAATATTCACTTTACTGCCTATATTATGATTCACGTAATAAGTTTTCTTCCCGAAATAGAATTGATTAATTAATTATCACAGTACATGCGATTGACAATTATATAGAGTATCAAAATCTATCACAATATGCACCAAGCTAAAACTAAACTTACCAATTAATTGTTGGAACAAAAATTCCAAATTCCGAGAATTTAATATTTCTCCTAATTCTTGTGGTGGTTGAAGAAGTTGTTTGTAATACGTAGGATCTTGCTTCCATAACCAAATTTATAATAATTAGGCGCACTGAAAACTAATATTTTCACTCAACTAAAATACTTTATACTGTTATTGTTACACACGATCTTAACAAATTTTTAAAATGAACTAATCCTGTGAAATTGTATTTCGAAATGAGAAGTATATTTACAAAAATCCTCGTTTAAAAATTACCACCACCGCTTTTATGAAAGTATCAAGCACTGAAAATTAGTATTTTAGTAGTCCAAGGTTAGATCTGATAACCTTCAAAACTTAAATAATTTTATTTAGAAAAAAAATTATATTATTGTTCTGATTATCAGTTTTATCTGATGGTTTTGAGCAAAACAGAATTATTTTTAAAAATGATCACTGAGAAATAACTGTAAATTGAATGATTTAATAAATTTACAGTTGTTTCTAAGTAAGTATTTTATAAAATTATCCTCTTTTGCTCAATACCATCAGATAAAACTCAAATCAGAACAATAATATAATTTTTTTTCTAAAAAAAGTTATTTAAGTTTTGAAGGTTAGATCTGATTTTGGACTACTAAAATTCTAATTTTCAGTGCTTGTATAAAATGGGGTGGTAATTTTTGTTGAATAATTAGATGAAAAAATGAGAACAACATTCGGAGAGCGTGTTTAATAACCCGTTAATCTATTGCTGTTTTCTTAAACAAAACGAGTTTTTATGTATGTACAAATAAGCTGTATGAAAACCTTTGTATAGTTTTTAAGATTTTCGTTCTTACATAAAAATCTCTATTAATGAAGTAAAAACTATAGGAAATCCGCTAACAATTTTTCGATGTTACCAAAATTGTATACAAAGACATTTAAAACTACGATCATATACGAATTTAGTATTACGTTTCCGTAAATATCATAGATTGTTTAATGTTGAACAGCTCTAGAGTTTAGGAAACGTAAGCTAACAAACTTGGCACTATGTTTAAAGAATTGTCTGGTTTCATAACGATGTTTCAATTATCCTCACCGTATCATGTTTATATGTTGTTTTTATGTTAGCATATTCAAGATAAACACAGAATTTGCAATACAACTCCACATCAGCATTTACTAAAAAAGTGAACAAAAACGCGAAAAAAACTAATACAAAATAATATTTGAAATGACCAAATTACTATTTAAGTGCTTACTCTTTAAAGTTAACACATTATTCTTAGTTTAAGTTTACAACACGTAGATCAAGCTAAGCAATATATATTTTTGTTTCAATTTCTGTATGTGCAATTCAAGTAACATTTTCTAATTTTATATAAATATCATCAAATCCTTAGCATTTCCTATGTGTACTTAATATTACACGTTTATACTGGAATTACATCCCAACTGCTGGCATTAAGGAAATACTTCCAATTTCCAATTTGCTAAGATTAAGGAAATATTTGCTAAATTTAATTTTATAGTTTTTTCTCCGTGTAAGTGGCGCACAACACACCATCTATAGTACGAAGCGATGCGAACGAAGTAGGACCACGAACATGGAACAAAAGCAAACGAAAGATAGAAGCATTCGTCTTGTCATCGTGGATGAACACGTGGTACACACGGCCAAGCACATCAGTCGAATACACATCAACGTATCCGGCAACAGGTTGACCTCGTCGTTGAAACTTTTTCGTCGTTTGATTCCAAGTACTATAGCGTGGCATTTCCCAGTAAAGCAATGTTTGTGCAAACGGACCGCTTTGATAAATTTCGAAGAAATTCGTAAGTGTTGTAGCTGGTGATCATTCTGCTAGCTGTGTTACATAAGCTTCCATGAAATAAACACGTTGTCCATTCTCCAAGTGCACACACAAATGTTGAATAATGGAATGCCTCATTGTAATTGACATAACACACAGATATCTTGACACTCAACATTGCAGTGTGTGGCGAATGTTTTCGATAGAAGCTTGCAATACGGAATGATCCAGCGATTACCACGACATCTTTTCCATTCATCATTCATCGTGACTGTTCTGCCGTCATCTTTGGATGAACGACGCCGATATAATGGGTAACCGTCGTTCCAATAATTGTGAATGCTACCAACGGACGCGGATATTGTTTTGTGCATTTCCCATCGGCCATACACGGTGAATCTAGATTGTGATCTCCACACAGACCGTTAATCATGTTTATTGCAACTATCGCGAACAATCCGGTTCTGCTTTTGGATTTGGTATTCGGCGCTGATGACTGAATCGATTTGATTTGGTTTGATTTTCTCAATTAACCACAGCAGGATGTGTGCATGTGGTAATCTGCGCTTCTGCCACTCTGCTGAGTACGTACATCCAACAACGTGGCTGTCTGAAAAACGATGAAGTTCATTAGCGTCCTGAGTTTTTGTTTAGATTACCGGTAATTTCAGGTAATTTTCGGTTGCATGTGAACGTTATGAACAAAACTGTCTGTCTGTAATGCCACACATACGCCACAGCATTCTACGCATATCCATGCATATGCCGTGGGCTGCCAACATATGTCGCTGGGAGAATGGTCAATTGACCAACGTTGGTTGCATCTCCGTTTGAAGCAATGGCATCGCGCAGATGCATGTACAGCGCGGAACGTAGATTTGATTGATTGAAGCCGATGAAATTTAAACGTTCTGTTTCGATCTTGACATACATATAAACGCAATGTCTCATATTAACCATCTCCTGGCAATTGTGAATACAACAACAAAAGCATTGAGCCAAATCGGTTCAGCCGTTCTCAACTGATGCGGTAGAAAAAAAGAATCAATTTGGTTCGGGCTTTTCCGGAAGATTCCGAGTTTCTCCTGAAAATTGGGAACACAGCAAAAAATATTGAAATCAAACCATTCTCAAACCATTCTGATGCGCTGGAAAAATAATTCAATTTTCTTCGGGTTTTTCTAGAAGCCAAGTTTTCCACTAAAATTTTCCAATTTTTCTCTTCTAAAAAAGCATCTGGATCGGATACGTTTAAAATCCCGTACAAAATCATTTTTCGACTGTCCTAGTTTTCCGACTTTTACGGTGGATTTTCCCAAAATTTTGTTTCGTGAGAACCATCCTGACAATTGTGAATATAACAAAAAAATTATGCCATAATTCAGTTCAGCCGTTCTCAACTGATGCGCTAGAAAAACAATTCTATTTTCTTCGGGTTTTTCCGGAAGTTCTTTATTTTTCCACTCCGATTTTCAAATTTTTCTCTTCTAAAAGACTATCTGAATTGGTTACGTGCAAAATCTCGTACAAAAACATCATTTTTCGGTTTTCCGATTTTCCAAATTTTCCGACTTTTCCGTTAGATTTTCCCAAAATTTTCTTCCGTAAGAACCATCTCCTGAAAATTGGGAGTACAGCAAAAAAGATTTAGACAAATCGGTTCAGCCGTTCTCAACTGATGAAAAAAAAATCAATTTGTTTCGAGTTTTTCCGAAAGTTTCCAAATTTTGTCACTAGGATTTTCCAATTTTTCTCTTCTTAAAAACCATCTGGATCGAATGCATGCAAAATCTTGTACAAAACATCATTTTTCGATTTTCCAAATTTTCCGACTTTTCCGGTGGATTTTCCCAAAATTTTCTTTCACAAACCTTGTCCTGATAATTACGAACACAACAAAAAAATCAGCTAAATCGGTCCAGCCATTCTCAAGTGATGATCAGTCATAGCATCGCCAATTGATTTTTATTAATATAGATTTTCGAGTTATAAGTGCAAGTGTGTGCTTTGTAAACCTTTCTCGCTAATTGCCGAAGATTTGAATCTAATTGCAATATCAAAAATAATTACTGAAACATCTGCAAAATGCTCCAAAAGCTTGGAAAGCTGGGAAGAAAATGTTTGGAAACCCATGCGTGCTGTAATTGTCTAGGAAAAGAAGTGTAACTTTTCCTGGCACCTCCCTCGCAATGTAATGCCTCAACAAATCTACGCCGAAATTAGAAAGTTGGTCAGCGTTATTTAAATATCGTACCCAATTTACGCTTCAACCATCGAAAACATGAGGCGCTCCATTTGGATCACTTAAGGAAGAGGTACGACCCCCAAAACTCTAGAGGGCAGATATTTATTTGTGACGAGAAGCCTATAGAATTTTAGTGATTATAGCACTAAGCGAATGGAATAATGCATGGAAAGGCTTAAATTCAAAGTAGTAACGGGTGGGGCAAAAATCCCGCTACCATTTTGATTGCCTATAACTTTGTTCAAAGAAAAGATAAGTTCGCTTGGTTTTCATAAAAAGTTTATTTTGTCTTCACATTTTTTTTTTCGTTATGATTGGAAAATTATATCGGATAAATGGTGACCGCGATACGCTATGCAAATTTTGGCTCTTTTTAACGCATTTTTCATGACATCCTGCAACATCTCAGACTGAATTACTTCAATTTCGAGACGAATATTGTCTTTAAGACGTTGAATCGTTTGAGGCTTATTTACATGAACTTTTGATTTTATAAAACCCATGCTAAATCGCCATTTTGCGAAATTAGTTTTCGTGGAAAAACGGCATTCAATAATTGAATTGTTGAACGGGCTGTGTGTGCTGTGACCCCATCATGCTGAAACCACATGTCCTCTAGTCCTTGCTATTCCATTTCAGGCACAAGCAAATTTCGAATCATGTCTTGGTACCGTTCAGCAGTAACAGTAACTTCGACACCTCGATCATTT
The DNA here is from genome assembly GCA_947310385.1 of Nephrotoma appendiculata. Classification (NCBI taxonomy): domain Eukaryota; kingdom Metazoa; phylum Arthropoda; class Insecta; order Diptera; family Tipulidae; genus Nephrotoma; species Nephrotoma appendiculata. The sequence continues at coordinate 169,976,556 of OX371225.1, forward strand.
TAAAAAAATAGGGACCAATAATGTTTCCAGTATGAATACCACACCATACAGTTGTTTTTAGTGGATGCAATGATGTTTCATGAATAAATTGAGGATTATGTGTTCCCCAAAACCAACTGTTCTGTTTATTGACGTGGCCATTGAGAGGAAAATGGGCTTCATTGCTCATTATCAATTTAGACGAAAAATCTTCAATTTCACCAGACAGCCTTAGGATTGCATTACTGTACTCAACTCGTTGATCATGATCTCTCGGAAGCAATTTATGGACTAATTGAATTTTGTACGGGAACATTTTCAAATCAGTTTTCAAAATTCGCCTTAAACTGCGTGCAGAAATGTGTAACTGGGAACCTCGTCTCCGAATTAATGTTTCTGGAGACTCTGCAACACTATCGCGCACCACAGTCACATTTTACGAGACGTCTGTTGTCGTCCAGAACGAGGTCTGTCTGCTGTCATACCGTACTGTCGAAAATTCGTATGTAAACGATAAATTGTGGTTTTGTGAAGCACTGGACGATTAGGATATTTTTGACGAAATTTCCGCTGAGTGGCAATAATGGAACGATTATTTTCAATAAATATTGTCACTATTTCTGCTCGTTCTTGTGGCGTATATTTATCCATTATAAAATTTGGGCGTCTACACAACACAATGGTTAAAGCGAAGCTGAGCTTAACGTCACATAACCAAGATGGCGCGCAATCAAAATTGTAGCAGGACTTTTGCCCCACCCGTTACCAAATCTCACCTAAACATCAGATAGTTATTAGGATGGCACAACTGATATTACTATGATATGAGGCCTAAACTACGCCAATGATGTTAAACCAGCGAAATAAATAATAGCAAGGATATTTTCCGTTGGAGAAAGGAGCAACGATGGCATCAAACAGGATAGAACAAGGTCGAATTTAACAAAATTAACCGATCAAATCAATAGATTGTCGCTCGGATTTCGAAAATAGTTTTTTTTTTGTTTCTTTTGGGCGTGCTCACCAAAAGTAAGGAAAATATAAAGGCGTAATCTAAGTCCATTAAAACTTTATGAAATTAAAATTTTATTGGTCCGTCGAAAAGGTAGTCCTTATGCTGCAAATGCAAAAACCCCAACGCTAACACCGACTCTTTTCACCAGAAAATAGTAAAAATAAATGTAGGGAGTTGTGGAGTGTTGGTAAAACTCTTTCGTATAATCAAAAATCATTATTCCTGCTTAAATTTCAGAAAAAAACAAGGTGATTTAAAATTTCATCTAGTGTACAGATTGCCACCACATTTTGCAAGGATCTCCCAATTAATTTCAAAAGTGCAAGTATGAATTTTTGAAAAATTATCTGAATTATATAAACTGACTCTTTTGGGGAACCGATCTCTGCCAAAAATCACTGAGTTCTTCAATTTATGAAAAATGGTTTAAACCGTAGGAGTAAGGTCAACACACATTTTGTAACCGCGGACGAAATGAACTGGTAAACGAATCTAAAAACTTCATGTTTCAGGCGTTTACCGACTTCGGACTCTAACCGTAATATTTATATTAGAAAAAATAACTTTAAATAATTTACCATAGTTCAATTTCTGTTATATCGATCGAACATTTTAATTTTTTTACCAAAGTAAGATTGCCAAAAAATGTAAAATAAATAAAATATGTATAAGGAAAGCAAATAATGTGGAAAAAATACAAATTTCAATTTTATTCAATTATGGGCGTTTTTTCCAAGAATGAAAATTCAAATAAAATTTATTAACGTGTATAAATCTACCCCTCCGCAAGCATTGTAAAATAAACTTAATCTTAATTTTATACATCACCAAGGAAGTAACATTGCTGTCACTCCACAATAAAATATTTTAAGTTGTTTTCAGTTAAGATTAAATTTAAATGAACCAATAAACCAACTTCCACATAATACAATACATGTACCAGGAACACATACACATTGAAAAACTTAAGTCTATAAATCTTTCGACAGCCCAACAAAACAGAAAAAATAAACCGAAAAAAGTTCAACAAGTTGGTCAAAGCGTAATGATGTGGAATAAAAATAAATTTTCAATTTATCGATCCTCTTCTATGATAACAAAAGGATTTATTTTACACATCCATTTTATGTATGATTTAAATTTAATTAATAAAAACGGGACAATTTAAAGACGAACTAGATAAAATATATAGATAAAGCTCGAAAATCATTAATTTTTTGGTTAACATTTTGTCGTCGAAAGTATGGCAAACGAGTTTTCCCAACATTAATAATAAACCACCGGAACAGAATGATTGATTGGCTTTTAAGAAGAAAAAAAAACGGTAGAAAACATTATCCGCTAACAAAACATTCAACCAATGATAAAATGGGTTAATTGCTTATCAGGAAAAGCTTTTCAGATAACTTAATAACATACGTAAAGATTCTCGAAAGCTGAAGTAGAAAATCTGTACAAATTATTTTTTGTTTTGAAAATTAAATTGATTCCATTTAATTGTATATGCGAATTTTTCCATCTTTCCTATTTTTTCAAGAAATGCTGGTGCTCTTGGTACTTCCTTCGGATATGTTCTTATTTGTAAACATCTTACATTCTACGAGTATATATATACGAGTATAATAACGCGTACACAACATGGAAGCTCATTTTTATTTTGAACAACACAAAAAATATGTTTTCCAATAAAAAGATGAGATTTTTCCATTTTTTATTAAAAAGCTTTCAGACATACGTAAATATAAATACAATATTCACAGACATACAAAATAAAAATGGTATATGCTTGTGTTTATGGATGGAGCTTAAAATAACAGTCATATAAAAATAAAATAGACAGTTATATACGTCACGTGCTTATGTATATTGTCAAAAAAGCTAAAATAGTTTTAATAGTTTTATGCGTAGAATAAGGACTGTGGCGTATTGTTCTAAAGGCTAAATAATTTATTTGAATTTCTTCAAAGTGCGTTCAACAAAAAGATGAAAACTACTCGATAATGAGAAAGTTAAGTTTTGTAGCATTGTTTTTAGCCCTGAGGTTAAATAATAATAATTTTGTAATAAATGTAGGCATAATAAAATTCTTAAATAAAAATGAGCTAGAGGCTGCGACCTCACGAGGTTGAAAAACAATATTTTTAAAAAAATAGTCCAGTTTTCATTTTTTATGTGGCCACGTTGTCTAATGAGGTAGCTTTGGGCTTAGGATCATGTTGGGAATTCGACAAAATTTTGCAAATATCTTCAAGACATTTACAATGAAACGCCCAAATATAATATAATCTAAAGAAATTATTTTTGATTTTGTAAACACCACCAAACAGTGGATTTGTTAACTCAGCTGCTTATAACAAAACTGTCTATGAACCCCACATTAAACGGTATACCATCTGATTAGACATATATAGGAATAAGTAAAATGTCCTTGCTTCCAGCACCACAATTGGTGATTTGATTACTAAGAAGAACGAATAATTAGTTACTAAACGCCAAAACGGCTGCCTAGAGCTGCTAGAAAATTTGTTGCTTTTCTCAAGAGCGTTTAAACGATCTGTCGCATGATGATGCTTCCAGCCTTATAACTATAGATTTGAGTATTATTGTGTGTAAGTTAAATTTACGGGATTCCTCGTGGTGTTTTCAACGACATACAGCAGGTATGTATTCCGCATAATACTACACGTATAATTTTCCCACAGTCTAAATAGCAATGCGTAAGTTTTATGTGTTTTTTAGGTGATCTCGTATGACAGGTATACTTCGTCTCTCTAAATTACTGAAAGGTTAACAATTTCCCGAGTTAAACATTTGCCATGTTACTTGACGCTCATTGATCAGTTTAAATTTTATATGGAAAACAACATCTAAATTTTGTATTAGATCATAAATTTTGATTTTAAATCTAGCAATCACCTTTGTGTTGTTTCATGAAACATAAACTGAACTGGGAGTCAATTCGCGTTCCGTGAAATAATGAAAATGAAAAGTTTTTTCCATTAGCAATCGAGTAGGTTAGATTTCCCCACAAGAAATTTTGATTGAACATACTAAAATTTAAAATTAATTGCGAATAATTCAAACTACTAGATTGCCAATGAAAACAAATTTTCATTTTCATTATTTCACGGAACATGACTTGACCCCCCTTGACTTGGGTCAAGAAACACAGCTATTGTTATGAATTTCAGACGTTCTATTCGAAAACAAAACATTCGGGGTTTAAGTTACGAATTATATTTTATATTGTGACTGCGTCACAATTTGCTCGCGCTTATATATTTGTCTATCGCTGTTCGAGATCATCCCAATCTAATATCTCGATGATTAGCAATGTTGTTAATTTCAGTATTTTCAATGATGACTGTCGCCGGCGTCTATAATTAATATATTAGAGCAATACATGGGCCGAACCAATGGCCTTTGAGATGGTAACACTTGGTCGTGTATACCTTAAACATACTACATCTATATTTACGTAGAGTAGAAGAAGGAGTTATATTTGTATAGAGTATATTTCATAACATTAGCTTGAGAGGCTCAATGTGTGCCTTTTAGGATTTACTAAATTATTCTGTCAAATGTAAGAATGAGGGAGTGAGCATTTCCTATGCTGAAAGTGCCGTATTCTCTCTATTATTATGTTGGATTGCTTCTTGCCGGTCTCCGATTTTGGGATCCAGTGTACTGAAAATTTTGCCACCTGACAGTTTGTCTAAGTTGTCATCAATTAGGGGAAATGGACAAGTGTCCTTCTTTACCATTTTGTTTAAAATCTTGTTGCGCCGTCCTTTTTCTGTGCAAAAACCGCAAGCGAACTCCGTGAGCTGCTAGTATCTTTATGCTCTTAGCTTCCGTCTCTTCTATACCTTCCATTTGCTTAGTTAATGGCTGTTTCTTGTGTTTTGGAAAGAATTATTCGTCTTGGCCCTCACCGGATTGAAGTTGCATTTCCTATGTCTAGCTAAGTTTTCGGATTCGTATTTGTCAACTCTGGTGTAGTGACTTACTTACAACATTTACTACTAAAATTGTTGAACTGTCACAAATTTCAATGAGTATTGAAAAATCTCTTTGTTATTTAGAAAAGTGTCAGGCGGCAAACTTGAATAATGTTGTTCAGGATATTGTAAATAAGGATATTATTGACCTGGGCTCTCCTGATTCTGTCGACATCGTTGGTTATGCTGATGTAGTTTTAGAAAGTTGTAATCCAGTATTGTCATCTTCTGTCAAAGTTAGCTTGGCTGCTCCAATGGAATTACCTGCTTGCGTAAGTCTGTCCAATGATAATATAACTTGTCTTCATAATATTAGCGATAATCAAACAATTACTAACAATTTGGTGAAAAATGACTTTATTATTGGTACTGCGAGAGATAGTAATTTACGTACTGTGGAGCCGCGTTCGCATGTGTTTGTTTCGAGATTGCATCCTGATGTTACTGAAGATAATATGAAGCTGTATCTGAGGGACAATTTAAATATAAGTGATGTCAAAATTCATCGATTCAACCCTAAAAATGGCAATGGGTACATACAAGATTATTCTTCTTTTAAAATATCAGTTTCAAGTGTTCATATGGACAAATTGTTAACTGAATCAAATTTCTTCACAAGAGCTCCAGCCGGCCACAATCGGCTGGAGCTCTTGTGAAGAAATTGGTTCATAAATCAAGAAATAATCCTTTTTTAGCAAAACAGCATCCATCACAAAATCTGTTATAGAGAATCAATGTGATAAATTTACTTTACATGTTACTAATCATACCATTTCAAATGATAAATTACATTCTAATAATAATTGCTTATTTTTTGGTCATCTTAATGTACGTAGTTTAACGTTGCATTTAGATGAAGTAATAATTATTTTGCATAAATTTAACTTTGATTTTCTTGCTGTGTCAGAGACCTGGTTAAATAACAAAATTTCAACTAGATCTCTTCAAATAAATAATTACAAATTTTTGAGGTCTGATCGTATCAATGCTCGTGGTGGAGGAGTTGGATTATACTATCGATCTAATTTGAATGTTAAAATGTTATGATGTGGTTCAAATGGTAAAGTTGAATTTATGGCATTTGAACTGTTTGCTAAGTTTAGTAAATTTCTTATTGTTGTTTTTTATAATCCACCTCCTACTTCTAGGGGGGATATTACAAGTATTAATGATATTCTTACTGATTTATTACGAGAATATGAAAAAGTGTTCTGTTTGGGCGATTTTAACTTTAATATGCTAAATAATAATTTTTTGGCTGATTGTTTTAATATACTTAATTTGTATTTTTTGCCGTTTAGTGCTACGAGGTTGGAAAGCCTTTTAGACTTGATTGTTGTTTTTAAACCTGACCGACATAATATTATCAGTTACGGTCAATGTCCGGTTCCTTCAATATCTGATCATGATTTGATTTTTGCTTCTTATAAATGTTGTCGCACTAGAAATAAGTTGACTTATTCTGTTGTGCCCAATTATAAGAAAATTAATTGTGAATATTTTGTGAATTGTTTTTTTTCGATTGATTGGTCTATTCTTTATTGTTGCTCTGATGTAAATATGATTGTTGATTTATTTAATTCAAATTTCTTATATTTGGATTCTATGTGTGTACCCCGCAAAAGAACCATTACCAATTGTCAAACAGCTCCATGGTTAAACCAGACTATAGTGGATTCAATTCAATATAGAGATTTGAAGTATTATAACTATAAAAGGAGTGGATTAGATGGTGACTTTACTGCCTATAAAAAGGCTCGAAACAAAACTACTAAATTTATCAACCAAGCTAAGTATAATTTTTATTTTGGTAATGTTTATAACTCTAAAATTACTTGGAATAATTTAAAGAAACGTGTTCTGTTGCTAAAGTTGACATAAAGTTCACTGCTGAAGATATTTTAAATGATATCTGTAAATTTCGTGAAGATTTAGTGGTTTTGCCATTGCCAGATTTTGGTTCTGTTGATCCTGATGATAATTATAAATTTGCTTTTGATTGCGTTGACGAACTAATTGTCATGAGTGCTATCCGTTCAATTAAATCTAATGCTATTGGATATGATAAAATTGATTTTAAAATAATAAAATTATTTATTGATCTGTTTCTTCCACAGGTGACTTATATAATTAATCAATGTTTGTCAAAGTCAGTTTTTCCTAATTTGTGGAAAGTGGCTTCTATTGTTCCAATTCCAAAAAGTGATATTGTTGCCAGTCTTAAGGATGTTCGACCAATAAGTATATTACCTGCCCTTTCTAAGGTGTTAGAAAAAGTAATGCAAATCCAGATTCTGCAGCATTTTAAAGATTTTGATTTTCTTTGTAAATTTCAGTCAGGGTATAAGCCTGGGCATAGTACTACAACGGCTTTGGTACACATTGTTGACGATCTTTCTTCAATTTTGGATGGGCATGGTTCGCAAGCTTTATTGGTTTTATTGGATTTCTCTAAGGCGTTTGATAGTGTTAATCATATACTTCTACTTCAAAAACTTTATTTATATTAAAAATTTTCTGGATCCGCAATTAATTTGTTGTACTCTTATTTGCATAGTCGGGAGCAGTTTGTAAAGCATGGTGTTAACTGCTCTAGCATGGGTGACCTAAAGAGTAACTTTAGGTGTACCACAAGGATCAATTCTGGGTCCGTTGCTTTTTTCTATATTTATAAATGATCTTCCGTGGCATATTCTTCATTGTTCTTTTCATCTCTATGCAGATGATTTACAATTGTACATCGGATGTAAACCTTTTGGATTGAATGAGGCTGCAATGAAATTGAACGAAGATCTTCGTGACATTTTATTATGGGCTAAACATAACTCTCTAGCGCTTAATCCTAATAAAAGTAAAGCATTATTTTTATGTAAAAATAATTCGAACATTATTAAGCCTACTCTTGTTTTGGGTGATGACACAATAAAATTTGTTCCGACTGTTAATAATTTAGGGCTGATATTAAATTCCAAACTGACTTGGTGTGACCATATTAGCACATTATGTCAACGTGTAAACTATAGTTTATATTCGCTAAGATTAATAAAAAAAATATGTCCAATTCAGTTGCGAGTATATTTGATTAAAAGTTTGGTTGTACCTTTGTTTACGTAGTGTGATGTGATTTATAGCCGATGTGACAGTTCCTCTCTGCGACAACTAGAAATTACATTTAATAATTGTATTCGATACGTTCATGGCCTCAGAAAATTTGATCATATTTCTGGTTTAAAAACTTCTATTTTGGGATGTACTTTGTTCGAGTATTATCATTATAGAACAGCTGTATTTATTTTCAGAATTATTACCTCTGGTTTGCCTTTATATCTCTATGAAAAATTAAATTTTTCCAGGTCTCTGCGCACTAGAAACATCAATTTGCCCCTTAACAAAAGTAATATTTATAATAATTCGGTTTTGATGAATGCGTTTATTGTTTGGAATGGTTTACCCTATGAACTTAAAAATATTAATTCTCTTAAAATTTTTAAAAAACTTGTGTTTTTAACTTTACTGAGAAATTATTAACGTAATTTTAATTTGTAATAATATGTTCATACCCCTTTGTAAATAATTTTGTATATTGATGATGATTGTTAATTTTTTTTTTTCTTTTGTGATTTTGTTTTCTTTTTTGTAGTATAAAAGCTTCGGCTTATGCTTGTAAATATATTTATATATATATAATAAAATATTGTTAAAAAATAATAATTGTTAATTTTGATGTCATTTGCATTGTTGAAACGTGGTTTACAATCCATTTCAAAACGGAGGAGTATTTACCATCATCATATGCTCTTTTCTGGGGGACAGGCATCTGTAAAGGGACGCCTATGAAAAGAGTGGCAGTATTGTAGTTGCAGTCTCCAACAAATATTCATCCAATCCGATAACATTAGCCAATTGCGATGCTGAATTTGTTGCTTTACGTATTCAGTTCCATTCATATTCACTGATCATCTATACAACATATATAGCTTATCATTCGAGTATATCGAGAGTTTTGTTGAAACTGTGAGATCAAATATTACTCCACTTCCTCAGCCGGAGGATCGTCTATTTATTTTTGGAATTTTTAACATTCCTGATATTGTATGGGATCGATCACAATTTGACTCCATTGCATGAACGATTGGCTGGAAAATTTGACCTCGGAAATATTTTCGTTGGGGTTAAAGCAATGTAACAGTGGTACGTATAATAGTGGCAATGTGTTATATCTGGCTTTTGTACCATTTGATCATGAGGTGACCGTATCAACGTGTAAGGATTTGGCCGGATCGTCTAGTATTTTCCACTCTTCGCCGAATATTTTAGTTATGTTTGAGTGTTGTGCGTTAGTCGAAGAAAATGTTATTTCATGGATTTATAACTTTAAAATGGGCGATTAAAATTCTTTAAATGCATTTCAGAATACGTATTTCGGAATTTTATAGAATTATTAATTTAAACATTGAGAAAATTATTGCTAGATAGAAAGCTTTCAGCGTTAAGTAGGAACCGTGGTATAATAGTGAGTTGATAAATCTAAAAAATAGAAAGGATAAGGCTCACAAGAAATATAACTTGCATCCTAATGTTGTTAGTTACAACTCGTTGAAGTACTTGTAATTTATTTGCTGATTTCTTTGAGAGTGTTTATAGTTCGAAATCAAATCTTAGTAATTTGAGCAATGCTGTAAGTAAATCTAAATTTTCAAGGTTTCGTCAAGAAGTGGATATTATTTTATCCGAATTGTTCAATCTCTGTCAAAGTGCCGGTTTTGATTTCAGTCCAACTATTCTTCTAAAATTAATCGGTAATGTAATTTCTTCCCATATCGCTGTTCTGTTTAATAGATGTCTCACTAAAGGTTGCTTCCCTATGGTATGGAAATGCTTACATATTAAGCTGATTTTCAAATCTGGATCTCGAAGTGAGGTGGAGACCTATAGAGGTGTTCGTATTATTTCAGTTTTACCAAAGCTTTTTGAGAAACTAGTTAAAAACCGATTATTCTTTCATGTTAAGACATTCATTTCTTCCAAACAACATGGATTTTTTTCAGGTAGGTCAACTATTTCTAACTTAGTTTTGCTCACTAATTGTATTGCTCTTTCAAATGATAATATTGTGTAGGTTGCTTACACTGAATTTTGTAAGGCTTTTGACAAGATCGATCATGACTTGCTATTGCGGAAACTCAATTCATTGGATTGTAACTACTTGCCAGTTGATTGGATTAAATATTTTTTGGAATCGGGAACTCAAATTCTGAAAATTGGCAGATTCACTTCAAGGGTGATTGATATGTCTTCGGTAGTCCTTCAAGGCAGTCATTTGGGTCCCATGCTCTTCATTCTTTTCGTAAACGATGTGGTCAACTGTCTAAGTTATTCCAACATTCTCATTTATGCAGACGATATAAAAATTTTTAAAAACTATTTCATGCGCCAATGATGCAACTGATTTTCAGTCTGACCTGACAAATTTCATTGCTTGGTGTACATCGTATAAAGTTTTTTTTATTCTATGCAATCTGTTCTATGGCGTAAGCACTCCCAAATCTTTCGCGGTTCACTTTTAACGTCCTACCTTACGCATTGCATGGTTACGGCTATAGGTCCGTGTCAGCCTGTAGTACTGGCATGGAAGATGGGTCGGCCCATGAGTTGTGCACTATCGTATAATTTGTTTGTAAACATCTCCAAATACAAAACAATGTCTTTCACCTGCGTACTCTTATCCACTAGGTACAATTACTGTTTTGATGGTTGTATTATTGAAAGTGTTGATACTTTTAAAGATTTAGGTATAAGTATAACCTTTACTTCGAATTTATCGTTTCATAAACATGTTAATGGTTGCATTTCTAAAGCGAATTCTATGCTTGGATTTATTAAAAGGTTCTCTAAGGATTATCATGAGCCTTACGTGATTAAAACTGATATGTCTCTTTTGTTCGATCATTTTTGGAATATGAGTAGTGTTGCTTTCGCTAATCCGCTTAGCTTAGCTAAGAAATGTGAAAGCAACAACTTTAAGCTTTAATTTTTTAATGCGTTTTAATATTTCTGTGTTGATTCATTTTATTAATATTATTTATTTTAGTTTTTTTTATTTTATGAAATAGAACAAATTAATTTCGGTATTTTGCTAACAAATAACAAATGCCAAAAAAAATAATGCCTTGCGGTAAACACCATAATCATAAAATGATTTTATATCCCCTAATCCTAATTTTTTTTTTCTTAACATTCTAAGACAATCGGCTTTAGTACAATGCAATTGTTGTTGTAATCTTTTGAAAGCAACACAGCTATGCTGTTGTCATTTGGAATCCATTTTATAATAACTATTTAGATTGCATATAGAGGGTTTAGAAGCGATTTTTAATGGCACTACGAAGGTTGCTTAGAGACACGAATGTCCTTGCTTTCATACTCCCAGCGTATCGAGATAGATGTAAATTATTAAATTTGGAGCCCCTGTTTATTCGTAGAATTGAAATTAGCGCAATGTTTATTCGAGATTTATTAGGGTCTAAAATCGATTATTCAGAAGTTTTGAGTTTGCTTGATATACATAATATACTCCAATACGTGTGCTACGCGATAAAAATTTTCAAATAAAATTGCCGTTTTGTAGGTAAAACTACGGTAAATGTGAGCCAGTTTATTCATCGATTCCTTTAATAAAGTACGGTCATTTAAGGAATTAATGTCGAGGTTTTTGTTTAATTTATTGGTATCATTGTAAACTTTTAATTATATAATTTTATAAATATTTGTATCTAAACAATGCAACCAGACATATAAAGTTGGTAATAACAAATAAATAAATAAATAAATAAATAAAATAAATAAATAATCTGCTTTACAATAATCGGTTTCAAAATAAAATTGCTGCACAGTGAGCGAATGATCTTCTTTCTTAACGATTTGATGATGAGCCACATCGTTTCGACTGGCAAGTGGCAGTTTGCAGTATAGTTTACTTGCTCAGCCTTTCCAATAATCAGCCCGTTCCTGATTACATTTTTTGACGAGCTCACGTTCGAAAAACGTACTGGTACTTTTTGCTTTAATTTGACCAATGTTTTCACATGCAATACTTCAATTTTTAATACATTTGCAGGCTTTACAAATCCCATATTGGTATCTCCAAAGTCACAATTTATTTTGGCGATGATGACTTTTTCGCACATATCACGAATGTGTGTCGCGACCCTGTCTTGGATTATATCTGGGAATGCATTTTATTCACTTATGTTTATTTGATCAGGAACCCCCACATTGCGACATTGTAGGAACTCGTTATGCAGATCCGACACCATCTCGAACAGATGTTCAAAACATCTAGTTCAAGATTACATTCATCAGTTATTCTAGCTACGATATACGGATGTTTGAAGCGCATTCATTCGAACGTTAATGGAAAATACACTCTCCTTTGACTATCAACGATTCACCTGCCGTTGTTTGTAAGTCATAACGGTCAGTATAGCATCAATATATTCTCAATCAGGACGAACATCCGTTTCCGAAGCTGGATGCTGCCAGTGTTGGTATTGCCGCTGTGCCACTAGCAATGTAACAGTCTTTCAACAACTTACTCTTATTAAAATTTGTGAAACTAAGTTTTCCGGATCAATGCTCAATAAATGAGACCCGTGTTTATCCTCCTCATCACGTTCTACGTTTAACTGCCTCAACTAGTTACTGCGATCTTCTCGTTTCTCTGTGCCTTTATTTGCGTAATATTCTCCGAATCCAGCTTGCACAACTTGACTGAATCAGTTGCTAAACCTGCTCGAGCTGCCACAAATTTCAAAGCCAAGGCTAATTTATTTTTTATTATTTCTGTGCACTTTTATCACAAGATTTAATTTGTAAATTTAAATAAAAATGAGAATATGTTTTTCTCAAAATGATAATTTTTATTTTAATTTTTTTTTTAATTTTATTTTTTATTTTTTTTACGAAGAAAAACATATTCTAATTTTTATCTAGTATCTCTAGTATTGGTTCCCAAATGAAGCTTCTAATGCAGCGTCGTCATTAGCACTGATAAACGCGTCAACTGTTAGTCCATTCAACACATCTGTAGGTGCATTGCCGTAAGCTTGATGCAGAAATTTCGTTAGCTCCTTTACTTTATCTTGGAGGCTCTCTCAAACTACGCGGCTTGCGTTGTAGTTTTATCTTGCGTTCGTTTTCTGACGTGTTACTGTTCGTACCTCAGTTCCAACTCAGTTATGACCAGCTCATAGTTGCAAGATAAATTTTGCACCTCACCATCGAATGTCGGAGGCTTTAAAATTTCACTTGAGCTTCCGGTCACTGGTTCTATGTAGTTTTCAAAGTATGTGATCAAAGCGGCCTTCCACTTGATTAACCTAATTTTACATCTCTTTTAAACGACCGTCCACTTCATCCTCAAGGTACTTCATCAAACGTTTAAGCGTTTGCATTTGAAGCACTTGGATATGCTGAATTTGGCCGAGTTCCTCGTTTTGCATATTCCTTTCTTTAGGTAAATCGACAACCTAACAACCTTCTTCAACTCATAGTTCCGTTCATTGGTCACTTTGTTTTAACCATGGCTGTTATCTGCAAAAGTCCACTTCTGACTGAGTTTTTGCAAATAAAATACTCAATATTTAAGTTACAAATTTTGTTTACACCAACACCTATAATTTTAACAATTGATTATTTATCGCACTGTTCGCTATTTTACCTTTTCTTCTTGCATTTTGAACTTTTTATTTCTTATAACTTGCAACTGTTCACTGTTAATTTATAACTGAATGATAATTTGGTTGCGCTTATGTACCGCTGTTCGAGATTATAAGGTTTATAGTTCTCTGAACATTTCACATCATCAATTCTCCATTCGTGATGATTAACGTTGTTGTTAATTCCAGTATTTTCCATGCTGAATATAGCCGCCATTTAGGATATTGCTTTCATAATTTACAGATTCCCATGTGCTGTAAACCTTAATCATTTGACCATCGATGTGTATGTATGGTTGAATTTGTAACAATATAAAAAGAAATGGCGAAAAAAATTAAATTGCACACATAATTCTAGAAAACATCCAGTCTGGTTTACAAAATATCAAGTTCGGTCAGTTATATGAAGTTATTAAAGTCCTAATGAAAACGACAAAACTTACTATGGCCCAGATTCATTTTTCTCGAAGTATTAGAGCCCCTGATCCTAGAAATGCATAAAACTTTTCTGTCCTTCTGGATGTCTGTACCATAGATATCTCAAGAATGGCTTATGCGGTATTCGCTATTCTTCAGCTCTTTTATTCGTCTACCTGTCATACCGCATATAACACTTTAGTTCACAAATTCACTGCTTGACTCTGGTGAACCAATTATTTCTTTGGTATTGAACTTGCATATCATATCAAAATCTAATAGAACTTCAATCACTCCAAAAATTTGTATTAAATGTGGTAACATTAAAATTAAAATTGATCTTATTTTCTAGAAATTTATTTAAATAGAGCATGAAAATATTTTAATAAAATTCCCGTTTTATACCAACCAAAAAACAGCTAAACCTCGTGAGATCCAGAATATCGCGTATGTTAAAACCATTTTTTACGAAACCTATGAAAGATTAGCATATTTTTCTGATTCGTTTTGTGAAATCTTCATTTGCAATTTTTCCGCAATTTGCATGAATTTTTCGAGTTGGTGCAAAAGTAATTGTATTCTTAGAATTTTTTTTTATTTTATACATATATTTCCTACCATTTTTCGATTTGCTTGGATAGGGGCATTAAATAATTTTAATTTGCCGCCCACTGCATTCGACGAGGAAAGATTAAAATTGCTCTGTTTTTCCAATGACCAAAAAATATTATTTTCACAATCAATAATGATCAAATATTGAGAGCATACGTTTATGTTCAGTCACCGAAAATTTTTCACTGGTTTGTTAATTTTTGGACCGAAGTATGGATTTTATTTTGATGTCTCTACGCATTGGGATAACGCAGATCTAGATGGTGGGTACGTTTATTTGCGCCAAACATCACAATCACCTTGTTCACAATTTTTGTAATATGTGTTTTGGGGTTTTTGTTTTGAGTATAATGGGTCTGGTAACGCCGTCGAGCAAAATCCAGTTTCACAATATTGGAAGGTGCCACTTAGGCTCAATAGATAGATTGGCATCCTTATTCACGACATTATTATTTATTTGTTTTGTGTTTTTTTTTTTGAATCCTTTTGACGGTTGATATTATTGATGAACACCCGTCATAAAGCAATTATTTCAAATTTATCGTAATTCCCTTTAGTCTTCGAATGGCGATACTGAGTAATTTACTCATCGTATCCAATTTTTCCCAATCTTTTTATTCCATCGAATCACTCTTAGTAACGGTAGATGAAAGAAGCATCATTATGGAGATCACCATGGTATGTATAAAATCCTATCTGTACTCAGCACACCTACAACTTTTATATGCTTGATATTCCACATTTTTACTATGTATTCTGATATGTCATCTTTAACATTGTTGATTAAGTTCTCTACCATATATCATAATACATTTTATTCATCATCAAGTGATAAATTTATTAGGGAACTGTGTCACTATAATTTCAGGTTATTTGTCCATGGTACAATATTCTTGAATACCGAAACCAGATAATGCGTGTATGTGTGTAAAAACGTTTTTGCTAAACAACCGCAGGCTCTCATTACTCATTTATCGGAACGCTTTAAATCCACTTTATTTTAAAATCTTACAACTGTGGTTAGCACATGAAGATAACCGAAATAAATTCAATATCAACCTAATTTATTTAATTTTCAATATCAACCTAATTTAAATGTATCATATCCAAAATAAAAATCCATTTATTTTACAATCTCAACCACAAAACATCTTTTCTCATCCTTAAAGAGTGATGTGCTTATTTTTGTTTTTAATATTTCTGAAAACAGGTAAAACCAGACGTAAAAATAAAGCTCACAGAAAGCACAACCAGTGAACAAAATAAAATTAAAATTAAACAGTCTCATTAAAAATATAAAGTGAAACAATTTTATGGTTGAATTGGGGCGCCTTACAGTGAATAAACTTTTCAAAATATACATAAAAATTATAATAATTTGAATACGCTTCAGGACTTTTATCAAAAACTCAATATATTATTAAATCGATCACGTTTACTATACAGAGTTTATGTTAATTTCATTTCGCCCGGCATAATAATATTCTGTATATTGGAATTTTCCTGTATAACTTCTACCTAACATTAAACTTTACGTTTTTCCCAATCTATTTTACATTTGGATTATTATTGTAAATAGAGTGGTGCAAGCATCAGTTGAGTTCGCAAAAACTACATTAATCAATGTTATGCAAATGGAGATATAAATAAGTAACAATTTTTACAAAAAACGGAAACTGAAGGTTTTGGTTTATGGTTACCCTAAAAAGACAGATTGGAGGCTTTTAACAAATTAGCCCATTGAAAGTTACTGAGCAAAACTTTCGTTTAAAAACCGAGTTACAAGGGAGCTTACATATACAGTTTATGAATAGACCATTGATTTCTAAATGAAAAAACTAAACTAACCGAACTTTTGGTAAAACTCTTGATATAATCAGAAACATTTTCATTGTCAAAAAAAAGAACCGGGTTTAAGCTCAACCTGAACCGCAAATGTTTGGTAAAACATAAGGTTAAAAATTAAAAATCACGTAACTCATCGCTACAAGAAGTCGATGGTTATCCAAACACTGCAGCAGTTCCTTGTGGAGTTCGTGCATTTTGGGAGTGTGATTTTGGAGGCGATGGAAACATTTGAAATTGTTTTAGCGATATATAGTAAGCCCGCGATTTAACGGACCTCGATTTGGCGGACGCTCGATTTAACGGATTTGCGAGTTAACGGACCATTGATTTAACGGACGATTTTTTATTTTCCATTTTTCGGTTAAAGTTTATGATGGATGGATTCGGGGATTCTTAAATGATTTTTGGAAGTAATTCTGGAATATGGCCACTTGTGGCCCTAATCTGGCCTTCCAGCGGCGTAACTACAAAGGCGCAAACCCCGCGCGGGGGGGGGGGGGCTCGCAACGATGAGGGGCCCGCAGCAACGCGGGTACTGTGCGCTTTGATCTTGTCATGAGAATTGTAAATGAAGTCTGTAGGAGCGATATAAGAAAAATATAAAGAAGACCTATCGGAAGAGTTTCCGCTACAAATACTGATGGTAAAGTCAATGCTTAAGGAGGATATTTTGGAAATATCAGCAATATGAGAATTAGCTGAAGTTCTAGTAATAAAATTTCCAACAATAGCTTCCAGTGTTTCGCAAGTAATAACATGTTTATTATTGTTTCTTACGTTGCCTGTTACGGTCGCAACAGTGGAACGATCTAAATTGAAAATAATAAAAAATTATTTGCGCAAATCCATCGGTGCAGATCGTTTAAGTGATTTAGCCATTCTTTCTATTGAAGCAAAGGCGGTGGGCGAAATGGAAACATATATTTTAATTAGGGATTTTGCCAATATCAAGTCAAGAGCAAAAATCTAACATTCTAACGGGTGGGGCAAAAGTCCCACTACCATTTTGATTGACGCCACAAGAACGAGCAGAAATAGTGACAATATTTATTGAAAATAATCATTCCATTATTGCCACCCAGCGGAAATTTCGTCAAAAATATCCTAATCGTCCAGTGCTTCACAAAACCACAATTTATCGTTTACATGCAAATTTTCGACAGTACTGTACGACAGCAGACAGACCTCGTTCTGGAAGACAAAGGATGTCTCGTAACGCTGAAAATGGGTGCGCGATAGTGTTGCAGAGCCTCCAGAAACATCAATTCGAAGACGTGGTTCCCAGTTACACATTTCTGCATGCAGTTTAAGGCAAATTTTGAAAACTGATTTGAAAATGTTCCCGTACAAAATTCAATTAGTTTATAAATTGCTACCGAGAGATCATGATCAACGAGTTGAGTACAGTAATGCAATCCTAAGGCTGTCTGGTGAAATTGAAGATTTTTCGTCTAAATTGATAATGAGCGATGAAACCCATTTTCTTCTCAGTGGCCACGTCAATAAACAGAACAGTTGGTTTTGGGGAACGCACAGTCCTCAATTAATTCATGAAACATCATTGCATCTACTAAAAACAACTGTATGGTGTGGTATTCATGCTGGAAACCTTATTGGTCCCTATTTTTTTGAAAATGACCGAGGTGTTGAAGTTACTGTTACTGCTGAACGGTACCAAGACATGTTTCGTTCTTGTGCCTGAAATGGAACAGCAAGGACTAGAGGACATGTGGTTTCAGCAAGATGGAGCCACAGCCCACACAGCCCGTTCAACAATTCAATTATTGAATGACGTTTTTCCACGAAGGCTAATTTCGCAAAATGGCGATTTAGGATGGCCAGCCAGATCTCCTTATTTAACAGCACCAGACTTTTTCTTATGAGGTTTTTTAAAATCAAAAGTTTATGTGAATAAGTTTAAACGATTCAACATCTTAAAGACAATATTCGTCACGAAATTGAAGAAATTCAGCCTGAGATGTTGCAGGATGTCATGAAAAATGCCTTAAAAAGAGCCGAAAGTTGCATTGCGAATCGCGGTCACCATTTAGGCGATATAATTTTCCAATCATAACGAAAAAAAATGTAAAGACTAAATAAACTTTTTATGGAAACCAAACTTACTTATCTTTTCTTTGAACAAAGTTATTGGCAATGAAAATGGTAGCGGGACTTTTGCCCCACCCGTTAGTACATATTTATATTTGTATTTATATTATTTTTTTTATTATTCTTAAAAAATGCATATATTAAATAAAAAAGCTATATTTGCGATGAGCAACAAATTTATTACTCTGAAGAGAAAGATATGCAAGGTGGAGGGAGGATAGTCTAGCGGCCTACATTAAGTGTTGCGTAGGGGGGGGGGCAAAAATTTGTAGTTACGCCACTATGGCTTTCCCTCCCTGGGAGTAGGGAATAGGGGAAAATATTTTCATAGCATTTTTGTTAAATTTATACTTTTCTGGCCTACTGAAACAATAAGTTTAATGCAAAAATATTCAAAACAAAGTGATTTGAGAAACTTTTATTCCACAAAATTTTTATTGGGAAAAATATTTTCCTATTTAACTTTGTTTCGAAAATATTAACACCAATCATGTTCCCTCAGTAGGCCAGAAAAATACAATTTAGGCAAAAATGCTATGAAAATATTTTTCCCAATTCCCTATTCCCAGGGAAAGCCAGAATTGGGCCACTGGGACGAAATTCGATCATTTCTTAACCGATTATCATAGGACTATCGATTAATAATTGATCACGTTCCGTCACAAGTGACTATATTTTAAAATTACTCCCCAAAATCATTTAGAAATCCCACTTCTATCCAGCATAAATAATCCCATCATAATCGGTTGAGAATTGCTCGAGTTCCGTAACAGGTAGCCATATTCCAGAAATTCCTCCAAAAAACATAAGAATACAATTTCCATCCAACATCTCCAATCGCATCATAATCGATTAAGAATTGCACGAGTTCTGTCCCAGGTAGCTATATTCCAGAAATCCATCCAAAAATCATTTATGTATCCCATTTCCACCCTAAACACACCCAATCTCATAATACTCCATTAAGAATTGATCGAGTTCCATCCCAGGTGGCCATATTCCAGAAATTCTTCCAAAATTCATTTAAGAATCCCATGTCCATCAACATAGCCAATCCCAAAATAATCGATTAAGAATTGCTCGAGTTCCGTCCCAGGTGGCCATATTCCAGAACTTGTTCCAAAAATCATTTAAGAATACCATTTCCATCCAGCATACTCAATCCCAACATAATCGGCTAAGAAATGCTTGAGTTCCGTCCCAGATTTAATTCGATCGAATAGATTAAATTTAGAAATATTCGGATTTAACGGACAATCGAGGTTTTTCCGTAAAATATTTTACGTTAAAATGTTACGTAATCAACGCAACAATTTAACGCAACATTTAATATAACAGTATTTAACGGAACGTGTAATATGAACCCAAAACTTGTCTCCTAAATGTTTTACTAAACATAAAAAATTATTCACGATGTTTCGCATAACGAGAAGTCCCGCAAAAAAATATTATGTAAAAACATACAGGGTGTTTGGCGTATATGGTTCGTGGGGGGGGGGGGGGGGGGGGGGTGTTTTTTAATCCAATTTTCTTACTAAAATCATTTTTTTACTTTTAAAACCCCTAACCCCTTTTTGGGGTACGGGGGTACAGAAGAGTTTGACATTTTGTTGCTTCATTCTATTATATTTTTTAATAGTTTGTATTTCAATAATCAAAATGGAAAAAACAAATATTTTGTAAAGGCCTTTTAGTAGCTCTATCCAAAATCGTTCCTATAAATTGTAATCGTAAATCGGAAATTGATATTTTTGTTACTGGAGTATTGATATTTTTGTTGCTGCCCCCCAGTGGAACGTTGAAGTACCTCAACCATGGATTGTAGGAATATTTTGAAGCAGCTTCCTGAAACACACTACACGAATATCTCTGTATACTTGAAAAATAAGAATTCTGCGTGAATTTAAAGAAAGATAATATTGCGCTTGACCTCGTAGCTTTTGGCACAAATTCGGTGTATTTTCTGCTTGCCTGGTTATCATACAATGGCTATATGCATGTCGATCATTCATGTTTCTGGTGCAATTCAGAGCAACTACACACTTTTGAAGATGATAGTGAATGGTGCTATGAATTATATCTATTTTATAAATGACCTTGTAAATTCCACATAAACCTTTTGGAGGAAACTATGAACTGCGCCCTCGTTATAAATTAGCTTTGATGCTCAAAATGGGGTGTGTGGTTTTGCAAAATTGTAAACTATGTAAAAATAAATAAATAAATAAATAGATGGCTTAAAGAGCCGTGCTGTCGTTTCTTGCATTCTTTCAACCCCCTTCCAGAGAGTGGAACTTGGTACAATTTTTTTCTATAACGGTAATGATCAAAATAACCTCTTGGTAAAAGATATGACTTAAGTTTATGAATTCCAGTGGAAATCGTATATTACCAAGTAGTCCAGGTTTGATCACATTATTTTAGGTTCCAAAATGCACGTGCAATTTATCAATGAATTTAAATACACCCTGTATAAGTAATTTCAATGGGTTCATGTAAGTAATTTTCCAATTCGTGCTATGATTAAAAATAAATTGAATTTATAACGTTTATATTTCCTTGAAGTGTGTAAAAGGGAAATTATGCAAATACATGTACATATAGTACGTCTATATGTATGAGTATTTTGTTAAAAGTTTATAAAAATCAATACCAGCATTGGAAAATAATTTTATTTTTCATTTCCCGTATTTAATTAGCAGAGAAAAACCAAAATTTATGTGCTACGTCGTAATGAAAATTTATTAATTTGGTTGAAAAATTTATTAATCTAATTTTCACCTCTATTTATAAAGAAACATATTTATTTTATGTACCTTTATTTTTCTATGCGGTAACTAATTAATAATATTGAATGTTAATTAATTTAGTTTTTTATTAGTTTAATTATGATAAATATTTTCCGTATGACGTGAAGTGAGTATTGTATGCATCCAACCTTCGTTGCAAGACTATGTATAATTTATAGTAAATCGGTAAATTAACGTGATCTCATTGAAAGAGAAGTGTTATAATAATTTACATCCACATCATCGTTAACATTTAATCATAGACCACATAATCAAAAATCTTTACCGCAGATGTACAAGAATGAAATGCGGATATTTTTTACTAAAAAAACATATTAAATTCGGAAAAATGATAAATAGTTCTTTATTTACATTATGCTCCATCGCTTGTTATACATTTTTCCCATTTTTCGTGCAATTCGTAAATACCACGCCAGTAAAAATCTTCCCCTTTTGCTGCGAACCATTCATCGAGCTATTTTGTCGCATCTTCGTAATCCAGACGGTTTAGATTTTCCTATGTTCCCAACCGGTTTGCCCGTATGTGATGGTGCATTGTCATGAAGAAAACTGACTTTATGTTGCTTCTTTCGTTATTCTGGCCTTTTTTCAAGCAGCGAACGGTTCAAATTGGTCAATAATTGACAATTATTGTAAATAACAACATTGAAGTGGCAAATATCTGAAACAATTACTATAACACTGTGGGTGTTAATTACAAGCAATCTGCCATAGAGTTAATAGTATTACGCTGAACAAATTTTCACCCATTACTGACACTGAAATTTCCCGGCTCATTAAAAACCTGGATAATAATTCTTCTAAGGGTTATGATAACATCTCAGTGAAGCGTGTTAGGGATTTATCGGCTTAAGGTGATACTGAGGCTTGAAAATTGAAAATTTGCAAAAAATTTATGAATTAGGATTTTCACTGACCAAATGGCTCAGTAGTTAAGGCTTTGGCGTTTGGATCGGGAGGTACCGGGTTCGAATCCCGATAGGAGTCGGATGCAAAGTGAAATTTCATCAACAGACTATAATCTGTTGTGAAAGGTAAGACATCTATGACCTCCTATCGATATGCAAAACTCATGGACTGATCCATCTTCTATGCCAGTATAGGCTGGCGCATGGAGCTATGCAATGTGCAAATGGTCTTAAATCGGTCTTAAATATCGGTCCTAAAATTATGGTTTTCACTATATTTTTTGATTTTCTGCGGCCATATTAGTTCTTGGCCTCAAAAAATCAAAAAATTATGGCGAAAATTCTTATCCTTAAATGTTTTACCAAATTTTCATATAATCTCAGTATTACCTTAGCTCTAAGAAAAGCAACAGAATGTATTGGTTACTTGTGGGGTTTATGAGATATTGGCCAACAACTGAAAAAAATATAGGGCCGCATAAAATCCAAAAATTATTGTGAAAATTCAAATCAATAAATTTTTGCAGAATTATCCTTTTGCAAGCAGTAATAATTGTACTGCTATTTAATTAAGAAGTAGGAGAGTTCTCTCTAGCCCAAAAGTAATTTTAACCGTGTAGAATGCACAGATACCATATTTTCATCTAAAATTTATATTTCAATCAAAAATCAATCTAGAAACCAAATTTTATAACGGTTGGTTATGAAATGGCCAACTTTAGTCCAGCATGAACCGATCCTAGAATTTTGTCCAAAACTCACTTGAAAATCCCTAACAATTACTACTTTCATCGCAATTCGTTAAGAAATGGCTGCCAGACGAAATATTGTTAAGTTTCAAGATTTGATATATCGAGTTCCTTTACTTTGGAGATCAATCAATTTGTCATTTTAAAGATCAATTTTAATATTTTATTTTTATTTTGTAAAAAAGAAAAATACATTGAATAAAAAATTTCCACTGGTAGTTATACCGGGTGAGTTTTTAAGCTGAAACTTTCAAATATGTCGGAAAATAAGCCCTCCACAATAAAAATGACCATAATCAAAATTAAATCATTCTGGAGAGGAAATACATTAGTGGTAAAATTAGGATCCCCCGCCCCTGTTTGTAAGGAGGGTGAGGGCAACTTGGAAACTAAGATAGGAACCCCTATTTTTTATTGCAGATTCGGATTCTACGGCTAAAAGTACGTAGGATTTCCTTGAAACATTTTTTCGATTCATGATAGATGGCGCTGTAATAGGCGATATTAAATTTTTTTCGATTTCTACTACTGAGAACATTATGCATACGTTGTGATCATTTGAAATGCGTATTAATAAGTGCATTGAAGTCGCAGGCCATCATTTTGAACACTTATTTTAAGTTAAAATTATTTTATTCACCTGCCATTTACATTAATAAATTGTTTTGATGACGAATTTCGAGTACTTCCAATGAAAACGTGATGTTTTTTATTTCCAACGTATTGCAGAATCGAATGCGTGTGTTCTAAGAAGAAGAAATTGAAAAAATTGAATTTCGTCGATCACAACGCCATCTATCATGAACCGAACAAAATATTTCATTCAAATCACACGTACTTTTAGTCGTAGAATCCGTATCTACAATAAAAAATATGGCTTCCTATCTTAGTTTAAAAGTTATCCCCGCCCCACCTACAAAGCGGGGTGTGGGGGACTATTTTATGCACTAATGTATTTCCCCCGCGGTATGATTAAATTTTGATTATGAACATTTTTTCCGTAGAGTGGCTATTCTTCGAGATATTTGATCGTCTCAGTTTAAAAGAAACACCCGGTATAACAATTCAACAAAACTACTTATCTATTTTTAGCTACTTTTCAGGGGACTAAATTTAAATTTTAAATTAATTTGTGAAAAAGTTATGGGACATAAGAAAACTATTTTTGAATCCATGGTATCAGGGTGGTTAAACCGCGTTTATTGAAAACTTCAAACACTTGTTACATGCTCTGGGTTCACCGGAAATTCCCAAATTTTTTAATTCTCATCTAGAAAAAAACACATATCGATTTAAGTAAATGCCAAACGCAAAATTAAATTCAAAATTAAAACTTATTTTAAGATAAGTGTTTATTATAAAATTATTTCTGATTTTACAAATAAAAATATTGTTTCAAATATCACTTATTTTATGCTACAATATCAAAACTTATCAATTAAGTGGTAATAAATACCAAACACCTAAAACAGACATAAGTGGTTTTGTTTTTTGCTTAAATCTCGGTCAAAAATAATCGGATTTTGGATGAAAAATTGAAGAGAAAGAAAAAAACGAAAAATACTTTCGATTAGAATATAGTTCAACATAACCACTTATCTCGACTTAAGTGGCTATGTTAAATTGCCACAGAAAGTTATCTTTTGTGATTGTGCTGCCACTTTTGGCGAGTAGCGTAATCTCCGATTTTCCGCTGGCAAATTTCTGGTATCTTATACAGCATGCCAACAATTTTTGATTTCAATGTAACGTTAGTATATCTGATAACTTTTTTACTTGCACTAGTGAATGCAATGAAGCAATACATTTTGGTTGCACGAGTATTAAAAAAAATGTGTACGAAGCTATATCCATAATTCCAAATTTTGTGGGGTTATTGTGGGTGAACAGATTATTATATTGTGCAAAATGAAAGGAATGATCATATTCCGGTTACATTAAATATCATATCTGCGACTCTTCTTGCATTAGATGAAAAATCTACTGTTCTAAATAATAATATTGAAAAAATCACAAAGCCAATATCAATGCAATCATCGTCCAGTGTCAATTAAAAAACCGCAAAATACTGGTGAAGTGTCGTCACCAAGGATAATAAGTTTAAGGGCGAGAAAAATACAACACCAACAACTGAATAATTATATTGCATCTACTCAATCAGCACGTGATATTAATGATTCACCAACATTTTTTACTGGCATAGTGGTGGTCTTGGTTCAACTCTGCGTGCTGTTGTTCCGCTATTTTCGATTTTTGTCTCTCGTCTTTGCAAGGACGTTTTAAAGGATGATATGCTATTGTACATAAAAACCAAATTCGAGATTGATAAAGCTGCTTCGGTTCGTATGAAATGTAATGATGATCGGAATTATATATAATTTAAAATTAGTGTTCCCAAAAATAAATTTAATCAGTAACTACATACTCGTAGATTGATTACTTTCGCTTCCATGTGTATTGGTTAAAGAATTTTTAAATTAACGTCGACAATCTTCGAAGCATTTTTTTGTGCCTCGCTTATCTATAATGATATAAATTTTTCCTGTACTTCTATGGCGCAACCATTTTAAATTGCATTTCCAAATTAAAGCCGATCATTTCAAATATAACCAACCAAATTTTTTTAATAATACTAACGCGTAGATTACTAATAATTCTTATTCCTGTATATCAAATTCTAGCAATAACGTCATTGGTGGCAACAATTTAATCAATAACATATCAATTTTTTGTTTTAACTGCAGTGGCATGCGGTCTAATCTAGGAATTTTAGAATCCAATTACGATATAATAATTAAAACGGAAACATGGCTTACATCCGATTTTATTAATGCGGAGTTTTTCCCTTAGGACTTTTGTGGTTTTAGTCGTGACCGGTATCGGATCCGCTCGAAACGCGATATTTCAAAACGCGATATTTCGAAGCGAGAAATGACAAAACGAGATATGGTACAAAACGCAATATTTCAAAATGCGATATTTCAACGCGATATTTCAAAATGCGATATGGTACAAAACGCGATATGGTACAAAACGCGATATTTCAAAACGCGATATTTCAAAACGCGTTATGGTACAGAATGTGGATTACGAAGCGACGGGAGCGTAGCGACCCGGTTTATACCGATCCTATATAGTCTCGCTCCTATCGATTTTTAAATTCCTATAAACTGAAATTAAATTTCCCCTTCACCCGACTGATATAAACCGATCCTAAAATTCCCGTTTTGTACCATATCGCATTTTGTACCATATCGTGTTTTGAAATATCGCGTTTTGAAATATCGCGTTTTAAAATATTGCGTTTTGATAATTCGCGTTTTAAAATATCGCCTTTCAAATGGCACCCACCGGTATAGCTTTAGTACAAATCGTAAAGGTGGTGGCGTGTTTTTTGCAGTGCGTAAATCTTATTGCTGTGAACTTTTATATTCCGACCTAATCATAGAATTTATTGCAGTTTAACTAAAATTTAATAATTAGCACAGTTTACTTTCCACTTTATTCGACTATGGATCTTTAGAACGTTGACTTTATTATTTTTGGCGATTTCAACTTTTCAGAGTTAGTCTCAATGTTTGACGTCAATGCCTTCATTTCAGCTGAAACAGTTGAGGAACTTATTTGAACTTAATTTTTTACACTAACAATAATTGATCGTAGTCGAGAACATTGTGGAGGCCGTAGAGGAGGTCTAACGACTGAAAGCTATATATCGAGGACATTTTCGTGTAGGATTTAGTGCCCTAGTGCAGTGGAGTGCGATCCTCCAAGACTTTGTTGAAACCTTAATAAGGTCAAAGAGAGGGCAATACTAACTATTAAATACTAAGTAATACTAAGTATTCATAATCATCAATTTTGGTTGCGTTTTCAATCAAAATTCATTTCATCAAAAGTACTTTTCCAATTTTCATGCAAATAGTGTAAAATTATCAGGCTTTTAAAAAAATAAATTCTTATGAAAATCGGTTACACCATTTTAAAAAAATTCGCCTTTCTGTGAGAGCTGAAAATTTGATTCGAATTAGTTGCCCGCGAGTGTATTTGTGGTAAATTTTCACAAAATGGATTTAAGAAGTAATGTGGAAAAAAATTGATCCCATTTTCCGTGGATTCGGACTCTATTTCGAAGCAATATTCTGTTTGAGGGCTTGAATTATCATTGCGTGATACAAATTGAATCACCAAATCAGCTGTTTACACAATTACCACAAGTGGATTATTTAATTTTTGACAACAACAAATTAATTATCGCCTCGCGGTTAACTGTAGCAAAAAAATTCACCAACAGTAAGTTTTAGTTGAAATATTTAGTTTAAGGTGTGGTTAAAATTATTTAATGTAAACTCATTGAATCACTTATCTAATTACATTAAATGGCTAAAAATCAATGCTCGAATTTAAATGAATTTTAGTTTTACCAAATTCACTTTCGGTGTTCTAATTGCGAAATCAATGTAAATTGAACCGGTTTACCAAAGACGATCTGATGATAGAAAACTGTTAAAGTTGATACGAAACCCTCTTAAATTGCTGAACGTAATTCTTTTTTATCGCGTGAAGACAATGGGCAATTAAATTGTCACCCTAATACTCGCAGTATTGAAACCGATAATAAACAATATTTATTACAACAGCAGAAATTTAATTTAATAAAAATTATTTTGATAAATTCTCGTTAAAAACCATTAACATGTCATTATTATATAGGTTTGGTATTAAAAATACGTCATTATGAATTTAGACATATAGAACAACTCTTGTTGTGCTTTTTATTAATTTGAAAATACAACAAAAGCACAAAATAGAAAAATTTCATCAATGTTTATTATTTTGTATGGCTGTTCGAGTTGAATAATAAAGGGGATGGAAAATACTTTTGTTCGTTATCATTATATTATTATTATTATTACATCGTTCGATGAGGGTGGGGTACCTCCACTGTATCGTACAGCTCCAAACAAAGGCGGAAAAAATAATTTTTGTTTCGAACATTTTACTCTCTTTCTATAAATTATACTAAGAGTGGTGATGATAACAGGTGGAATATTAAATTGATTGTAAAATTTTAATTATCTTTTTTAATTCCTCTATTATTATTATAAAAAATAATCCTGGGTATATTACCTCTATAAAGGCAAAAATATTTCTAAAATAATCACCAATTTAATTTTTATTGCAGTTGGAAATTATTGCAAAGCAACATTTTCTTAACAAACGGCTATGTAATCACTCGAACTGTGGCCAATGCAAAATATTCGTGGAATAATAATTGGAACTATTGAGGCAGAAAATAATATTATTTCTTCCGAAATCTCATCATATTTTGTGAAATAATATTTGCAAATGGCATTAAATTACTATAAAATAAAATCATTTTTCCAATTACATTAAACCAATGAAATTGTACATCAGCAAATCAAAAACAAAAAATACTATAAAAAAGAGCTTCTATGTACTAGTTCAAATTTTGCAAAAGCTCCTTTTCGTATTTTGAAATTTTTTTTATCAACAAAAAAAAAATTAAATTTAATAACGGGAACTATAAATTATGGAAGCATAAATAATACAAAAGCAAATGGATTTTCTTTATTTTCTTTTAGAAAGCACTAGCGTACAACAAAATTAAATTAATGGTTGATATTGATATTTGTGTTTGCTCTTTGTAGATTATATAAATGACGATTATCGATTTTTCTTAATATAAAACCGAAACAAATATATAATGTTGATTCCAAAAGTTTTAAAATATTTTTTTAATATTACCTTTGCCCAATTAAGATGGATTACTGCTTTAGAATACTAGTATCGATCCTGTAGATACCAGATCCTGTAGCGTTGAATTTATAAAGTCAACTGATCAGGTGACATAGGTGACAGTAGTAGGACCTATTATTTGTGTTAGATTAGACGAAATTTGCTTCAGTCGATATGGGCTTCAGATGTCTTATATAATCGCTTATTTTACCTATTTTAATAATTTATTACATCAGATCGCCACAAGTTATTGGGTAAAATGTTAGTTCTTTTTTTTGTTTTTTATTTTTTTTTTTATATTAAGCCCGATGATATCAATGAAAGACATCGCAATATTTAATACAGACACATAAAATGACTGACATGATATACATGGTTTAAAAAGTAATTATGAATGATAAGCACAGCGACAACGTGCTAATTTCATTTATAAATAATTAAAAATGAAATAACAATTAAATGAAATAATCAAATCTTAAAATTTAAACAGTAAATTAAAATTATAATGATAATTGATTAACATCAATAATTTAACAGTCATTGTAAAAAAAGAAAAAACAAAATAGAAGAAGATTTACATTTCCATTAAAATGGACTGTTTTGACGACTTTTTGAAGCTGTGTTTGTCCAATGATTTCCTCTCTATTGGTTGTAAGCTACTATGGATGCGTATATAATGGATTAGAGTTAGTGTGAATTTGGCCGTTGATGATGTTATGTGCGATGTTCATTAATTTATGTTGGTAAATTAAACATATTGGAAGCAGGTGGTATCACTCATGTATAAATTTCGTTCGCTCACGTTTATCCAAATTGTAAAGATTTTGTATAGCTCTGTTTTGAATTATTTGAAATTCGGCAATTTTACTTTTATTTACAGATCTCCAAATTGCAATCCCATTATTTCTCATGCTATCGCTTAAATACTTTGAGATTTTTCTGAATATCCCAGAAATTGACGACAATTTTCGCACAACCACATCAGCATGAACAGTAAATTTCATCTTTTTATCAAGTGTTATTCCGATATATATAAAAGACTCGACGCATTTCAAACTGTAACCCTCATAGCAAATACTTAAAGGCAAACTTCTGTAAAACAGCATGTATTTAGATTTTCGGACATTCAGTCGTAGTCTATTGTTATTTAACCATTTAGCTATAATCCCAAAATCAGAATTGATTGATTCTTGCATCACTTCGTTGGTGGGAGCAATATAATATACAATTGCTATATCGTCAGCAAATAGAAATATTTTCCTGGAAAGTGGAAGCATTACTATATCATTTATTAATATCAAAAATAGTGCAGGTCCGAGAATACTTCCCCAAGGGACGCCGCAGCTGAATTATAAGTGGACTTGAATTGTTGTTTGCTATACTGACCCGTTATGTGCGACATGGCAGAAATGAAGATATCCAGTCTAGTGCTACTCCATTAATCCCAATACTCTCCATTTTACTGATCAAGATGGTTTTATCGACAGTATCAAATGCCTTCTGAAGGTCAAGGAAAACAGCAGCGGTTTTTTGCTTTTGGAATATGCTACTTTGAATAGTTGAACATAAATCATATAACGCAACAGTGGTGTCAGAGTTCGAACGGAATCCATATTATTGTTTGAATAGATGATATTATTTGCTTGTAAAAGTGTAAAAGTCGGAGTTTGTGTACAGATTCAAATATCTTAAACAAGACGGAGCTAACTGCGATTAGACGGTAGTTCGATATTTCGGTTTTACATCCCGTCTTAAAGATTGGTACAATTCTGGAGCACTTCATATCAACTGGAAAGACGCCATCGCTGAACGATTTGTTAATCGCGACGACTAATGTTCTAGAAAGAACCTTAGCACAGCTGTGGTATGTAAGAAGCTAGCTTCTTACTATATCATAACTTAGATCGTCAAACCCTTTTGATAATGTCATATTTAGAGTTTTTATAATATCTGTTACTTAAATTTCGGTGCCAACACTGAAATTAAAAGGCTGTATCTTGTTATAAACGTGGTTAAAGGGTATGAAGACGCTACAGGAGCACTGGGTCGCTAGTGATCAGCCAGTTCCAACGAAGTATTAATTGAATTTTCAGCAACATCATTATTCATGTAAATCTACTATTGAATAGGTATGATTTCTTCTGTGCTTTCATAAACGTAAATTTATTTTCCTAAAATCGGCATTCCGCTTTCAGTTTATCAATTTCGTACAAAAAAATAATTTATTACGCGTCTTGTTCTATATCATATTTGTGATATGGTAGTTTGATATAAAAAATTGTCGTACTTTACTGCGGGCTAATTATGGATGAATTACGTATATTGATGTGAATGAAAGAAACCACAATACTGCAACATCTTCTGTTTTGTTTCCGCAAGTATAATGTTTTTTATTACAATTAACGTAATTTCATTTTGTGTTTTTTGTTAACATCAGTGAAAATTAACAAAATAAATAGTTGTACATAATTAATTTGTGTAGCTACAATAATAATTAATTACTTAAATAAAAAATAATAATTTTAAAAAATTGGCTCAAATATTTTAATAGTATATTTACGACCTCTTGTGAAATTTATTGTAAGTGAAAAATAATCGTGGTTTTATTAATTGAGTATACTAATAATAATTTTATGTGATTGTAGGCCAACGACCCAAGCAATCCGCACATTGCATTTGAGTACTGGCATGGGCAGCGCAAACTCGGCAAAGACGACAATTGAATTCCTATGAGACGAAAGAAGCTGATTTTAGGGGCTGTTTTAGATTGACCCCGGCTTTGACCATACAATTAATAAAAAAATTAGAATCACTATGAAAATATTCCCTTCGATATTAAGTGTTTGGTATCATTTAATTTTTATGCGACTGGATCATATCATAATCAAATACGAAGTGTTATGGTCATTTGTGCCGGCTATCAGTCAATGCATCGAGGAGGTAAGCGATCTACTCAACATACTGATGGTCAAGTACACTTATGGACAAAAAACACATAATCTGTATTTTTGAAATTACGAGTAGCTTAATAATTGTTTTTGTAATTATTATGATAAAATCTATATAGTATTTAGTTCTCACTGAAATACACATGCATTAAAAAATACTACCATTAGTTTTGTTCAATTCGAGTTTAGCACAAATTTGAGCATTTTGGCTGTTCAGTCTAAAAGTTTATTTACAGTGAATTGTTATTTAAATTATACAATTAAGTGTAAGAGTAAGGTTTTTCATTAAAAACAAATAAAAATTAATAACTTGTCGGCCGAAAGAATTCATTTGAGTGTTAAGGATTGCGTGAGGGCCATTACATTAGTTGAAGAAGGAAGAACTCAGTCTTACGTTGAACAACTGTTAAGAGTGGACCAATCCACAATATCAAAAGTGATCAAACGATTCCAGGATAACGAACAGTATCATCGTCGTGCTTTTAGTGGGAGAAATCGATGTACAACACTCGCTGAGGATAGATACACTACCGCTCAAAAGTATTTAGGCACCCTTTTTCAATGTATTATTGATACAGTATTATGTTTATGAAACAACATTTGAATAAAATGAAACACTTATCTGAAACGCAGTTTCACTATATAACCACCAATGATATAGGGTTAATTTTCCTACCCTCTACCTGCGCTTGGTTGGATTGTCGTAAACTGTTTATTACGGTACAATTACAATAATAGTCTGTAGGATTTTCCAGAAAAAAATATTAGTATGGTTTATTCTAGGTTATGATGTTTCAATTGATTTTTTGAAAAGATTTCAGTGAAATGAGTCAAATAGGATCAGACGCAGTGTGATATTTACACTGTTAACATCGTAAGCGAAATATCGAGTGACAATTATTTAAAATGCCTCCAAGAAAAGAACCAAGTACAGAAACACGTGTGCTTATAATAGCTTACCATACAGTTGGTATAAGTGATTGACAAGTTGCCAAAAAATGGAATTAGACCACACTAGGGTTGATTGTAATGTTAAAAAATATCGGGAAAGTGACGATTTTATAATAAAAAACGTAGTGGAAGACCAAGAGCGACAACATCTGTACATGATCATAGAATAGTGATTACTAGCAATTAAAATTATGAAATGGCCTCCTCATAGCATAGCATTGACTTGAACACTATTGAGTTACTGTAGGAATAATTTGACCGAGAAGTAAAGCAATCAGCTCCAACATCAGCTACTGTTATGTGAAACAAACTTCAATCAATTTGGAACTCAATAACGCCAAAAACTCTGGCAAAACTTATTGCGAGAATGCCTCGACTGTGCGCCGCGGTTTTTCAATCAAAGGGTGGTTACATAAATGAAAATAAAATTTAAATTGAGCATTTTAATTTTGACATTTATTTAGTATAATGCCATTAATATATGTGTGTATGTACCTAAAAAATAAATATTTTCATATTTTACTAGTTTACAAGTTTTTATATGTTTTATGCTGTACTTGATAATGCCTAAACACTTTTGAGCGGTAGTGTATATTAAATTAATTTGCTTGAAAAAACGATTCGTAAGTGGACGTAGCATCAAATCAGACCTAATCGGATCCCGATATGCACCCATTATAGAACGGACCGTGCGTCGACGAATCAAGGAATCCAATTTGACTGCAAGAAGGCCAGCCTTATGTCCAGAGTTATCTACAGCACACCGCAGAGCTCGTTTAACTTTTGCTCTGGAACATGAAAACTGGACAATGGAACAATAGGCCAATGTTTTGTTCTGCGACGAGCCTAGATTTTGCCTCGGATCATCAGACCGTCAGATTAGAGTTTATCGTCGGCCTTCATTTTCGATAAAATTTTATTTAATAATAGACATTTCGTTAAGAATTCCTCTTATAAATGAAGCAAAAAGAATTATATGCGTTTTTTCCCCATAAGTATACATCAAATTCTTACAAGAAGAGGCAGAAAGAAATCGAATTGCACGAAAATTGCACGAAAATGAAAAAGACATTCCGGGAATAATTGGATTGATAGATGGCACACAAATCGCTTTAGCAGGCTTAAACAAAGAAGTAGCAATGACATACGTAAATCGTAAGTGATTTCACAGATAATCAAATCATGGTGAATGAACGTGTATGAAGGCTCGTTATCCAGGATCGGTTCATGATAGTGATGTTTGGGGAGCAAGCAAACTTTAGGCTATGTTCCAAAATGAATAAACTCCCGATGCTCAAAAATATTGGCTACTGGCGATCAAAGATACCCTCTAATGCCTTTTCTAATTACAGTCAGCGGAGAAAGAAACACTGCAAAAGAAAAAGAATTTTATCGTCAGCATAAAATCAGCCGCAGTCAAATTAAAAGAGTCATTGAAATAGTTAGAAATAGAATTCGTTGTATTCTTGGTGAACGAAAACTGTGGTACGCTTTCCCAAAATGTGCGAAAATAGAAAATGCTGTCGCTTTTGTCACAATTTTTTAATTTGAAATGGGTATGTGGACGAGTACGATGCTGCCGAGAATGAATTACATTCGATGCAGCAAATGAAAGCAGAGTCAAATTAGCCAAAGGGTTATTGACACTATTTCGTTGGAATTGTTTTAGCGGAAAAAAGAACTTTCTATATAAACACTTTGTTTGTTTGGTTACGATTACGATATTTATTTCAGACAATGGGCGCTTGCTGTTGATTTAAAAATTTCATAGTGCTAAACATTTCCATAACGTTGGCTTCGATTTTGCTAAACATGTTCCCAACCGTTGGATGTTCTGAAAGCGCCCAATGGCTGTGCTTTTTTGTTGCTATTGTATTGATTCTTTTAATAAGGAATTCGTTTATTAAAATGCGAATAACTGTTCCAGATATTATATAATCCTCATCCAGTAAACGATTTCCCTTATCGCGATTAGTTAAGCTTGAAAAATATTGCAGTAGTCCGGGGGCGAAAAGAGAGGTTTACATTTATATTTCACAGAAAACTACATCCAAGCTCATTGATGACCAACCAAATAAATATTGGTATAGAATTGAGTCGCCGCTTCCTGCAAGTACTCACTGGTTGAAATATCAGTCGAAAAGCTCTGTTTAAAAGATAGTGTTGGGCCTCAAATCGCCAGTGCTTGAGTGGGTGTGCTCCTAGAGCTTGATATCATCTGCAAATGTTGAAATTGTTACATGATTTGTAATAGGACTCATCAGTAGACTGCTCTGTAGAACTTTTGCGCTTATTTCATTTCAATTGGAAGATGCGCTAATGTACTTCACCAAGAATTTTCGTCTAACAGGTAACTTTTAATGTTCGCAAGATAGTTGGTTACAGCTACAAACCCAAATAATTTATTTATAACTCCTTTATGCCGCACTTTATTGAAAGCTTGAGCGATGTCTAAAAATGCTGCTGTGCTGCTACTTCTGTTCTTTAAATGAATTTCTTAATTTTATTGAATCCATGATCTTCTCTAAATCCAAACGGGTGATCCGATATAATATTTTACCCTTTTAGTATTGGCTTAAGGTTTTTAAAAGGCATATTTTTAAAGAGTTTTGACAGAGTTGGGAATCAGTAAACTGATTGAATTATATGAGTCTACTTTTGTTTCATACTACGATCATTATGATCTGCGAGATTTTCCAAGTTTATGGAAAACAGGTAGTTTCCATTACAACATTGAAAATGAATGTTATTAATTTGATACATACATAATATCAGGGAGTTCTGTATGTGTTTTTCATCTAGTCAGATCATGGCCAGGTGTCTTATTGTGGTTTATATTTGCTGATCATTGTTTTAACTTCACTTCTTAAGCTTCGGCTTCTTCAGGCAGCAATTTTGAGTGTCCATCATTCTCGTAGCAGTTTCTATCGGGGAGGAGAATCCGAGGTCATGATTAGGTAGACCGTTTGAGATTTTTTGTAGTTTGCCACAGTGTGTAGTCGGTTTCTTCTGTTGCTGTAAATTTACTTAGATAGTCTTAAATCCCTTCATAATGTTTTTTTTTCTTACCCCATCTTTTATCTTTTTGTAACTTTACTAAATTTTGAATTAATTCCAGGTGATCTATGTAATTGAAATGGCCTGCATAGTAGGCGCGCGCGCATTTTAGGAGATGTTGAATATTCTATGACGGATGGTGCATTTTTACTTTAGTAAAACTTAGGAAGCAGCATCCTTTGGTACTTGCTCTAATATAATTGTTAGAAGTGCTTCATTAAATTTCAGATTTTATTTTAAATGGGATGCTTAATGTGTTATTCCTTGCTAGTTTTGATTTGGGTTTAACTCAATTAATGTGTTGGTTGGTTAAGTATATGTTTGTTTTCAAATTTAATATTCGCGTGCAAATGTTATTATAACCAGAAAAGTGACAAGAAGATAGTTCGAATCATGGAGGTCCATGGATGGTTGGACAATATATTGGTTCGCTACCAGATTTGTAATCTAGTTTTTCTTCCTGCATATAAAGCTACATCACCAATAGGCATACAGCTGCCTAAGCTAAATGCCTGTTAGTGATGTTATTCTTGTGTCCCATTGTACGTATATTTGGAATTGAAGTCTTCTCCAACTCTCACGGTTTTATCTATATGCACCTCGCGATATTTTACTAGTTCATGGTTTCTTATTTTCTCTCTAAAAATGTTTACTGATCCACCGCGAGATTTTCACCATGAAAACATCATCATGTTATCAATGTTGTGGTCAGTAAGAAAATGACATACATACTTCTAATTTATGTCGCTCTAACAGTCTAACTCATTTCCACTCCAAAAGGCTCATTTAAGTTCAATCATTTATTATTTATAGTAATTTTAGAGTGGCGCTTCTCGTAGATATTTTGATGATAGTCGTTCTTTCGTGTTTTGCCTCTTTCCCTTGAGTTTCCTATTGGTTTTCCATGCAGAGTTTGGAAAAAGAAGAATACAATTAGATTGATTCCATTTAGAAAAAAATCAGTCTACTGTTGAACAGGTTTACAGAATAAGGGGACGAGATACTGTAGAATTAAGGATGCACTTAGTAATAAGAATGCTTATATTATTATTCCTTAGCCTGCGTACATGACATTGCTAGTTAGTTCAGAAAAAATACCATGATATCACACGAAATGTATTAAAACAACAGAGCTTCCTAAAACAAATATGTCGAACAATTTTTCACTATTTTTGAAAGAGCTTTTCAGGAAGGTCAACAAGAACGTATTGATCTACTAAATTTTGATGAAATTCATAAAATTCATTCATTGAAACGTGAAAATAGTCAAATTGTATTATTTTCCAATTTACGTGAGTTCACGATAACTAGCGCAACATATCAAATTCACCCCAAAACATTTTATTTAATTTGCATATTATTTTCTTATTCCAATTTTTATTTATTTTAGAAAGAAACTGAAGAACTTCAACATTGAATACCATTGAAAATATAAAACAAACGAAAAGTTCTTGAAAAGTTTGTTAAAAATATTTCCCAAAGTTTAGAAATTTTTCGTTTAGTATTCCAGTGAATTAAAATTGGCAATTCTGTTGGGAAATTATTTGAATGTTTGGCAGTATCAGTGAAATTTTGTTATAGATTAAAATTAACGTAAAAGATCCGTATAAATATGTCTAATATGTATGTTAAGTTTCAATTGATTGAATATTGTAGAGATGCTGTACTAATTCTTTAGATTACAAATGCCAAACATATGCATTAAACTTTGAAATTGTTTAAACGGAGAATTTTTTAAACTCGTATTAGTGATTGGCATGAATGAAAATTATTTTTTAATTCATTAATGTTCTCACACGGTTGGAAACTATATTTTTATTTATACAGGGCGAGCTTTTTAATAAAGGAAACGGTTCAAGATAGGAAAAAATTACTTATAGTAAAAATTGTTCTGTGTCGAGAGGGACGTTTAGTGATCATCTTGAATGAGCCTGTAACCTAGTAGTTTGGGAGATATTGACGAAAGATATTTTCAATTAAACAAGCAGTAGCAATTCAGTCACAATGTTTAGAATATGTGTGAATACTTCTCATCTAAGCTTAGTATATGTATATGGGAACTATAAAGTATTTTGGATTACGAATTAAAAAGATTAAAACACTGAAATAAATGCATGTAACGTATATTCAAAAATTACTAAAAGCACATAAATTTTTATGTTCCAAAAACTGTCTATAGGCTTACAAAAAAACATTCAATAGAATTATAAAATTTATTAAACTGGGAATTAAAATAATGGTGATCGTTAAAACAAAGCATGTTAAATATACGACAAACATATTATTCTTTTTTTATGTTGCGAAAGCTCTTTTCATTTTACAGTTTTTATTTTATTAGATATTTTTTAAATTCAATTGCGGCCTTATGTTGTTTTGATCATAAATAATTTGTAAAAATGAAAAACTTTACACAAAAAGATTTTAAGCCATTTTCATACCCTAAATCGTGGATTTTGCTTTTTAATTGTCTATCCCTTTCACAATTTAACAGAATATTTTTTTTAAATTGCTTACAATGTTTTCATCGTCCGGTATTTTATAACATCTATTTTTTAATGAAATTTCCATCATTCGCTTCCTCTAATAAATTAAAGCGTCTTAGAATTATTCGCGAGTAAGAGTTTCAGTTGGTGATGTATTGGAATGAGAAAATGTACCTCGTCAACAAAACTTGTCGGAGTATTATATTGTCGGCGAGAAATTCAGAATGAGTAAGTCCAAAATAATAAATTTTGAAGACGCAGTTAAAACGTCCTTACACTCATCTTTACAATTAAACAATATACTTTTTGATATAAATTGTCCTCAAACATAGCCTGTTTTAAGAAAATTTCTATTTTAAAAAACCGCATTGTTATTTTATTAAAATAATTTTTTTTTAATAGTTAAAATTTCTTAATGTGAAAATTTATTTGTATTTTATGAAAAACTAGTTTCGGACTTCGTCCATCTTCAACAAAGTTGAGAAAGAAACTGAAATGGCGTTAACATTTTGTTTAAAATAACTAATCAGTTGTAAAAAATTGACTTTTTTCATGATTAGCAATTAAGACAATAAACAAGGTAAATACACTTGAATCTCGATTAACCGGGATGAGTGTGACTTCCCGGATAATCAAAATCTTGGTTAATCGAATTAAA
The DNA here is from genome assembly GCA_947310385.1 of Nephrotoma appendiculata. Lineage (NCBI taxonomy): Eukaryota > Metazoa > Arthropoda > Insecta > Diptera > Tipulidae > Nephrotoma > Nephrotoma appendiculata. Next base: position 170,015,578 of record OX371225.1, read on the forward strand.
TGTTATTCAAGACTAAAAAAACTCATCCCGGATAATCGAGGTTCACGGATAATCGGATCCCGGATAATCGAGATTCAAGTGTATTAGAAAATTTCAAACATTTTACTGACCATTTACACCGATGTGAAACTATAGCACTCGTTTTGGGCCAGTTACACAGACATACCATTTACAATTAACAACAACCAAGATGATTTTCAAAGTTTAACCGGTTGTGACAATTTTTCATGGTACTCAATGGGAAAACTAAACAATTCGTACTTCCGTAAAATTTGACAATAAATATGTATGTATATGAAGAAAAAATTGTTCTAAGGCCCTTTTCCAATTACTTACTTATTTGTGTAGACGTACTTATTCAAATAAGTAACCTCGCGAGGTAACTTATTAGAATAAGTACGTCTACACAGAAAAGTCTAAAAAATTGTGTCTTAACTAAATGCCGTTTTTATTTTCAAATCTAGTGACAATGACTAACATGTCAATAACTTTTTTTCTTCCATATAAATTAAATGACAACAATCTGTTATTGTCGTATAAGACGTCAAAGGCGTATTGAAAAAAACATTTTTTTCTTAAATTTATTATATAAAACAAATTGTTTTTAAACATTTAACCACAGGCTGTTTTTAAATTGTGTAGCGCTGGTTCGAAGTTGAAGGGATTCTTCAACGGATGTATCAATTTCATTTTGAAATTCTTTATAAACTTATAAAATCTCCGGCATCCATTAAAATATTAAGAAATATGTAGCAAATGGCAACAATCTTACAATTTTTTACTTTGTTTTCTAACGTCCTCAAAACATATTTCACCATCTCGTCTTTAATTGCCCGAAACCTTGTTCCACTGCAATCCTTGTCTTACATGCAGACGGTTGAATTTTTTTCTTGATGCGTCAAAGAGCGATTTTCATTTAAAGGGGTGATGATAACAATGGGTTCCAAGGTTAATTTATATCCACTGCCCACTGTCCACTGTACATTATATGTATTCTTATTTTTATTTATGAATTAGTGTAGAAATAAGAATCGTTTTGACGTAGGACTACGTCTTTGTTTTCATTATATATGGGGTACAAATCTAAATTTTAATGTGTAACGAAAATGATGACGTCACGTCACGGAAATACGTATTTATGTTATTAAAGTAAATAATCTCTTGATGAAATATTGTAAGGTTTTGTAAACGGTAAAAAACAAATAAAATTAAAAATTAATTTGTGGATTAAAAAAACTTAAAAGAAAAACCTATAAATACATATTTTTATTTGAGTGTTATGTAAACAGCAATGAACTTGATCAAACCACCGCACGCCATATTGTTTCATAGTCAAAAAAAATAAATAAAAATTCTAAAAAAAATTTATTCTCTTATATATAAATATTGTGTAGATTTTTATTTTTTTTATGCTGTATAAGCTTTGCTTTTCTACAAAAGTATATAACCGCAAAGGTCAATTCCAAAAATAGTTGGATTTTAGAGTTAAAGGTCTTCAAAGTTTCCAAATGATCGGAAATTAATTTGATTTGATAATTTGATATAGCTATTCTTCGATTACACATACAGTAACATCAAAATAACCAAATCCACATCAAAATAAATGTTTTGTTCTATAATCATGAATATAAAAGCATGGGTTACTGTATAAAATTTAAAACTTTTTTTTATACTGGCTACAGAAATCAGGAGCAGTTGACAAGTGCGCGGAATAAGGTGCATAAAATGAATGTTATCGAGACAGGAGGTTTGACGTATCTATTAAAGCTGTGTGTCAGAATGCCTTTTATGATCACGACTAATATAGATGTCGTGGATGGAATTGTAAATGGCGCAATTGGTGAGCTCAAGCATCTAGAGTTTGAAGACGACATTTTGAAAAGGATATGGCTTCATTTTGAGAATGAGTATATCGGATGCAAGCTGCGAATAAAATCGAGACCTCTCGTTTTCTCGAAGCAAAGCGTATTGCGGCAGAACTGGACGCCGATTGTAAAGAGAAACACCACTATTACGTTGAGTTCCCACATAAAGTGCCGTCGCTCTCAATTCTCGTTGGTACCAGCGTGCGCACTCACGATTCACAAGTCGCAGGGAGGCACATTTAAACAGATCGTTTTTGAGTACAATAAAACATAAGACCAACAACTTCTTTACGTCGGTTTATCGCGTGTCACTTCGATGGACGGCCTTTACCTCACCAACGCAGCAAACGATTTCCAGTTCCATCACGGCAAGGGTAGTACCGCACCAAAAATTAGAAAGTTGCAATCGGAACTAAAACGGTTGAACAACCATAGGGTGAAAACCATCTGCGACAATATAAGAGAATTCATTCGACGGAGCCTCTAATCTGAGACTCGTGACTCTCAACGTTCAGAGTTTGTTGGCACATAGTGGAGATCTGGAGAGCGACGATGTTCTACTGAGAGCAGATTTGTTGGTTATTAGCGAAATTTGGCTTGACAACGATGCGACAATAAATATAAATGGATTTTACTGCATAACTAAGTTTAAGAGAGACACCGAAAGAGCAGGCGGTGTTGCTATATATGAAAAGAACCGTGCTATCACTATGGCCGTGCCATACATGTTCGCGAATGTTGACAGTAGTTTTGACAGGTTCGGTGATATCTGTGGGGCAGAAGTGGTCATCAACAATCACAAAACAATTGTATTCTCTGTTTATATCTCGCCCAATACGACTCAATCTGATATGCGATGCTTCTGGCTGCAACGTTTGCTATGTTATACGCTGAAAGGTACATCATCTATCAACGAGAAACATCAAGACACGATTCCGATTATTCTATGTGGTGACTTTAACTGTAATATTAGAAAGGAAGAAAATCATCAATTCATCGACTTCATGCAAGAAAAATTCAATTTGAGGTTTGGTTTCCAGCGCAGATACAACCACCCTGAGTGACAGTTGTTTAGATATTATATTTTGTCAGAAATGTGGATAATGTTTCATGTAGAAATTTCATAACTTATTTTTCCCATCATAGACCTATATTTGCAATAACGTAGCAGAATATGTTAATTTTTTTTATATAATTATAATTTTGAAATAAAAAAGAATAAAAATCATTTTTAATTTGAGTGATGTGTAATGTGCCGTTTTTACTAAATACGAGTAGTACCTAGTTTTAATTCTAAATTTTGGTTTCAATTAAATGTATAAATTAACTTTTCTCATTATCACGTAGTCCTACGTTAATGGATCGTGTCTCTGATACAATCTCGTCGTTTTTTTTTCTGTCCATTTTTAATAGAAATTTTGGGTCAGCAACAAATTGTTTATACTTTCATTAACAAGCTGTCAAAATAAGTAAGTAAATGAATTGAAACGGATTCACTTACTTATTTAAGATGGTGACACATAAGTTAATAAGTTTCAAATAAGTAAGTAATTGGAAAAGGGCCTAAGAATATAATTACCATTGCACCAACCAGGAAAATTCACATCAAATAAAAATCGAAAATTTTCAAGGAAACATTGTTCAAAACGATTCAGAAAATGTTGCTTTAATGATTTTATAAATTTTGTTTTTCGGATTATAAATTATTTTATACCAATTAATTATTTTGTCATCATGCGCCAAAGCAGTTAATTTGTAAACTATTATGCTGGTTATAAAGTTTTAACTGTTCCGAGACCTTTCAAACATACCAGCGATTTATTTGACACATAATTTTATTAGAATGGCCCAAATGTACCTGCTTACAGCGCAACAACGGTAGCTTTGGGTAGTTACGTGCTCAAACCTATTTTGTGATACTCTTCAAGACCTTACGGAGTCTGTCCAAATAATCCGCTGTTTCTCATAACATAAATAGAAAACTACAATATATTTTAACATTTTAAAATAACATTATAAAAAATTTCGTACGCTGTACGTTAACTATAAAGCTGTACAAAAAAAATTATGTTTCTGTCATAAAATTTCAGTTCTCATCTTCTAAAACGATAGATTATGTTACAAATGTTCTTCGTGCGGTGAAGTACGTCGAACTTTTGATACTGCCACGTCAAACCTGCAGTTAAATAGTTATACCCGAACGAAAGACGCGTAAACAGAAGCCACCCATTATAATCCGCGTAAGCGGAAATAAAGAACAGTTTTCCTCTGCGCAAATCGATAAGAAAAGATGAAAATGCTTACATCATGCAACAACAAATAATAATAATAATTATAAGGATAAAAATAGGAAACTGTTTTTAAAGTTTCGTTTGGATTACCCAGATGGTTACCGTTTTCCATTTGAGCTGTTAAATACGACCTGTCATTTGAGACTCGTATACTAACGTTCGTGGGCGGCGTGCTACGTTCCGACAAGCAATATTAATAGCAATATTAAGCTTACAGGATTTTCATATTTTGAACGATGTATTCCATAGCTTTTGCCCAAAGTTAGATCAGTCTGTAAATATTTTTTAATAATACCCTTTCTTGTATATTGGTTTTTACAAATCAGAAAGCTATCTATATGAGTTTTGTTTTAAACTCACTTATCTTCCCCAATGAAGGTATATTTTTTGGCTCTGCATTACCATCATGATCCACATATGATATTTCTGGTAAATTTAGTTTTTTCTTGATGACGCCCTTTAAAATGACTAAGGAATTCGCTGGTTATATGAGCCTATAAAGCATAATATTGGTCAAAAATTAAACTTAGTTTTTCGAACGAAGTTTCGTTTTGACCGATCTTTCGACATTTTTGAAGAGGTTTACAAGTTCTGACCGGAATCTGTTTTCCCGTTTTTGATTCATACGGTTTCCTCGATTACGTTGATTTTGAGAAAATTTTCTCTACATGTTGCTGTTTAGGTGACGGTTTATTTTTATTATCCTAACTATTTTCAATTTCCAGTCCCACGTGTTCGAAAAATTATCAGATTCATCCAAGTTGGATGACAGATAATTTGGGTCAATATCAGAATCATCAAATTTATTAGCATCTGATCGGCGTTATCAATTTAATTATTGTCAATATTAGCAGAATCAATTGTATCCCCTCAAATGCTTGAATTGACGTATTCCAAAAATATTTTATATTTGCATTCATTTCTGGTCTTAAAGGTAAACTTGTTTCATGAAATATAATCGGCTTCGTCGACATTTTTCCTCGAATATCGAATAAAGTTTGGATTTTATTATCCTTGGCTATTGGTTTGGCTACACCACTATGGCCTTAAAAGCAAAGTATTTATTTGAACCTTATGTACACCCGAAAGAATTACTTTTTTTTTTTTTGAGTATACAATTTTTTTAAATAAAAGAAAATAGATTTAATGTTTACGATGTTCATTTAATGTTTAGAACTATGTATGAAAATAATGTCTACCAAATGTGCGCCTTTATTGGCCTTGACACATGCGAGATCTTTTGATTACATTTTCCAACACTTTTTCCCATATTGTACTCAGTACCATGTTAGTTTCTTCTCTAATATTCCTTTTAAGTTGTTCAATATTATCAAGCTTATTTGGACAAATCTTACTTTTAAGGTAATCCTATAAAAAGTAGTCGGGTGCAGTTAAATCGTTGACCGTGGAGGCCAACCTACATTACCGGATTTCAAAATAAACCATTGTGGAAATATTTCTCGTAACAATTCCATATGGTTCCTCTTGAAGTTAGGCATCTGGTGCCGTGCTGTTGGAACCACATATTCACCAAACGATTGGCGTGTGATGATGGTCTAAACGAATTGCTCATCATATCACGATATAATTTGCCAGTGGCTGTAACAGCTGAACCACTCGGATTTTCGCAAAAATATGGTTCAATGACCCCTCCAGTCGAAATTGCACACCATACCGTCAGTTTCAAGGGATGTAATGGAAATTGATGAATTATCTGCGAATTTTGTACTGTACATAACTGGATGTTTTGTTTGTCTATATATCCAATTAAGTGAAAATTAGTTTCATCACAAATAATTAATTTTTCAAATAATTCCGGATTGTCATTGTCAAGCAGAGAATCTTATTTGCTCTTGGTAGCGGCTCTCTGGTTAAATGTGTTGTATACGGGAATAAATTCAAGTCTTTATGCAAAACTTTGGTTACTTTTAATTTTTGAATACCAAGTTCTTACGCATAGTGCCTGACTGATGTCGCTGGAGTATCTCGTACACTTCCACGTACAGTGGCAATATTTTCTGGTGTTCTGACTGTAAGTTATTACACATAATTTCGCTTATTTGCCACAGTCCCTCTTTTTTCAAATTCTTGGATAATCCTCTAAATTTTAGTCTTTGAAGGCACCATAAACCTTCCAAAACTTTTATATAATTTTCTTAATGTTGATGTACTTGATGATTGGCTTGTGTAAATGGTTTTCACAATTACAACGCATTATTCAATTGAATATTTTTTCATGATTAATTTGCCATGTGTTTATTTCACGATTGTCACGTATAAATTGTCAATATTAATATTCGCCTAAATTGCGGAAAAAAATGTAAACCTTTTGGATGGACATCCCGTATACTTACACATAAACACACATTAAATATTGTTTCTAAACATGAATACATACTTGCATGAAATTGATACATGATAATTATTTAAACTTAACTTGGACATTGCTAATTAATTTTTTTTAGAATCTGCCGACATTCTATCAATATTATCTTTATTGAAAACAAATAAAAACACTTATTAAACTATCAGATCACTCTAAAATATGACACATGATTATATTGGAAGAATAACAGTTATAACTGCTTCCAACACCACAACGGTAGTTTTGAGTACAAATAAGTTCCGAAAAAATTAGAGAATTTTTCGACGGAATTTCAACGCTAAAACGGTGGATTTATGAACTAAAGCTATATCGAAATTATTGAGTGATCCAAGACCATTCAAACGACATACTTCATGGGTATATATGAAAAATATAAAGCAATATTTTTATATTAGTTATAATTTTGGGTTATTTCTTAGAGGTAGGGAATTCACCCATCCACCCATCCATTCATCCATCCACCCATCCTCCAATTTATCCAGATATCCAGATGGATGAACAAATTTTTTGTTTTGCGTTTCTCGGATGAGGAACCTTCGAAACATCGCCAAAAGTTGTTATGGATCAGGGACATTTTCCCATATTTTTCTCATGTATTGGTATTACAGACCGAAGTTAATTTGCAACAAGGATTGTTCTAGTCGTTTATCTGAAATTTAATCAGAAATAAAGATTTTGGATTATAAAAGACAGTATAAGCAAAAGCCCGGAAACTTTTATTTTTCACCATAGAAATGAAGTGTTAGTATACGAGATCTATACATTCTTGGTAAAAGATAGCCGGGTGTTGGAAAGTTTTTTTTAAATCTGCTTCTGTTTTATGAAAGGACAAAATAATTTTCATATTTATTAAGGACGCCGAACGTCATGTAATTTTCTAAATATACAGTGTGTTGCAAAACCATTTCTACCCTAGTTGTTTTTTTTCAACACAAAATAAAATTTCATATTTAGTTTATTGTCGAGTTTTTGTGATCCCAAATATTTTTGATCGGTGACAGACTAGAACTTTGTGGTGGTCACAATAAAATCTGTATTTTGGTATCTCTGAGGTATGTTTTAATGATTTCAGCTGTATGAATAGGGGCGTTGTGAGTCGAATTAAAGTATGTAGTATTTCCCAATCAGACGTCTTCTATCCTTTTTTAAACAAGTTTTTAGAACTTCCTGGTACATTTTAGAATTCAGCGCTCCTTCTATATGGTGACAACACGACCAACACCAGTTGCGAATATACAACCCCAAATCATGACACCTTATTTTGGAACTTTAAACTTTGGATTTGTAGAGTTGTAACTTTATGCTTCCCCTTCATTTCGCCAAACAAGATTGACCGTGTGAATAATACATATATGCATCACTTTCTGCATCATTACAGTGATTTGTGTTTCATCGGACTGTAACACTTTATGCTAATAACATAAAGTTTCAAAAGCATGTTTTTCACAAAATCGCTAACGCTTCTGCTTCTTTACTTTAGAAACGTACGGTACTTTTCATAGAGAGCATGCTTTAAGACCAGTTGAGTGTATCCTATGGCAAATAGTCACTTTCGATACTGGGGCTCGATTCTGTGTCATAATGAAGATGTCGGAGCAAATTGTTTGTTATTTTTAGTTCAGTGTTTGCTTTCGATTTATTTTGAGAAACGTCAAAATAAAAAACATTCATATTTTTTTATTTAGTCAATTAGAAAAAATTTATAAAAAATGGAAGGCATCATGTTGCTAGTTTATTTAAGGCAGCGAAGAAAAAGCAGACAAAGGTAATGTTTTAGATACTCAGATTACGTTTTATATAAACATTTACAGTTTTTTTATTTTCGAAATTTACGAATAATTCGACGCTCATTAAGAGACGCGCACAATCCATTCCCCATTGCAGACCAACAATTCATAAATTTGTATCGTGTATCGAAAGAGGTTTGTTACGAATTGATGGAAAAAATTTCACCGTTCATGAAGTCAAGGCTACAAATGCATGGCATACCATCCCACTTACGGGTTTTGTGTGCATTAAGGTTTTTTGCAACCGGTAATTAGTGTTTGCTTGTTAAAATCTCGAATTCAAAAACTCTAAACTATTTATAAACCTAGGTTCATATCAACGCGCGGTTGGACAAGACTTTTTATCATGCATTTCACAAACAAGTGTTAGTCGGTGTGTAAATGAGATAGCTCTTGCCGTTCAAAACATTGGAAAGGATTACATCAAACTACCGGAAGATTTTTCAAGAAATAAACAGAGGTAACATACATACACTATTAGTTTCATTTTATTTAATTTTTAACGTAATATATAATAATTCTTAAGATTTTTCGAACGACACGGTTTCCCCGGAGTAGTTGGTTTAATCGATGGGACTCATGTTAAAATAAAATCGCCGGCCAAGGAAATTGAGCATGTCTACTACTGTCGAAAAGGTAGTCATTTCAAAAATGTTCAAATTGTAAGATGGGTTTACATTAATGGTATTATTAAATAACTTGGTTAATAGCAGATTTGCGGGCCCGATTTAGAAATTATTGGGATCAACGCACGATTTGGCGGAACAGCCCATGATTCATACATCTGGCGGTGCAGTAAAATTAAAATTGCTCTAGAAAATAGATACAACAACGGGGAGAAAAATTTTTAGTTGTTAGGAGACAGTGGATACCCTCTCCAGCCATGGCTTATGACGCCAATTCAGAATGACACAACGGAAGCCATAATGAGATATAATGTGTCCCACAAAAAAAACTCGGCAAACTGTAGAGAGAACAATAGGGGTTTGTAAATCTGTATTTAGATGCCTCATTCAAGAACGGGTATTGTGCTATTCACCGACTACAGCTGGCCATATCATTAATTGTTGTGCCATTCTGCATAATATGCGGATTAAGGCCAATTTGCCTTTTCCTGATGGTTTGTCACTGGAAATCGACGACAGCCGCAACGAAGAACATACCCAAATAATATCGACCAACAATATATTGCATGAGGGTCAAAATATTAGAAATACAATAGTTTATAATTATTTTTCTGGGTAAAAATTTCATTTTAATAATTGATTTTAGTAGAATTCATAACAAAACTTTTTTAAAAAACTAAATAAAATAACTAAATACTAAATATGAAATGATTTAAAATTATTCTTCATTTAGGTTGGTTGTTTTTTATAATTTCACAAAGATTTGTAATTGCTTTTGTTTTGGACTCCTCCACTTCAATTTGCCTTTTCATTAAGGTTAATTTTTGTAACTTAGAGTCTTTTTCGAATTCAAATTTTTTGATTTCAAAGTCCAAATATTTTTTGAATTGATCATCATCATCTGTGTTTCGTCTCTTCCTCGAAGACAGTATTTGTAACTGAGTTGGTCGGGTATCTCTAGGATTATGAATTTTTTGCTGTGGTTGGTTTGGCATATTCATTAATAATTCAACTGGTCTTTCCTTTGCTCTTGCCTGTGACGTTAATGCTTGTGCCTTTGAGAGTTCCGAAGGTGTTATATAAATGATTGGTATTTCGCCCTATAACCAAATATTTGTTAAATTAAATAAATTAGCTATATTCAGAATTTACCTCAATTAACTCGTTATCACCGAACTCTGCCACTTCGATATCCCCAGCTATTGCTTGGGCGGTGATGAGCGCCGTCACCCTCTTTTCATAGTCTGACAACTCCTTAATCTTTGTGTGGACACCCGTTTTGACCCTGGCACCATTTATTGTGGCATTTCGCTCTTTCACGTACGATCTATGTATGCACATAATATGTAACATAAAATTAAATTTTGTTAAATTAATTTTTAAATTTAAAATATACCTAATCAGAATATGTCTTATATTTACGATACCTTTGATCCTGCCAATACTTTCTCCATTTATCCCCGGTCTTATTGGCCCCATTCAATGCATTTAATTCCGTTGCCAAATCATCCCATTGTTGACTTCGTGCATGTGCTCCGTCATAAGATGACTCATATCTTACAGGTTTACATTTATATTTAATAATAAATTCAAATAAATTTAATTGCGTTATACATACTTACGAGTATCATTGGCCAAATCTATATGTTCTTCCAAAAATTGAAGCAAATGTAATTTCTGGTCATTATTCGGCCACGTTGCCCTATTATGCTTTAAATTGTCCATTTAAATTTCTTTTATAATTTACAGATTATTTAAATTCAGTTTAACAATTGATATAATCAAATTTCAAAAAATTGACATAAGAACACAAAAAAACAATTTTTAATACCGTGATAAATATTTCTCATCGTCAAAATGTATATGATAAAATATTTAGTTTTTTCACTAAATTTGACATTTATTTATCATATATAATCAACTCAAAATCGCAATTCATATTTTATCGATGATAATTTTATCATTTATCATTATCACCGACACAGAATCGAGCCCCTGGTTCATTCAACCGATTTTTTATTTCACTCAGTAAAATTTGATTGTTTTCTCCAACTAGCATCTGAATTTTTTTAGATGGGCGACTACTAGTACATTTTTTTTTTATTCACCATATGCATGTTAAAAAAGCGCGAATTCCATCCGCAAAAAACGCGTTGGCAACACTAATTATAGTTATCAATACATTTTTTACTTTCAGCTAAAAAAATCCCCACATTTTTACTCTCAACCTCGAAAATATTTGCTATCATGATAGTTAAAAACTATCATCACAGTTAAAATTTTCGGGGCTGATAGTAGATATAATACTTATGCCCGGTTCCGATTGCACAGAAAAATGACTAACGGCCGGTTAGTTGTGGGCCAGTTAAATGTTTTATATGAAAACTATTTTCGCAATGAGAAAAAAGGCAATGCAAACTTAATTAAATATATTTTATTGCATGGAAATAGTTAAAGATTAGTTAATAAATTTTCCAATCAAAATTGGTGCATGAAGTGTTTTTACCATAAAAGGAGAGCTGAATTCTAAAATGTACCAGGAAATTCTAAGAACTTGTTTAAAAAAGGATATAAGACGTCTGATTGGCAAATATTTCATACTTCAATTCGACAACGCACCTACATTCAAACAGCTGGAATCATCAAAAAATACCTCAAAGATTCCAAAATGCACCTTTTAGAGTAATCACCACAAAGTTCTAGTCTGTCACCGATCAAAAATATTTGGTATCACCTAAAAACTAATATTGCTGAGAGAATATTTTATAAAGCTAGTTCATAGCGTACTTCATCGACAATAAACTAATACATATATAAAATTTTATTCTGTGTTGAAAAAAAACCACTGGGATAGAAATAGTTTTGCAACACACTGTATATTTAGAAAATTACATGACGTTCGGCGTCCTTAATAAATATGAAAATTATTTTGTCCTTTCATAAAACAGAAGCAGATTTAAAAAAACTGGCCAACATCCGACTATCTTTTACCAAGAATGTATAGATACATGCATACATTAACACTTCATTTCTATGGTGAAAAATAAAAGTTTCCGGGGTTTTGGTTATACTATAACTGCCTAACCGGCTGGATAGGCCGTTATCATAAACCATAAATTAACTAATTATTCACCGCGTAGTGATGAACAGTAGAAGCTTCAAAATTTCTTACGAGCGAAATCACTATACACTAAAATTTTATTCAAATCCGCAAATTTATGACTTTTTTCGATTGTCACAGAATTTACTATCGATAACGAATCGTCTTGGCGAGTCAAAAGCGAGTTGTTAGTGTTTCACATGACGTATGGAAATTAATATGAAAGCGAGCTCATGTAAATGTATTGGTAGTTCGTATTTTCTTCACATTAGAGTCATTTAGGACGTTCGGGTGAATTAAAAACGAGTTACAGGCGAATCAAGAATGAAATGCAGGCGACGTTAAAGTGAATCATTAGCGAGCAGCTTTTTATTTCTCAATCAATACTTTCATAAATAATGTCTTAAAAATAAAATTTAAAACGTTGGTTTCAATAAATTCGTATATATTTATTTATTTCTAACATTTTATAAATCATTTTGTATTATCCTTCTAGAAATTCATTTTACATTTGTAATAATACTTAAAATTTTCTTTTAATTTAATATATGTTAGTCAGTCAAATTTATAAGTATGTTTTCAATTATTTGCATTTTTCATTAAAAATAATACAATTTTAAACATAATTATAAAAACATATAATTTCATTGAAAATTTGATATTTAAAGTTACATTATATTTAGAAATCGTTTCATATATTTTATTTTATTCAAAATATCACAATAAATTACAATAATCAAATTTTTCACAACTATTCCACACTAAATGGATCAATTTAATGATAATAAACAAAATGGCTACCTTACCCATAATAAATATGCTCGCGTATACTATACTAATTTTTCATGTATTGGTGTCGAATGGAAATCTTAATTCGCTTGCGACTCGCTTTTGAGTTAATTTGGCGAGGCCTCGCAAATTTCTTTAGAGGGTAGTACAGGCAATTTATGCTGAGTTTTATTATGTTTCGATAGATGGCGTAAATTAAATTTATGAAGTAATTATCGACGTTGTCGACGACTTGTCGGCGAAATCATGTAACAATTGGTAGTCGACGCGTAATCGCCCATCCCATAGAAGTCAGAATCTATTCGTTGGCCCAACTAGCGGTGCAGAACGTTTGATAGGTGTCAGTTTAAGAAGCACGTACGACTAAACTGACCAATGGCGCAACATTCGAATGATCGTGTCACGATATCAGGGCAAATTTTCTTTATGTTTACGATATCCTTTTGCTGTAAATTCAATTCTGGCGCATTAGACAACCAATCATCCCAAGCTGATCGCATCGCGATTTTAAATGGATAGTTCACGGAGACGTCAACTGATTGCAAAAAGGATGTCGTTTTGGTGGCATTTACAGAACGCCTGTATTGCATGTTTGCTTTAATTTGTCGTGAAATTCTTTTCGCAAGTGAGATTCATACGAATCCATTACCAGCAACGATTTTTCGTTTGTAATACCACCACGTTTTGAAAAACAATTATTTACCCACCGAACCATCAGTTCAGTTGTCATAGAATCGAACATGCTGACCGCAACATCAATATTTTTGGGAATATTTATCTTGGGTATTTTTTCTAAACTTTTAAAATGGTGAGAGTGGCTGTGAGAATTCTGTGTAATATTGTTAAGTTTGTATTTATGTCAGTGTATTTGTGATTTACGTTAATAATATGTAGTGCACAATTTGATGTCGGTACTGTTTTTGTTATGTCGTTATATGTCCTTTGTACCTTTCTGGAAAGCTTCTACCTGTTTGTCCGATGTAAAATTTTGGACATTCGTATGCATCTATTTTTTTTGAGGAGTTTTTATTTGAGTTTTTGTTCTAATTTATTTCTGCTTTTGTAGGCTATTGTGTTACCGAATTTTTGGAGTCTTTTCTATTACTTTGTGAGTCATTTTATTGAACACTACGTTTTTAATTTTTTCTCTGCACTGGTCGTCATTCGTTGGGTCCATATTTGTTTATTGTTTTCTGTTTCTAAAGTAAACTTTATAGTGGGTTGTAAATTATTTATTGCCGTTAAATAATAGTATTACGGCATCTACATATCTATACCAGTATTTTATATAATCTTTGTATTTGTTGTTTTGGCTATTAACGTGTCCTTTCCTAAATGAGTCATATATATTTCTGCTAATATACCTGATATTAGACTTCCCCCAAGCTAAAAAAGGCAATCATGTACATAGGTGTATATTTAAAAAAAATGAATTACAAATACAATACCATGGTATATTATCCGGCACTAGAAATAAAATATAGTACCAGTAGTACTTTATTTGTCATGGTAATATAATATGCACTCTACGGTACATGCTCCTTTATCATTCATCTATCAAACGATGTGTACCAACGAATAGTTCTCGACTTTTATGGGCTATATCTCAACTCCTATACAAAAAAAAATTTTAAAAAAAAGTCGTACGTGCTCCTTAAATTTTTTGAAAACTTTTATTTATTAAGTTTTTGACATATGCATAGTATAATTGTATAAAGAGAGAGCTATAATTAATATAGGTATAATGAAATGTCGTAACAGGGCTGGTATTTTTGGCTATCTTCACCAAGGTCTTCACGACGAGTATTTTGTTTATTTTCTCGCTCTTTTGAAATACTTCCTAATTGCTGACTTTGTTGTTCCAAGAGTCTGAGCAATGAAAATGTTCGATTCGCCATGCTTCTTCAACTCTTTTATGTGTCTTTTTTCCTCCGACGAAAGTTCGCTTCCCTTTGGCACTATCGATATTATAATAACAAGTATTCACTTATCTTATTTTGATGTTCTGATAAAATCTGTTTAGTTTTTCTATTATTTCCAGTTATTAACCACAACTTACTATTTCACACCGATATACTTGCTACGATAACACAATACGACTACACTCTTATAACTACAGCCTTATTAATTGAAACTTAACGCGAGTGAAGTTTTTACTAAATCTTACTAAATATCGAATGCTATTCATTTGCATACATTCAGGGGCAAATATTTTAATTTGTTTTGTAAACATTTCACAACACATTTAAAAAAATAATTGTTAATCATTGTAAAGAATTTAATTAATCAAACGAAATGAATTTACTTATCCAATTATAATTACAATTCAAATTAAATCAGGAGCTGAGCGTAGTTTATTTACTTATAAATAAAAAAGAGTGAGTCCAATATACTGTTAAAGTTAGCCGAAAGTTTCCAGCCGAAAGATAATGCAGATAGTGTCTTGAATACAGCAAAAATCAGTCATAAACTCGAATTTAGGATGAATTTAGGATCGGGTTATATCCTTCGGGTGAAGGGGAAATTATTTTAGTTTATAGGAATTTAAAAATCGATAGGAGCGAGAGTATAAAGAGAGTTTAACTTTCTGTTGAAATAGTCACGACACTATCTGCATTATCTTTCGGCTGGCATCTTTCGGCTAACTTTAACAAGGTGAGTCCAATAGTGTGTGATAGTGCGTGTGTACAGTTTACTTTGAATGAAGAAGGAATGCAAATTTACTAATCAGAGTTTTTCATTTGTTTATTATTGTTAAATTGGTCTATTACTCTTTCGGTAAAATCGACGCAATTGGATTATGGTAGCTAAAATAAGATAAATATACTGTCTACTCTACTCTTCTAATTTCCATTGAAAAACTGCACAATTGCCGTCTAATATCTCGTAGTAGATATATTTCGATCTGAGTTCATGTGCAAATCGAATTCGGCTCGCAGGAAGTTTATAAGTGGTCCAGCTTGAGGAAGAGCAAAATTAATATTAAAATTTCCGTTCATAATCATCGGCAAAAGAAGATAGTCCCCTTGGAGAATTTTTGAAATTCTTTTAGAATATGGAGCAAGGGCGAAATGTATGAACTACAACCTGAGCTATACCATAAAATATATATAACTATATTAAAACTTTAAAATAAGATTAACATCGGAAAAACCTGCTTCTAAAATTTTCACTACTTGTCTCTTATATATTTATTGCTCGATGGCTATACTTAGCGGATTTGTAGAGATGCGCGATAGCTCATTTTGAAGAAGATCCATTGAGGTCCAAATTTACATCCATGGTAGAAGAAATGATCATCGATAGCCGACGTGATGAACAGTCCCTCGAGACTCGTTACTCGTGATATACGAGTTGTTGACTGTGTCTTTTATCGTAAGAGTATATACTGACTATCTCGTTAAAAGTACTACCATGTGATGCATGAATTGGAGTGGCACATTCTTGTACGACTGGAAAATGATTACGCTCAACATTAATTGCTCGATTGTTATTTCAATTAACAGTTGAGCTTTTTCCTAGAAATGGGCACGAAACAACGGTCGATATTCGTTTTCTTCGCCCATCCACCTTTAAGCCGCCTGACCTTTTTGCCAACTTATGAATTTTCACCGAAATCCATCTAGAGTTGCTTAACATTTTTTACTGTTGACGTTTTCACCGTTCTCGTTCTCCCGGTTCCAATGGCTGCATTCGATATACTTCAGACAGCCCATAGTTTCATTCGCCAGTCCATCTGTTACGTCATTATTGGTTTTGAGAAAGTAAGGCCGACCTATCACAAGTAGTACTCATTTTATGGATCTTTCAACGGGATTGCTACTCTGGCAGTCCGCTGACCATCTCAAACGTAGGAATATTAACATGCTCGTCATTGCGCAGCCAGGTTTGTAAAGCAAATGAATTGAGCATCCTGCGTGACTGTGACCTGAGACTCTGGCGGTTCAATGTTAAAAACGAGACGTGATTATAACCCAATTTATAATTAACCACCACCCAGAAGACATGATCATTGATAGAGACTCGTTACTCGTGATAAAGCAACATAAACAAGTTGTTGATGTCTTTTTAATCATAAGAGTATGCAATTTCGTAATCGTAATTCGTGTTTCGTATCATAATTTTCATTTGTTATTTTCATTTTTCTGATCGATGGAAGTGTCGATGGTTTCTATTTCAATTTTTAAATTAGTTTTTTTGTTTTCACTACTATTATAAATATACACACAAGCATGCTATGTATAGTACAAAATTGTTTTTATTGAGTTTGTTGTTTTTTTTAAACGAAGTAGGTACGTCATTTACGTTCGTTTCATTTACAAGTTTACTCTAATACAAAAATTTTTGGTAGGCGCGAGTAAAGATGTTTACACATCAAAAATTTGTTTTATTTTTTGAACTTATAATAATATTTATTAAGAATTTCATTTAATTCTAAAGATTGCTTTCTAAAATATTCCGTCCTCACATGTGTGCTTAGGAAAATCCCTTGGATTTTGCTACCCTTATGGCATGTACACGAAAATCGAGAAGTAACTGAAAGTCTACTATGTGTTGCATTAATGTTTGTGCTCATGAAAAAACTATTTTAGTTTTGTTTCCTAGATTATAAAACTCATGTAATTTTTTTTTTTTTAATTTTTTATCACAATGTAATTAATTATTAAATTACGTTTCATTTGACATACAATTTAAAAAAAAATTATCAGGATTTACGTATAAAAAAACGAATTTACTCTGTTGCAAAAGTAATTGTGTTACAAATTATTGTTGCAAAAGTATTTGTGTTGGGACAGTTTTAATAAAAAACGTTACTAATTTATATTATTTTGTTGATTTTATTTAAATTTAATATTTAGTCTGCCCACCGCTATTTAATATGACCTCATTTAGTCTTCTGGGTATGCTGTCAAATAATTTGGAAATAAATTCTAGAGGTATTTTACTCCACACTTCAACAATCTCATCCCATAACTCCTGCTTGCTTCGTCCAACTCTATATGGTATATTTCGTTTTACATAAGCCCAAACATTTTCTATAATATTTAAATCCGGGCTTTGCGGTGGCCAATTTATGCGTTGTTGGTCCAAATCATTTAAAAACTTGGTCACAACAAATGCTTTATGGGCAGAGGCATTGTCGTGCTGAAGAATAAAGTCAAGCCCAATTATTTTTGAACCAGCTACCAATGCTACATCATTCAACAGTTCCAAATAGGTCATTTGGTTCATTTTCCCAGACACCATTGCTAGTGGTCCTACTCCAAGGTTGGTTATACAATCCCAAACCATAAGATTTCCTCCACCGCCTTGACGTTGTGTAGCATAAACACGACGTTTGTTTACCTTTTCTGGCTCCAAATAATAAAATTTGCGACCCCTAGATCCGTCTAACGATACCGCAGATTCGTCAGTAAATAAAACGTTTCTCCAAAATTCGGGGGGCTTGTTCATATGCTGCTTTGCGAACAACAGCCGTTTTATTTTATTTTGATTAGAAATATAAAAGTTTTTGGTGCATGTATAGGCCTTTACCCCAGCTTCTTTTAAACGACGAGAAATTTTGGAGTGGTGTATTTGGAGTTTTTGGTTATCCTTTAAAGTTTTAGCGAGACCTCGTTGACTTAAATGTGCATTTGTAAGCATACATCGAATGATGTAAGCATTTTCTCTGGCATTAGTTATTCTTGGTCGTTGGCGTACTCCGATATTTTGCACCGTTCCGCAAATATTTTGCTTTCGAACTTGATCCCAAATGGTATTTTTATGGCACTTGTACTTTTTCGCAAGTTCTTCGGCTGAGATTCCCAAATTATATTCTGCCGCAATTGCAAATCGGGTTTCAATACTCAGTTCGCGGGTTTTTGTCATATTGTCACGATTTTTAATGTTCACAACACAATGAAACTTGCAAAACTATTTGAAAACGTGTATTTTTAAAAAAGAAATGCTGAAACAGTTATTTCAATGCACCATTTGTTGATTTTTTTTTTAAATTTTGCTAACACAAATACTTTTGCAACACTAATTTGTAACACAATTACTTTTGCAACAGAGTAAATTCGTTTTTTATACGTAAATCCTGATAATTTTTTTATAAATTGTATGCCAAATGAAACGTAATTTAATAATTAATTACATTGTGATAAAAAATTTAAAAAAAAAAAATTACATGAGTTTTATAATCTAGGAAACATAACTAAAATAATTTTTTCATGAGCACAAATATTAATGCAACACATATTATGTTCTACGAAAAAATATTAAAAAAGATTTTGCCAATCAGCCCACGACCTCATTATGATTTTCTGTTAGTCCAATGAGACATCAGCATGTGTGATGAGTTTTGCCTTTGTAAAGATAGCCCAAATTTCTATCCTCGAAATCTTAGATAGTTTCATAGGACAATATTATACAACTTCAGATATACTTTCAAGAAAACATTTGGTTTAAAATGTAGCATTTGAGTACAATTTATTACCAAAAGAGGAAACCTAATTAATATGAACTGTTTAATAATATCAACAAAATATCTTATTTTAAAATGCGCACTGTATCTTTTTTATATCACGATATATTATTAAATATTTTGTTACCAAACCGATAAAATCCATCTTTTCATGATTTTGTTTACTCTCAGCCTCGAAAATACTCGCTATCGCGATAGTTTAAAACTGACATGACAGTCGAATTAAAAGCATCATATAATTAAAATATTAAATATTTGAATGTTTGTTTATTATTATTATTTAATATTCGAGATATTTAAATCATAAACTACTCGTTAATTTATAATTTTTGTTTATCTAATTTAAATATTGTAATAAAAAATATAATATAATTATCAAAATATTGAAATATTGATGGAAATCCTAAGCCCTTAAGCCTTCTTATAACGTTCTTGTTTGCGAATATAATGGATTTTTCGATTCGCGCATAAATAAAAATGAAAGAGAATTGAATAATTTTATTTTCTCAATTTAGTATATAAGGAAAAAATAATCGTAGTTTGTTTTACTATTTTTTCAGATTTTGTGCTGTTAATACCTACCGTCTCTTTGAGAGTTTATTTCTGTATTTATATTACATACTATAAAAAGTATTTTTTAAAACTAAATTGATCTTTGCTTGTTCTGTGATTGCTTGTGATTTATCTGTTTTCCCATATTAACATTTTCACTTCAGCTTTCTTTTGGACGAATCTTAAGACGTATTTTAAGATTTAACGCAAGTTAATTAAACGTTGCAGTTTTATATAAAATTTAGTGGCAAGTTTCGTTAATTAATTAATTGAAGTTAATATTTACCTAAGCTATATTTTAATCATGGATGATACAAAAATCAAATCAAATTGCAAATTAAAAGATTTAAAAAGACGGCCATGGCAATGCAAATAAAAATAATAATTTGTTGAAATTAAATGCCAACACACTTCAAAGAGCATTTTTAACGTTATATGGCGATGTTAATATAAACGTTACAAAAAAAAAAAACTGTGCGATTATTAAAAATATCTGTAGCCATTTAAATATATCCAATAGTACAAAAAATCGTACTAAGAAATACAATTTGTACCGATACAAGATTAAAAAAAATCTAGAAAAAGAAGGCAATTCACCGATTAATAATCAAGTTCAAGTGTCGTTTAATCAAATTGAACAGAACATATCAAATTCTTCACAAAATAATAGTGAATCGCCCTGTACCAGTTTCAATAACAATTATTACGCAAATGGTTCAGAAGACATACCTTGCGCTATAGAATCTGATCTATCATTGACGCGCGAAACTTAACAAAAAAAATACGAACTTGAACGAAATCAAATGTTTTTCTTTTTTGACATACGAGCCATGCAAAAATTTCAATTCTTGATTGACAGCTGTTCGTTTACAAACAGCTGTTTTTATTGTGAAATGTCTTCTAGAGGAATTTCATATTTGTTAAAACAATATTTTTTTATTAAGTGACAGCTAAAATTTAACAAAGGTTCCGTTGAGTTTCTTACATGAAAATTAAGTTTGGATGGGTAATAACACTGTCATGCTATTTATCGCCTTCTAATTTTTTTATTAAGTTCAATTTTTATTCCCCACTTACCGCACATCTTAAATAATTTTTTCTCTCTTTTTTAGCTCTGTAGAATTTTTTTCCGGTGCGAAAAGAGTTCTAGAACAAGTAGTTATTGTTTGGCAACATGCCAGTAAATGATATGCACAGTTTAATTTTTTTTATGTAAAATTAAATTTGTTGAATTTAGTTGAACGTTAAGGATTATTTAATTAGAAAACTTTAAATTAATAGAAGAAAAGAACAAAAAAGAAGTGAGTAGTCAAGAAGTTTGATATCTTATTCTATTTAAAAAAAACGGGGTTCAAGCTTCACCTGAACCGCATCCAACATACCACATCCCATCATAATCGGTTAAGAATTGATCGAGTTCCGTCCCAGGTGGCAATATTCAGGAAGTTCTTCCAAAAATCATTTTAAACTCCCACTTCCATCCAACATACCCAATCCCAACATAATCGGCTAAGAAATGCCTTGGTTCCATCTCACATTAAATTCGTTCGAATAGATTAAATTTAAAAACATTAGGATTTAACTGACAATCTGATTTAACGGAGTCCCAAATTAGTCCGTTAAATCGAGGTTTTTCTGTATAACATGTTACGTTAAAATGTCACGTAATCAACGCAACAATGTAATGCAACATTTAATATATCATAATGTATAACTCAGCGTGTAACATGAACGCAAAACTAGTCCCCTAATTGTTTTACCAAACATAAAAAACACGAAGTGGTAGGTAGAAATACTTTGCAACACACTGAATATTCTTTACATCTGTGATTGCGTTGAGTAAATACTGTAAACACTTTTCTAATGTAGCATACATACCTGCGGAGTCGATTGCGGCAAGATTCTGAGTTGAAGTTAGTCATTGCTCAAAATATTAGTCTATTTGGTACGTCATTTTGCTTGTCAAATTTTTCATTTGTAATTTTCACTTGGATGGTGAACACATAAATATTTCTCAGTAGGCGTACATTTTTTTATTAGTTTGGCTGATTCCTCATGTCATTGATTTTGGCCACTGTTGACGCAATGACTCAAGATGTTTTGGAGGCGCAATGATTCAACTGTCCGGCGATTTCCGTCAAAAAATACCAGTCATTCCAAGATCGACCGCTGTCGATGAAATAAACGCTTGCCTCAAATCATTGACTAAACGTGGTACTATGTGATGAAACTTCAGCTGACGACAAACATGTGAGTTGCATTGTTAAACCAGAGACAACCTAAAAGAGATATTTCACCCTATGTGAACGTAAAAATTTAAACTGCCAGTTCATTTGCTGTAAATAGCCGCAAACAGCCAAAAATATTTTGTTTTTTTGCGTATACGTATACGCAGTTTAACGAAAAATTACAGATACAACGATGACATAAGAATTATCAGAAATATATTTTGTTTTCATTTTTTCGCTCGAACGAAAATTTTAATTTGATTGTCTGTGGTTAAACGATCCATCTGCCGAAGATTGCTCCAAGCAATTGCTGACTATCGGTAATGGCCTTGTTCCGGTCGACGAATCGAACGGATTGTTTCGTTTCCTCAGAACTTTTGCAATTTTGTTTCAGCAAAGGACGAGCTCATCAACAAAGTGTTCCCGAACATCATTACTAACCACAAAAATCATAATTGGGTGAGTGAACGAGTAATTCTTGCGGCAAAAAACAAAAATGTGG
The DNA here is from genome assembly GCA_947310385.1 of Nephrotoma appendiculata. Taxonomy (NCBI): domain Eukaryota; kingdom Metazoa; phylum Arthropoda; class Insecta; order Diptera; family Tipulidae; genus Nephrotoma; species Nephrotoma appendiculata. The sequence goes on from OX371225.1 coordinate 170,038,173, forward strand.
TTTACTTAATTTTCACAATTCAAAATCTAATCGTCGGTCCACTTCATTCCTACAAATCTATCGACTGTGTGACAAACAAAGACGAAACAACCAACTATCCAACTGAATTTTTAAACTCATTGGATCTGGGTGGCTTGCCACCGCACAATTTACAACTGAAAGTTGATGCGGTAATCATCATGCTACGAAACCTGAATCAACCAAAACTATGTAACGGAACGCGTTTGGTGGTGAGAAAGCTCATGGGCAATGTGATTCACGCGACGATACTCCAAGGAAAGTTCAAAGGTGAGGTTCTCATTCCGAGAATTCCGATGATCCCAACCGATATGCCATTCGAGTTTAAACAAATTCAATTTCCGATTCGTCTTGCATTTGCCATGACGATCAACAAATTACAAGGCCCATCCTTGATTGTTTTTGGCCTGAATCTAGAAAATGAATGTTTCTCTCACGGCCAATTGTACGTAGCATGTTCACGTGTCGGCAAATCATTCTCTTTGTTCGTTCTCGCACCTGACAGTAAAACAAAAAATGTCGTATATCACAAGATGCTTTACTGAAGGGAATCGACCCTATTGCAATTCACCCAGCAAATAGTTTAAAAGAAAGTAGTGCAACAATGCTACGCGAATCATTTCGAATCAGTTCAATACAATGAAAGCCTTGCTGCCACGTGAACTACATTCATTTCAATGTAATTAAAATATATTTAATTTTGATTGACTTTAATTAATTTGGAGTATTCATTTTATCCGCCCCGGAGGTCTTGGGTTTGATTCCCGGTAGTGACAAGGAAAAAATTGCACGGCTGATTTAGGATCAATGAATTAATCACTCATTATCCGAAATGAAAATATGATTATGAAACCTTATTTGAGGAGGCCAAATCCCTTGATGGGATATAGTGCCAGAGAGAAAGAGAGAGAAATTAATTTTATCTTAATAAAAAACTCTATAATATCTTTAAACAATATTTATTGATTTTGAGGCGGTACGAAGTTCGCCGGGTCAGCTCGTAGTATTATACGTATTAGTATTACTGTAATAAAATCTTTGGTTTTACATCACAAATATATATCTGTCAAATACATCTATATTTTCTGTCAAATTATAGCAAAAATAGAAATGGCGGCTTGCAATGAGCACAAAATTTAGTTCCTTTTGTATTTTTAGGTTGGCTGGCTTGAGGAAACCATAGCCGAAAATAAAAAATATTTCAATTCGATTGCGGCAAGAGTAGGCGGGGCATAGAGCATTTCACGTAATTTGATTGGTTTAGACTGCGGGAACGATTGCGGCAATCGTTGTATCCGCAAGTATGTATTCAGCATAAAAACAACATAATCTTAGATTGTTCTAATTCTTAGCCGTATTCATCAGACTTTCAAAACAAAATTATTTTTAACAAGTTGTTTATAACTGATCGTAGGAAGTACAACACAAATCTTCTTTAGTTAAAAATAAGTAGTTAAATTGTCTAGAGCTATGTATCTATCTACACGTAGATAGGAGCAAAATTATAATGATCCGTAATGCTGGGTTATGCTACTGGAGAAAATCGAAAAACTTGTATCATAATAAAAATGTTTAACAACAGCGTTATAAAAATATTTATTTTGATTAAAAATTCCTTTCCAGAAAAATTTAATTTATCAACTTCTCGGAAATAAATAAGAATATTTCAACGTAACGTTCGTTTGTTTATTTACCTAAACTCATTTTAACGTTGGTGGCTATGTAGACTATTGCCCAGAATCGTACACATATTTCTAACAATCTTCCATCCAATCAAGCATTTTTGTAAAATCGTATACGATGTAAAAAATCGATTTTAAAATATTGATTGCAAATATTTTCAGTTTTTGAAACTGGAAATTAAACTTTATCTGCAGCAAATTTCACATATTAACCGTATTAATGTTAGAAATGTGCTGGGTTTTCTCGAAATAAAATCCCAACAGCGCGATCGCGCTGCTTGGGACTCAAACGGTTAAAATAAAGCAAAATATTTAAGATAACTCAAAGCTATTTTGTGACACTTGCGACCACAACACGAAAAACTAAAATCTATTAAACTATACTTTATGAAATGTGTCCCTACTTTTTAATTTTATGTGTGAAAAACTACTCATATAGGTAAATTGCATTTAGTAGGTATAGAGTCGTTATTTATAAAATAAAGTTCAGTGTTTCCGTTCAAAAAATGAAATTAATTTTTCCTTTGAAAACATAATCAGGGATTTTTATGTAATTAATTTATATATGAACCTAAAAAATTTTTGTTGAATAGGAAAGGAATATTTCAAATTCTCTTTCGTTTAAAGTTTCATTATTCTTTTGAGGCCATCATCTTTCTAAAAAATAAAAAAACTTACCAACAATTTACATTTTGCTACAAAAAGCATCATAAAATAAAAACATAATAACTGAAAATTATAGCAACAACAAAAGATTTTCCTTAATAATAATACATAATAATAATAACACAAAGTATTTTTAAAGTCTTATGATTGTTTGACTAGGATTCATAAAGCTTTGTCTGGATGTTTATGATGCGGAAAATTCTCTTGTTTGAATTTTATACATGTACGTGTTAGTGCGACAAGGAATACGAGAAAAATGCTTTAGTGCATAAGTCTGTAATTTTATTCATGAGGTATGATATTATTAACCAGAAAATGAAGATGTTTGCGGATCTTTAGCAAATTGATGTGAAGCACTTTCGATATTTGATTAGCAATCACATAGCGGTTGTTTGAGAGTGGCCCTAATAATATTGTTCGTATTTTCTTTTAGTTACAGTACTTCAAATGTCATTACCGCTGAAAAGTTTCATGTTTTATTTGTTATTTTCTGAATCACCAACCTAAATGTTTACTTTGCTCATCACAATTAGAATTTTTTGTACTTTTCCTGGTGAAGCTAAGTATCCAGCTCGCGCTAAGATAAAAATTTAACGCGGTCTCCACAAGTCTCCATTAAATTACAGATAAATTAGTAAGTTAAAAATGTTATGTAGAGATAAATTTTGATACATTATACGATTTTATCAAAAGCAGTATCAAAAGCTTTAGTCATATCGGCAAACAGACCAGATGACTTCAGCCCTTAATCAATGCTCCCACTTATTTGTTCCAAAACTTTTAAAATAGCTTGTTCTATGTTCTTATTTTTCCGAAACCCAAATTGCAGCGGATACAGAAAAAGAAAATTCAACGATTAAATGTTTTATCAAAAGTTCGGTAAGTTTAATTTTTCGCTTTAGAAATCTAGGTTCGTCTATTCGAGATATATGTATATATTAGTGGAAAAAAAGTCGAATGTTGGCCACATGATAATTCACACGTTGATCCATATGTTGAAATTTGCGTGATAGGCTCGGTATCGGGTATTTGATGCAGGGGATCTGATATTGTAACTATGGAGCTAGTATAGTCGAAACATAATTGGGCTAAGAATTTTAAATAAACTACTAAGTCATGACATTAAACAAAAAACAGCGAGCATTTTTTCTAAAGAGCAAGAGGAACATTTATGTTCATGGTTTGATCTTTTGCTTATTATCAAGAATCAAAGTGTTCTTGAAAATAAACATTCGGTATCCAAGAGAATGGTACAATATCGGAATAAGAGTCGTGCACAAGTTACTGAAACTAAAACAAAAAAACGGTTCACTGAAATTGTGGATTACCTAGAAACAAATCGATACTTATATCTAAATATATTCGATTATTCGCGAATTTTAAATTGTGATAAAACCGCATTTTCATTAGTAGCCAATGCGGAGAAAGGAAATATAAAAACACTTGTCTTGGATAGTGTGTTAGAATAACTTGATCCTCTAATGTTGGTGTTATCTTATAATAAAATAATTTCTTTTAGTGTTTTCCAGTCAATTGGGCAAAAATAGGAGGTGATTCGGGCGAACAACAGGGGAAATATTTTTTCAATAAATAGCCAATATCTTCTAGCAAAAATATTTAATTTTCGATTATTCTTTTATTGGATGGCAGGACTCGGGTTAGCCACATTATCTCGTATTACAAAATCTTTTTTACAAAATCTTATATTACAAAATCATCTCGAACAATTAAAGAGATAATTTTGTAATGGAAACTAATGTTCAGAATCATTTATTTTATAGCCTAAAATGATTCTAAACACTTTAGAATCATTTTACAAAACCAAGTAACAGCCAGTCTGTTACTACCTATAAGTACAATTTGTTTATTGATTGTTACCAAATGTTCACATTCAATGAAATAAAATTAGTTTATTAATTGGTGTTTAAATACAAACCTATTAAATCGGTAAACAGATATGTATATCTCTTATTTCGTGCGAGTTACATATAATTTCTTATAAACAGATCTAGAATATACAAAAATCATGAATATCGACATAGTCAAATCTAACAAAGGCAATAATAAATTATTTATTAACGGATTTTGTTATCATTTAAGCAAAAAAAAAAAAAAATATCCACATTTAATTGGGTTTGCGCCAAGCAAAAAGTTGTAGGTGTAAAGGTCGTGTTGTAACTCTTAGCCACCAACGATTATACTGAGAGATTCCGTAATCAACACTTCCTACGAATCCCGCATTTATCTACCAGCAGCAAAAGCTCAAACAATGAAAATTCATTGAGTTCGCCTTAACAAACTGAAAGAGCTCCAAAACTTTGAAGATATTATCATTTCCGAAAACATTCGTTATCTCGAAGGAGAGTTATTTGTTTTAACCGAAAAAGAGTTCGCTGTCGAAAAAATTATTTTGTTGATTTCTTCATTAAAGCTCCTCGCTGAATCTAGTTGTTGGATCAAACGACGTTGTACCATCCATAACGCGATAGCTATTTACAATACATGGACGTATTGAGAAGTATTACCATTGGTATTTTGATTGATGAGTAAGAAAAGTAAAAAAGCATACAACCAATTGTTTTTCAACATAAAAAAATATGTTTCGAAAATAAAATTCAGTTAACTCCGAGAAGAATAATTGGCGATTTCGAAAAACAATAGGTTGTGATTAAGGGATGTTTATTCCATTTCAGCCAAATTATTTGGCGTTAGATCCAAAAAGAAAGGTTGGTACACAAGTATGGGAACATCAAATCATTTTCATTATCATGAAGTTGCTGCGTATTATGCAAATTTATCCAATGAGTTCAATGACACAGATATCAAAGTAATTGAATCATGGTTCAACAAAAATAACATTGGCGGACTCAGGATATGCTAGTGAATGCTTCCGTCTCACGCAAAATAGTGTGGAAGCCTGGCACCGTCGTTTAAAAACTGTGGTCGGTCAGCGGCACTCAAGTATTTATAAAAAATAGATGATTTGGCAAAAAGAGCGATTTTGGCAAAGCTTAGGATTCAATAAATTAAATCCAGTGTCCAGTTTCCCAAAAAATTATCAAAAATAAAAAAATACAAGCAATAATAAAGAAAAAGGCAAGACTCACTCCAGCAGAGTTTTTAAAAAATATTGCATATAATATAATAATTAATTGATTTTTTTAATTTTCTCTCTTTGTTAAATGTTATATTTTAATTTTTAAAGATAATTGCTTATAATAAAATAATTTAATAATTTTCTGTTATTGTTATTTTTCAATTATATTTTTGGGATTTGCAAGATTTCGCAATACCAAATTTTGTCATGCGAAATTTTATAATGCGAGATTTTAATGTGAAATTTTGCAATGCGAGATTATGTAATTCGAAATTTTGTAATGCGATATTTTGAGACGCTCCCGCAGGATTCTTGATTAATTTGGCTATGAACAAAGAATTATGCTGATTGCACCTCTACCGAATTCGGCATGGGAAATAATGAAGTAACCACTGCTACAGCAGAATATCGACCATTTTTTCCGAAATATCCGAAATAGTTTCGAACGGTGCTATATTAATGATACTGAACTCATTTAAGCTTGCGGAAAGCTGAACATTTATTGATAACTAATAACACATCCTCTGTGACGGGTTCTTCTTTACTTATATATAACACGTGGTGTTCGAGTGGTCAGGGTGAACACCACAAACTATAGGTCGCTGGTCTCGGTCCAACCCGAATCAGCTTTTGTATTGAGTGATTATTATTCTTATAACATACATCGACGTGACCAATATTCTCCTAAGCTAAAACTTTTCAAAATGTTGAGATTATTTATTCTAAAAATAAGTTTACAAAGTTCGTTTGCTTATCAACTACTATCAAACCCTAATATTATCTAATAATAGTTATTTTAATATGGAAAAACATGACGTCAATGATTTTTTTTTTGTAAATGGTATGATTTTGTTATAATAAATTTGTTATAGATAAAACTAATAGTAATTTTTCTGTTTCATTGTTCTTGATTGGTGATAAGAATTTTATTACTCCGTACGACTACAGCTATTGATTGTTATATTTGTGTACCTTGTTGCTTCTGAAACATTTGCATGAATTTAGTATGATAATATCGGTATCGTAAACGAACCATATATGTCATATATAGTACATGTGAAATGTGTTTTGGAAACTATTCGTTAAAATCGATTATTCGTATTATAAATTTTTATTAATCAAAAATAATTAAGGATCATAATCGTACTCGCATAGGTAGAAATATAAGACAAAATTTCTGAAAAAAGGATATTCAGGTTGGACATTTACAAGTCATCTATTAATTTTTACGTGATCGCCTCAACAATTCGTCGGCAACCTTGATTACGGGTTTACGTCTACAACTCGTAAACAACGTCAACTGCTCATAGAAAACGTAGACAAATAATGAATTATCTATATAGATATTTTAAACTTCTGTCTCCGGAGATTTTATTTAAATTTTATTATTTAAAAAGTACTGAACCTAATATTTAATCACACATTGTTAATTATCCACCATTCGATAATAAATACTTTGACAATTAACGATTGAGAACATATGTTGCGAAATTTTTGAAGCTTTATTGTAATGTAAACAAATCGAAGACAGCTATTGCTGCATTAAAAAAATGTGGTACGAGGGCGGAGTGAGAAAACTGGTAAAAATGAAACAAGGAATAATATTTTCGGCCAAAAAAAAATTTATTTATCAACGTAGTCGCCTTTCAGCTCGATTCACTTAGTCCAACTTTTTTCCAATTTTTCGATCCCTTCCGAATAATACGATTTCTCCAACCCTTGAAAATAGTTGTTTGTTGCATCGATGATCTCCTCATTAGAGCCGAATCTCTTTCCGCCGAGCCGTTTCTTTGAGTTCGGAAACATAAAATAGTCGCAGGGGCTAAATTTGGAGAATATGACGGATGTGGAAGCAATTCGAAGCGAATTTCATTGGTTTTGGCCATGGAAATTACACCCGTGCATTGTCTTGATGGAAGAGAACATTTCTCTTCGCCAAATACAGTCATGTTTCATTCAAATCGTCATTGAAACCTTCCAATAAGTTGCAGTAATACTCGCTGTTGTTTGTTCTCCCCTTTTGAAAGTAATCGATTTGGATTATGCAAAAAACTATGACCTTGTTGGCTGATAAAACCGCCTTAGTCTTCCACGACGCAGATTCGCCGGTAGAAACATCGCCTAACCTGCCTCTGAAGTTGTCACATCATTTGTGCATTTTTGGGCGAATGTAAACAAACGCGGCACCCAACGCGCAGATACCTTTTTCATATTCAACCTGTTCGTGTAATATATTGCGCACACATTCATCTGAGATGCCTGGTTTCTCAGCTATATCCCGCACTTTCACGCTGTGGTCTTGCAAGACCGTATCATGGATTTTGTCAACCATTTTTAGTGTGGTGACTTCATTTGGGAGTCCAGAACGTTCGGCATCAGTTGGGCTTGTACGACCACAACGAAAATTAGTAAACCACTTGTGAATCATTTTAATCGATGGTGAAGAGTCCCCATAATATTTATCAAGCATTGTTTTGGTGTGGGTAATGATTTTTTCACGCAAAAAATAATGTTTAAATAACACACGAAATTCACTTTTTTCCATGTTTGCAAAAAAATCATGGGTGGTGTGTTTTCAATCCCTGTCAAAACTGAACTAAATCACAGATCTGTTTGAACAGATCTGTTTTTGATTCTGAAAATAATGTTAATGTGTATCGGCTAAACGTTGGGCAAATCGCCAATTGGAAAACCTTAAATTGAATTTTCAACTTAGACTGTGTGCCTGAGAGCGATTTTTTCGACTAAATTGCCGACTAAACTAAATCAATGACTGATTCATATCATTCATTCAAAGGTGGCACTGGTACTTTTTAAATATGCTGTGCCTCCGATTGTAAACTAAATTGTAAACTAAACTAAATCATGACTTTTTTTTAACAACACCGATTTGTTATTTTTTAAAATCCATTAAATAGAAAAAAAAAACAAATATGGATATGGAAATCACATTACTCATGAATGTGATTATAGCGGAATTTAGAATGAGATATTTCCTTTTAGACATTTTTACTCGTATGCACGCGATAGAAAAATAATAAAAACAAAAAATGAAAATGACAACTAAACAGTCAAGCAACCTCAGCAGGAATCTAAATGATAAAACCAGGTGGCTAATATTAATTAATCATTAATTTAGTTTAGTTGGCAATTTAGTCCAAAGAATCGCTCTTAGGCACACAGTCTTAGAATAGAATTTTAGTGTGTATTGTTTTACACAATCTATTAATAATTGGTATGAATTAACATTAAATTAGTTTAGTTAGTAATTTAGTCGGAAAAATTAATTAGATTGTCGACTGAACTAAAATCATCACTAGTTTTTCTAATAACCAGCTGGTTTTCAATTCAGACTAATTTCGAGGATTTACTATTGATTTAGTATAGTCATTTTCATTCAATTTTTCTAGCTGTTTAAGCGATCAACAGTACGTTATTTACAGTTTCTATTAATTTTAAAATTATAAAATATTTTAGATATTTTTCTAGATTTAAGTGTAGTATAAATTTAATTAATAGTAAAAATAATTTAAATTAAATTTTTTACAGAAATCTTAATTATTTTGTTAATTCCGTTCCATTTTAGGGGCAAACGATCATACAAACAAACTGATATCAGCGCATAAACAACGGGTCAATTTTAAGACATTTAAAAACTAGTGAGAAAAATTCTTTACTCTAGCGTCACCATCTCGACAAATTGAAATAAATGTTTCATAGTGCTGTTCGTGAAGAAGCTGGACTCGATGGTCAAACCTAACCACGAAGTACATTTACCCGTTTTATGTTATGTTATAATTTTCTTGTAAACTAATAAAATATTTTTGGTTGAGCTAATCGTTGAACTAATTTAAACCATCCCGTCTACATAATAATCGAGAAGGAATAAATAATGGTGAAATTTTTATTTGAGAAATTTCGTTATTTATTTTTTATATTTTAATTAAGTTTAAATTGCTTTTTAAGAAGTGGAATGTTACTGAGGCTTCCAAGTAAATCATTATAAAGTATTTTGCTGGTGAAAATGTAAAAAAAATTAACTGATAAATTTCCAATTAAAGTGTGAATGTAAGAATTTCCAATTATAGTGTGTATATAGTACGTTGACATGTTGTTCTCAATTTGTACTAAATAAGTAGAAATTTTGAGGATTTATAAAAATCTATAAAGACCACTGTTTCTTAAAGCTTTCTACGCTATTCATAATTGATTAAAGTTTAAACTAAGTTCAGTTTAGAAATTAGAATCTTATACTATAGGTATAATTAGTAAAAGTGTAACCTGTAAGTGCCTTATCTGAACTAGTTGTTCAAAGTGTGGCATCTTTTGGTTTGTTTTTGAGTAAGCTGTTATTTCGCTGCTTACAAATCTAATGTCATTTGTCTAAGTGACAGAAATTAAGGCCTATAAAGTCCAATTAAATTAAGATTTGCGGGCCACAGTGCGTTTTCTCTTCACTGAATGCGTTAATTCTCGGTTGGAAGAAGTTTTTTACACCCCGGCGGTTATGTGAAGAAGCAAAATTGCCGGATTTGGGGCACACAAAATTCACACCAGACAATTGATAAGCCACACACTAAACGAGTGACTGTTTGCTGTGGGATATGGTCCAAAGACATCAGAGGGCCATTTTCTTCGAAACTGAGCACACTACACTAACAGTGGGAACCTTTATCGTGCCATTTCTGATTTTTTATTCGTTACGAGATTCGTTTTTTGGCCTTTGTTGGGGAATGACAATGAACCGTGGTTCATTGTCGTACAAACTATTTTGAACCAGCTGCATTATCTCGGACTTATATTTCGTTTAATATACGGAACCAGACTGCCAGAGATAGATATCATTAAGAGAGTAAGACGTTACTTACAAAAATATGTGCCAGCTATGGTATATACGAGTAAATTAAATATTATATATGAACATATAAAACCACAACTCTATAGCTCAAAACAGAACAAGAGCGAAGGCGGCGAGCGAAATCGACTGTCATATTACAAAACACCGAAATCATGCAAAACAAACACAACCATCGACGCAGGTGACGACGATTTTTTCGTTGGTAAAAAAATTTAGAGTCTATTTCTATTTTTGTCGCCAACGAAACAATGTTGCCAGTTGGTTTTTTATATATGTATAAGTTGGTATCATTTTACCGTCATATTATCAACAATTTTTTCAATTTAGTAGCCTAACGCCACAACGTCATGTGTCAAAAACACAGAAGATTATGCCGTTTGGTTGTTTTTTTATCGTCATACGCTGACGCTTTTGTTCTGTTAGCTACAGCGATATCGCAGCGATATTTTTTATTTATTCGTCGACGCTCGTCGTCGTCGCTCTCTTGTTCTGTTTCTAGCTTAAAAGTACAAGAAAATTAAAAAAATAGCAAGAAAATATTGTCAAACTTTTGGATTTTGTCAGAAATTGTAAATGAGTTTGTAAGCTCAAAATTGAGTGTGCGGTTGTTAGAATTATTGTAGATAAAATAAATAAATAAATAAGCTATAGCTATAGCTATAATAGCTGCGATTTGACTCCGTTGGACTAATATTTGTGGGAAGCCGTCGAGAAAAATGTTATGCTAATCATTCACAGGCGATTGAAGCTTTGATAGATGCAATTACACTAACTATTGGTGAAGTAGAGGCTTAATCAAAAAACGTACTGAAAAATTGGCTCGACAGAATGGAGTATTGAAGAGGTAGTCGTTTGAATGAAACAGTATTCCATTATTAATCGGAAGCTTACTACTTTCTTTGATGTATAAATTGATCCTATATTAATAAATAGCTTAATTTAGGTATAAGCTCCAACTGGGCAGTACATATATACATTATTTTGAAGATTCTTTTTATAAACGAACTTTCAAGTCCGCTTAAACTGGAGTTTAGAAATCGAATTATTTTTTCATAATTGCACGGTTGTTGTCGTTGGATAAAGTGATGTATGCTCGCTTATGCAAATAAAGGAGCGTAAGCCTATATGGTAATCCAAATTGGTAGCTCACTAGTAGCAATAAAGTACCCAGGGCAAACATGGTAAAACTGACCTGTTACTGGTTCATGTCACAATGACGAATCCATAATAGAAAATGCCAATAGAGTCGATAAAATTTTTTTTTTTGTTTTTTTTTTTTTTTTTTAATTTTATTTTTATTTGTATAATACATAACATACAGTAATTTAAAAGAGAAAAAATAGATTACAAATAGAAATAAATAAGTCAATCCTGAATGAAAATATAATCAAAGTGTCGGATTCAATAAAACTAAAAATTATAAAATTAAATATGAATTTGCTGGGTGCAAAAAAAAAAAGAATTACAGTTACAGAAATCATGTCTAGGATTAAAAAAAAAAAAAAAATATAAAAAAAATAATTAAAATATAAAAATACGTGTACTTATTGCAAAATGCCAGATGGCGTCGGTTACAAACGAATGTACCTTAACTGCAAACATGATGGATACCCTTTATTAGAAATTCAACATTTTTGAAATTAAGTAGCCACAATTTAATTGCTTTCAGTTTAACGTTAGTATTACATTCCTGTTTTAAACTTGCAAGGATTTTATTGTATAGATATGGAGCCATGTACATAAAACTTCTACGCGTAGCTTCAGACTTAATTTTTGGCATAACGCAAACTTAATGGTCTCTTAGATTATAAGTGTTATCTTTTTTTTTTTAAGTTTTTTTCGGCTTTTTCGGACAAAATATCATTTTAATGGACACCCATACAATGTTTTACGACAATTTTTGTCGCATAAAAACAAAGTGGCCATTTATTAACAATATTTCTACCACAAAAGTAGAAAAAATGCATTCCCCTCCCCCACGTTTAACCCCAGGGCACTTGTGTACACAAAGATACACAAACCCTTACAAAATGCATTTTTTCTACTTTTGTGGTAGAAATATTGTTAATAAATGGCCTCTTTGTTTTTATGCGACAAAAATGGTCGTAAAACATTGTATGGGTGTCCATTAAAATGATATTTTGTCCGAAAAAGCCGAAAAAAACTTAAAAAAAAAAAAAAAATTAAATTCACGGACGTCTTTAATTCTTCTTATAAGTGTTATCTTTCAATAGACTGTGATCCCCGCTTCACATAAAGAACATTTTTAAAACTTTGTATATGTACAGATTGCGAAACTGAAATAATATAGATCTATAAAACAACGGAAAAGTAGGCGACATGCGAGATTTAAAACAAATTATTCTTAAGCAATGTTTTTGAGCAACCACAATGTTATTCAAATTTGAAGCATATACACCACCCCAACATATAATGCCATATTGAAGTTGTGACTCGATCATTGCTTGGTAAAACATTTTTAGAACTTCAATTGGGCAGAAACTTCGTAACATGTATAATTTCCTAATTGAGTTTAACATACTACTGTGAACATTATGAATATGAGCATTCCATAAAAAATTGTTACTGATAGCATTGTGTTTATAATAAATAGTGGAATTACTAGAAAGTACAATATTACCTCAATAGATACCACTCCATACACGATTTAACATTTTTATTTTTTAGATTTTACTATATTACATTATCATTTGTATTGCATATGTATCAGTATATCACCGTGCTCATTCATAACGGTAATTTCGTATGATTTTTTTCCTCATTTTCGTTGCCTCGCAACGCAAGATTATACAATTACAAATTTATATTGGATTTCGTTTGACTAGGATAGTATTCGTGGTCGTGTGTACAATATCGCTTTTACAATTATAAAGTTGTAAATTTTTCGAAATATGTGTGTGTAGTGTGTGTGCATTCTTCTAGTATTTTTATATTTTTGTTTTATTGGTAGATTAATTTTTATGCATTCAGTTACATTCGAGTTATTGTAGGATTGAAATAAATTTGTGTGACTTAAGAATTAATTTAAAGTGATTAAAAACTTTTCTGTTAAAGTAATTATGTCTTCCTATCCTTGTGTTTACGAAGGATGTTTAAATATTTCTAGAAGTGGAAGTTTTTTGTCGTATTTTAATTTGCCAAATGATAATAGAAGAAATGTTTGGATTAAACATTCTGGCAACAAAAATCTTAGTACAATTGCAGAAATTTTAAAATCACCAATACAATTTTGTGAGAATCATTTTTACGATACTGATATTCGTGTTTTAGGTACCAAAAAAATGTTAAATAAAAATGTTTATCCTATTCCTTATCCCAATATTTGTGCGTGTGACCTTAGCAGTATGGACAGTGAATGTATTGTTTTGCTAAGTGTTTCAAATATAAAAATTATCACCGCGACTAGAAGAAAACGTTCTTTAGAAGAAACCTCTTTGCAAAATCTTCGAAATAGCTCAGATGAGAATACCACACATATGCAAACAGTTTCGCCGTTTATTGAAGACTATCATTTGTCTTTGGAAGGAAATTTACCTATACCCGGCCCAAATTTGAAAGTTTATTCAAACCGCCTACGGAATATTTGTTTTAACAGTAATAATGAAAATCTAGAAATTAAAGAAGAACATTTTCCTGAAGTGCATTATGTTTCAAAAGAGGTTTTAATAAATTCTCCTCGTTCCAAAATTCCGCGCTTTATTTTTCTATCTCCAAAAAAAAAAAGAAATTGGAGCCATTAGAAAATATGGTTACCGAAAAAATAAATGAAATATTCAGCAGTAAAAATGATCCGGTCAGAACGTTTATATTGTCCCAGATTCGCCATAAACCTAAATCTCAATGGCAAAACGAAGAGCGAGATCTGTTTTTAAAATTTTATTATAAATCTCCTGCACTTTACAAATACCTTCTTGAGTTGGAATTTGTATTGCCATCAGTATCAACTATTCGCAGGTGGCATTCCAATATTCCATTTTCACCGGGACTAATGAAGAGTGTTATTGATTTGCTCCGCATTAAAAGCGCTCAACTATCTAACATAAACAAAAAATGTATTTTATTATTAGATGAAATGGCTATAAAGCCAGAATTAGAATTTATATCATCAGAAGACATAATCTATGGATTTTTGGATCACGGGCATCTAGGTCGTAAAGATGTTATTGCAACTCATGCTCTAATTCTTATGCTTCGCGGTTTAAATAGCAACTGGAAACAATCTTTAGGCATCTATATTGGAAATGTTAGTGGGAAAGATCTGCATAAAATTATTTGTTATTGCATTTCAGAAATAACACTTTTGGGATTTGATGTATGTGCCGTAAATTGTGACCAAGGTAGTAACAATAGAAGTGCTTATAATATTTTAGGTGCTTCGATTTCAAAGCCTTACTTTGTTTTTAATGAAAAAAATATATTTCTTCTATATGATGTACCTCATTTGATCAAAAGTATTAGAAATAGATTAATTAACGCAGATATATTAACACAATTCGGTAGAGTTTCTTGGAAAATATTAGAAAAAATATTCGATTTTGATGAGGGCACAATTAAAGTTTTTTATAAATTGACGAGGGAGCATATAAAACCAAATGCTTTTCAAAAATTGTCTGTTAAATTAGCTACCCAAGTATTCAGCAAAGGAGTATCTATGGGTATTTTTGCAGCAATCGCTAATGATTTTTTCACTGAAGCTGAAAAAAATACTGCTATTTCAAGAGCTACATTTATTGGATGGCTCAATAAGCTTTTTGATAATTTAAATAGTGTTAGCAGGTTTGCATCAAATCCAGATAAAAATGCAATTTCCGAAGAGCAACTAGATATTCTTGATAATTTGAAAAATGCGTCATAACAAATATATTTTTGGAAATCTGAAGGAAAAATGACTTTTCCGTATTGTTTTTCAGGCCTTCAACAAACCATTAATGGTGTGCTAAATTTATGGTATTACGTTTCTAAGGATCCTGAACAGCATTTTTTAATAACATCCCATTTAAATCAAGATCCTATTGAAAATAATATTTCAATGATTCGCACAAATAGAGGCAGCTATGAAAAAAATCCTTCGGCCTTTCGAGTATGTAGAAACCTCAAACTAATTTGTTTCCAAAATTTCAAGTCGCCTAACCTAAGTGGATATGAATATTCCAATTCGATTAATTTATTAGAACAAATGCCGTGTACCTCATTAAACGCATTGGTAATCCGTGAACTAGATGATGACGATATTGATTTGGAGACTATTGAAGCCGCGATAGAAGACGACGAGGAAAATGAAATAAAAGACATTCTCGAAATTATTAACGAGAATAAAATTGTTAAGTGTGTTGCTTTAAAAAACTGTGCGAATGCATATGTCGCTGGATGGTTTGCGCATAAATTTATTTTTAAAAATAAATGTATATTGTGCAAAAATTATTTTAAAGAAATTAATAATTTGGAGAAAAAATCGGCAAAATTGATTAATTTACGTGCTTACAAATCAAAATCATCTAAACAAGGCTTGCCTTGCGGAAGTTTGACTACACCGTCAGATATGTTTGAAAACGATTTAAAGGAAATCGTTTTAATATTCGATAAATTTTTCAAACATTTTAAATTTAAGCCACGCGTCTCAATTAATATGATTTCCGTTATATCTAGTAAAAAAGAATTCTTCAGTCATTGCCAATCTCATAAAGATGAAATTTTAAATTTTATTGTAAAAGTTTTAATTAGATTTACTGTTAAACACTTTAATAATTCTCTTAAAGATAATAATATTAAAAATAAAATATTAAAAGTTCGGCAAACTAATAGGCCTTCAAATAAAAAAAAGAAGTTACTTAATACTTCCAGCAGTAAAGCTAACAATGGTTTTCAACAATTGAAGGGAAGATTGAAAAAATATTTATGAATTTGAATTTAATTTAAGCAATTATTATGTATTTTAGTTTTAATTAAACTTAGCATTGAAAATAAAGTTTATTTTATTTTTCTTGGTATTATTAATTTGTAGAATTATTTTAAATTTTTTTTTTGTATCCCTACTCTGTTATATCTGCTCCCTCCCCTCTCTCTTCTTTCGCTAACTATTAAATCTCAACAGGGAATTTTGCTGTCTGTACAATCGCCTTCCATTCTTCTCGGTCCATCTCGCTCCGAGAGACATCTCAAAAATGGCCTTAAATTTTTTTTATTTCATTTCTTGTTGTGTGTTCTATTTTTGAGCTGTCTCTCTCTCTCTGGCTTTCACCTTCTATAAATAGATTTTGCCGCCCGTACTATGGGACTTCATCCGTCTCGTTCCATCGCTCTCATCCTCCAGTTTCGACATCATAGTAAATGAAGATCTTGTTCGACGTCGTCACGCCAGCGCAGTTGGGGTCTTTCTCTACAACGCACAACGGCTGGTTGATGATGGAACACTTTATTGGTCATCAGATGTTGTGGGGACCTTGTAAGGTAACCAAACCATCTAACTCGATTGGACTTGATGAATCCGATAATATCGCAACCTCCAAGATGTTTCTTTATCTCGTGGTTCATGCGAATTTGATATTCGTTGTTCGCCACTTTAATTGGACCAAAGATTGAACGAATGAACTTCCTTTCGAAGGTAGATAACAATCTACAATCGTTAGAAGTCATGGTTCAGCTCTCGCTTCCGAAAGCCAGCACCGGTATTATGACTGCTTTATAAAGTGCGAGCTTGCATGATTGCGATAGATGTTTAGATCGTAATAATTTTGATTGGACGTAGAAAACTCGTTACCGGCTGCGTTTTGGGTTTCCATTTCTGCCTGCATTTCATTCGACAATATTATAACTGACCCGAGGTATTTAAAGCTTTCGTCGCTATCAAAGTTATGGTCGCCAATTCTGACATTTACATGTTCCTCGGTGTTGATAAAAATTTGGTTTTGCTACTGTAAAATCGCCAAGTAATGTTATTATTTACATTCATTAAAACTCACTTTTAACTTTTTTATGAATAGATTTATTTAGGATTTTATATTTTATTTTACATATTTATCTTTTTATAACCTTTGTTGTTTGAACATCAATCGACGGCTCCTCAAACAATAATGTCTTTCCACTCAATCGATTTAATCAATATCTAAAACTTAATATTAATTATTTCAATATTTCGTAATACCTAATAAACATATTTTATTTTTATTATTAAATCATGATAAAGCAAAACAAATTTTGAAATATAAAATATGTTTATTTTACAAAATACAATTTCATGCAATTTCTCAAATTATTAAATATTTTTCGCGTGTACTTATTTCGAAATGCAAAGTGTATTGCCACGCGAATGATGTCGAAATTTTCATGATAAATGTGTGGCATTACACTACTGTTCACTTCCAAACCAAGTCATCCTGCGCAGCGATCGAGCGGTATGAAGCTGTCTTTGATATCGTTAGGTGTTCGGCCAAGAAGCACGATATCATCTGCATATCCAAGAATTTTGCCTGATCTATTAAATATACAGCGCGAAGTTTCAATGTTGCTTTTCATCACTACGTACACAGGCGCGAGTGCATCTCCCTGTCGAGCACCAGATGTTATTTCAAAGGAGTCTGACACAGATCTTTCGATTATGATTCTACATACAGACCCAGACGTTGTTAGTTTACACAGAGAGACAAGTTTCTCTGGAATTCCTACGCATATGAGCGCGGCTTATTGGTTCTCGAGCTTTATACTGTCATACGCCTGTCGAAAGTCTATATATAGTTAATGTATGGTTATGTTGTACTCCCAACATTTTTCCAAGATCATTTTCATGGCGAAACACTGGTCAGTGATCGATCGGTTGGGACGAAAACCACATTGATAGTCGCCAATGATGTTTTCGGCGAGAGGGATGAGCCTGGCAAGTGCAACATTAGTTTCCACATTTAAGACGGTTGCCTTTTTTATGCAACGGACATATGAGTGCGGTCTTCCAATTCTCCGGCAGCTCTTCTTGGTCCCAACTAGAGACGATGAGATCGTATAGACTTGTTGCAAGAGTAGCGCCTCCGAGCTTAATCAATTCTGCGGGGATTCCATTGAGACCGGGTGCCTTTACCTTTTCACAATCGACTATAATAGATGCGTAAGTTTCCTCCTCTGTGGGATATTCGGAGGAGCTATTGCTCTAATGGGGGTTGCGTCGTCATTCCGATTTAGCAGATTTTGAAAGAAGCTTCGCCATACTGAGAAAACATCAGCCACGTTAGTTCTCAGCTCTCCACTCCCGTCTTTGATGGCTGTACTTCTTGGGAGAAAGTCTTTAATGAGATTCCTGGCATTGGCAAAACAGTCCCTAGAATTTCCTATTTCCGCTTTGAAGCTGCTGTTTTCAATGCATGATCTCATATGATCGCGTTTCTTTTGTCGAATGTATTTAGTCGTGGCTTTCCTACCGCAGAGATATTCTGCTTGAGTGCTTCTTGTGTTAAGTGCTTCTTGTGTTGCGAAGCTTTCGTTTATTTTCAACGACCAGGCGACTTTGATCATGGAACCTCGGAGGTCTTCCGATAGTGTTTTGCGCCGCGGTGGTTACGGCTGACTGTATTGCGTGCCACTACTCGGGAAATCGATGATATGATGATTAACGCGCCGATGGATGAGGAAACCAACTCCAAATTCTCCTCCGTTCTAATGGCCGGTGTAATGAAGAGTGTATTGATGGTGTCATGGATCCCACCACCAGACCATCTATTTTTGAGCTGTTCACTGCTAGCTGCTTATTTCACACCCTGTGTGGAATGGGCGAATAGAATGCAATTTGCCATTATATACTTAAAAAATATCATTTACTTTGAAAAAAATGAAGCTTAGTACGCAGCCGGTAGAAAATAATTAATTTTTGGACCCCAGATAAAATAGCAATCAATTCTTAGACTGTGAAAACATAAATCGAGATACCCAGAATTTCATATATATAAACAACGAATTTTAACATTTCAAAAGAAGCTGTTCGCGAGTAGATTGCCATTAAGTTCATAAATCAATAATCCAATATTAGGCACGTTAAAAATATTATTTCTTATTACGAGTATGTTTAAACGATATCTTATTTTTAACAGTCTTGGGTGCTTTTTATGCAAAATTCAATGCAAAAACTAAACTTTATATTGTGTTAAGTTGAATGAAATTTCTCATACAATTATCAACTGTAATTTATTTTTTATGCTGGTTTATAAAAAAACGACGAAACAAAATTTCATTACAAAAATAAAATAAAAAGCAAAAAACAACAACAACATCTATAGAATACTAAAAAGAAAACATTTAAAATACTATTTTGTTTCGTATACTATAGAAAACGTGGAATCACACAAATACATTGAGAGTATTAAATGTTGTATGTCGCGCTCCTGGTGAGGTGATATTGTAATATTTTTTTTAAGCTCATGATTTCTCTATATAATTATAAACACAATGCTGATAGTTAAGCCCAGATACTTAAAATCTTTTACAGTATCAATTTGTATACAACCTGAATTATTAGAGATGGAATTATGAGCAGAGGTGCATTTTTAATATCATTAACAGGGATGTACTCTTGATTGCGATTAAAAAACATTAATTTAGTTTTTGAACTTAGAATCATATAATGGCTATCAAACCACCTACGTAAAACTGTCAAATCACGGTTACTCATTGATTCTATGTCAATGCTATTTTTAGCACTGTATAATATTGCAGTATCATCAGCAAAAGCAATCAAATCATCTGATAATTCAATGTCGAATACAGAGTTCTGTTACTTAAGTAACTTTTAAACCACTGAAGTGCTATTCCATGAAAGCCAATATTTTGCAGTTTACGTAGTAAAATATCATGATTCACAGTGTCAAATGCCTTCACGCGGAGAAATAATTGGTCATATTAACCAAAAAAGTTAGATAACTTTACCAACAAATTGTTACAAACTCAACATACTTATTGATTGGTAAATATTATAAATGTTAAATAGTAAAATTAACATAGAGAATAGTAAAAAAATTAAAAAAAAAAAAATTTTAGTTTACTATTGAGTAAGTAAATTCAACCAATATATATGTAAATTTTACTACAATACAAAGTGAAATATGAATAGCATTTTCGTAAAATTAACCGAACGATTAAGTAAAACCGACAACCTTTGAAATTAATTAAAACCCACACTATAAAAATAATAGGGTAAAGCCTACAGCAAATATAAGTAAATTTAACTTAAAATCTCTATTAAAATTGAGCCTACGTAACTCAAAGTAAACTTCACAAATTTTGAAATGTGAAATGGGGTAATTTGTATGATAACAAAATATTTGTTATCACGTCGAGATGAGGTCTCATCTTTTCAAAACTGATGAGTTAAACATTTTGAATCTTTTTAATTAAAAGAATCGATATCCTCATCAGATTATGTAGTTATCAAACTACGAAAATAATGTTCATACTTCTTGAATTTAAATGAAGTAAAGATCAATTGAACTAGCGAATTATATTGAAAATGCAATAATAATGGTTACCTATCGCCGATGTAAATTTAACACACCAATTTGTAAACTTTGCATTGTAAGAGAAAATTTTTGTTAAAATATTTATTTTACATTGTAGATTAGTAAAATTAGCATGTCTCTCGGTTAATTTTACAAAACTATTAGTATTTTTCAAAAAATAGTTTATTTTACGAAAATTATTATTTTACTTTATCAATTTAGTTAAATTAACAAAGCATATGTTAACTTGTATTATAAAGAGTAGGATAAATTAACTACAAAATTGGTTGATTTTACAATTTTAGGTTTACTTATCGATTTGCGAAATATTTTTCTTTGCGTGTTGGTGATATCGATAAACAAAGCCGCTAATTTATTGTTATTGTTAAGAGTAGCAAACAAAAAGTTATTAAATTTCAAAAGAGCATCTTCTGTGGAACGACCTTAACAAATCAAAATTGATTAGAGTTTAAGAATTTGATTTTAGTTAAATAAGATACTAATCGATTTTTCACTAATTTCTCAAAATTTTTTGATATAATTGGTAATAAAGATATTGGGCGGTAATTATTTGGATCTGTCGTAGAACCATTTTTATGAAGAGGTACGACAACTGCAGATTTTAATTTATCAGGAAAATCGCCATTGGAGAAGCTTAGATTAAAGATATGTGTTAGTGGATCGCAAATATAACAACTAATTTTCTTAATAATAGAACTGCTTAACTGGTCGTCGCCTACGGAATGTTTATTTTTTAAGCCACTATAATACAACTTAAAACTTCATAAAAATCTGTAGGGAAAAATAAAAACTGGTATCAGAACTACAGTTTGGAATAGTAAAATTATTAATGTTATTAGTATTGGGGCTACGAATTTGAGAAGACAGCTTGTGTGGTATTTCTAAAAAGTGCCTATTGAACACATTACTAATATCTTGATCTGTAGTAACAATATTATTGGAAGAATCGATAATTTTCTTGATACCTCTATTATTATCCGGCTTATTAAGTAAAGAATCAATAAACTTCCATTGGGCTTTGGCATTACCACTGTATAACTCGAAATTAAGTTTGCAGTACTTCACTTTAGCATTTTTAACCAAAACGGCCCATTTCTTGGATAGACTATCAAAATATTTTAACAAGTTTTTATTGCGTGGGTGTTTCTTTATTAAACTACCAATCCTATTTTTCTTATCTAAAAACTTCAAGAGTGACATGGTCATCCAAGGTTTAATCGGTTTATTTTTAGATTTGTGAAGCTTTTGACTCAGGTCGACATACTAGTTCAAGATAGCAACAAAATTGTCATAAGCAACCACAGGACAAGTCGAATTGTAAACAGATAGCCAATTTTCCTCTTTAACGACATCAATGAGACAATTAGTATCAGTATAGCTAGAAAAATATATCGAATTAGCAGATTGGATATTTGAATTGTGATTAAACCTTATTTCAATAAAAAGCATGTTGTGGTCACACATCACTTTCATATTGTCCCCATGGATACTAAAGTGTGCCATAGGTTTAGTTTTAAAAAATATATGATCGATACATGTGGCATGTTTACAAGTTAATCTAGTTGGTGTATTGATTAAAGATTGCAGACCAACAGATGACATGAGTGTTATATATTCAAGAGTTTTGTTGTTATTTTGCAAGTTCTTAACTGTTATGGAGATTAAAAGTGATTTGAATTCATTAATAAATGCATCAATTTGCTTTATAAAATGAAATCGATAAACACAAAGAAAGGAAAACAGTTGAATATTAATAAAAACGTTTACCTGTAAGCAATCCGCTGTTTTAAGACTATGACAAATTATATCACATACCGTAACATTTTTATGTATATAAACGCAAACACCGGTAGATCTATTAATATCGTTACAGTTCGAATGTAAAATGTATCCATCAATATTATAGTTAACACATTCACTGCTGTTAATCCAAATCTCAGTCAAAAAACATAAGATAGGTTTGTTATTAATTTTTTCGATGTGTGTTACAAAAATATCAAAATTAGAACGAAGCGATCGAACATTCTGCAAGATGATGCACTTGCATTCTGCAAATTTGTGCACGGTTTAAGAGTAGGGGCAGCACGTGTGTGTCTTTAGTCTAGTTGTCCGGGAAAACATTTAAATTTTTTCATTTTATAATTACTTGTAAAAATTAGAATCAAGTAATTATTATTGCAATTTACTAGTATTTTAATAGTGAGCAACTTAGTGTATATAATGTTGAGTAGAAACGAATGAAATTCATTTTCGATGGTCCATTTAATTTACGTCAGGGTAGGGTTGTTCCATATACCAACCATAATTAATGTGATTTTATTTGGCCCTAAATATGTAAATGGACAATTACCTGATAGCTAGACCGCAATTTTATCAGACCGGCAACCGTAAAATAAATGTAAAACAATGAAGATTTTTCTGCAAAGCTGGCCCAAAAAGTTAGCACGTAAAACATTGAGGCAGCACTAATGATTTGGGTCTTGAATAATGTCATTTTAGTACAAGTTATCACGAAAAAATTTATTTTTCACATCTTTTTATTTAAACAGATTATTAAATAGCGAGAAAACATATGTATACACCGTTTTAAAGCTAGCACGAAAAGTTAGCACGTATTTTTAAAAAATGTAGATATGGCAAAACATTTATCAAATATCTAAACCAATTTTTTTCCATTGAATAGTATAGGGTTTTCCAATAGGGACTTGACAACTTTGAATTTAATTTGTGAACGCACCCTTTGACTAATCATCGAACTGTCACTGTCAATTTATTCAGTAAACTCAACATTTTTATCACGGTAAAGTACACGAACGTACAAAGTCTGCAAATTATAAAAATTTACTACCGAAATTCGGAATCGGTGACCGCAACTTTAAGAGCGTTAACTCCAATTTTCGGTCGTAATTCTCAAAAAGAGTCGTCGCAAATTCGTCGCAAAATATGCGTTATTGGTCGGGTGAAAATCCACATGTGCTTCATGAATCATCACTTCATCCACAAAAAATAACTGTTTGGTGCGGTTTGCATGCCGGCGGCGTCATTGGGCCATATTTTTTTCGTCGACGATAACGATCATCACGTTACTGTGAATGTCCATCATTATCGCGCCATGATTACCGATTTATTTTGGCTTGCTTTGGAAGATATGGAGTTGGACGACATGTGTACAACAGGACGGTGCCACAAGCCACACAGCACATGTTACAATCGATTTACTGAAAAGCAAGTTTGATGAGCGTCTTATCTCAAGAAACGGGCCAGTCAATTGGCCGCCTCGTTCGTGCGATTTAACATCTCTTGACTATTTTTTTGGGGCTACGTCAAGTCAGTGGTCTATGCCAACAAGCCGACGACGTTGAAAGAGCTCAGAGCCAACATTGAATGCGAAATAGCAGCCGTTTCGGCCGAAATGTGTGGTCGAGTTATCGAAAATTGGGTCCAACGAATCGACCGCTGCAAACTTGCCCGCGGTGGCCATATGAACGAAGTCGAGTTCCATTCATAAATGTTTTGATTGTACTTCAAACCGATAATACAGCTTTTGAAATATCGCTAATGGTTTGCGATTAAATAAAAAAAAAAATTGTCAAGTCCTTATTGGAAAACCCTGTACTAAAAAATGTACAAAACAAAATAATCAACTATTTTAATATAAATATAAAAACATGCGGAAATCATAAAAAAATTCTGAAACTTTGTGAATGATTTCGTAAATGGTCCTATAGCACGAATCGATATAACTCAAGCATTATTTTATGAACGGGAATTTTTCGAAAATGCACAGCACGAATCAAAATTGCTCACAAACAAATAATAAAAAAAATCTGAAAGTTTCTTAACAATATCGTAATTGGTCCTACTTTAATATAAAAATAATTTCATGTCCGACAAATTTTTTGAAAAGCCCAGCACGAATCGATATTTCTCAACCAATTTCAGATAAACGAGAATTTTTCGAAAATTCACACCACGAATAGATAGTCAAGTTATCATACGACAGGTCAGCCAACTCTACATAAAGCCTCGTCAACAAATAATCTACCATCCAGTACACGAGGAATAAAACCATAAGCAAATTATATTGTATTCATATATATATATTGTATTATTATTGCATTTGCATTATTATATGTCACATTGCAAAACCTTACTCATATCCATAAGTTTGTGCCTTCAGCATTTAATAACGAAATAATTATTTGTACTCCAATTACATGTCATAGCATACATAAGTCGTACTCATACATTGTATGTGCCTTCAGCACGATAAAATAGCATATTGCACTTTCGACAAATTTAGATTACGTATACCATTTTGGATACGATAAAATTTATATTAAAATAAAATCAGTTACATTTTGTCTTGCTTGTTGTGTAAACGTTTTGAAACCAATAAAGTGTTTAAATAATTTAATTTGCGCATTTTATTAACGGTAGGGTTTCCCCGCTAAATCCTAGTGTTATCGGTCGTAACTATAACTAGATATTGCTCACAAACAAATCATAAGAAAATTCTAAACTTTTTGAAAAATTTCGTTATTGGTCCTACTTTAAAATAAATTCTATTTCATGTCGGACAAACTTTTGGAAAAGCCCAGCACGAATTGATATTTTTCAAACCTACCTCCGTTAAACGATAAAATTTTCGAAAATGCACAGCACGAATCGACAGCAGTTCACAAACAAATCATAAGAAGATTTTGAAATTTTTTAAAAAATTTCAGAATTGGTCCTACTTTAATATAAAATCAATTTTAGGTCCGACAATTTTTGGAAAAGCCCAGCACGAATCGACATTTCTCAACCAACCTCAAATAATCGGGAAATTTTCGAAAATGCATAGCAGGAGTCGATATTGCTCACAAACAAATCATAAGAAAATTCTGGAATTCTCTCAAAAATTTCGTAATTGGTCCTGTTTTAATATAAAATCAATTTCTAGTCCGAGAAATTTTTAGAAAAGCCCAGCATGAGTTGGTATTTCTCAACCAATCTCCTTTAAACGGGAAATTTTTGGAAATACACAGCACGAATCAATATTGTTCACAAACAAATCATAAGAAAATTCTGAAACTTTGTGAAAAATTTCGTAATTGGACCAACTTTAATTTATTCAAAAATCAATTACATCGATGTATTTGTATTACTATAATAGAAAATAATTTTGTTTTCGTTGTTTCATTTTAAAATCTTTTTATTTTTGTTTATTGTTAAATTTTCGTGCTAATTACCGTACAATTGGTGCAGTGGTTAAAGCTTCGGCACTTGGACCAGGAGGTACTGAGTTCAAATTCCATCAGTGGCAGGATGTAAAGAGAATTTTCTTCATCAATTACAATCGGTGATGTTAATAAACACAACTAAGACCCTCTGTTGGAGTACAGAATTCAGCGCCGACCCACCGTCCATGTCTGTGACATGGAGCTTGGAACGTGCAGGTGGTATACTGTTATATTGTGACGAAGCGAATGGGTGTGTGTGCGTGAATAAAAAGGGCCCTAACGTCCTAATAGTTTTACTATGCCAGGTAAAATAAGTGATAAAATGTTTTGTACATTAAGAGGGTGGGTTCAAATGAAAAATTTTACTTGGAAATGGTATGAGCATCTGGGAGAATAAAACCGTATTGGCAAATAATTATTTCATTAAACCTTAATATACTACATACGACTTACCTACATAATTCCATAAATTATAATCAACATCTGTTGCATAACATTTTTGTTTTCCAAGTAGTGTTTGTAATTTCTACAAAGTTAGATTACTTCCAAAACACTATTAAGATAAAAAATTAATAAATTACGTTTAAATCACACCCGTCGAGTATAAAAAAGAATATGTATAACTCAAATGATGCGATGGAAGCAGCTGCAATCAATTGCTATTTTATCATAATAGTCTTCATAGTTGGAATATATACGAAACCAAAACTTTACATCATTCCACTAATATCATTATATCAAAACTTTTAGTAATTTATAATTTATTTACTAAAATATAAAAGCACTAAGTTATTCAACTTTATAGTATCATTTAAGTACTCGACCTAATAAAAACGAAAAGACGATCAAAATGGCAAAAGTAGCATTAGAGTTAGCACGAGTTCATTAAACGGATAAGTGAAATTTCAATTCTGCCACATTATTCGAAATATGCCGAAGTGGTTGGCGATTTTGAAGCTCATGTAACATTTGTGATATTTCGTAAGACTATTTACTTGAATTTTTGCGCTTATGTATTGGTATACCATTCATTTGGTGATGCTATCAATCATGACGTTTACCATTCCAAAAGATGATAACCGTATGCCAAAAATTATTAAGCTGTCTCCAAGACGTTCAATTTGACAATGCGGTGTCAGCTGATTTAGAGATTTCCTTGCATTCGGGGAAATTTATGAATGTTATGTGGAAGCATTCGACAAGAAGAGCCTTAAGTAGGTGTTTTAAAAGCAATATCCCAAACTAACCTAAGTAATTTAGATAAAACAGTATTAACTGAAGACGAGGAATGGATTAAACTACCGCCAGATTAGAAAGAAGGATTAATATACTGCAATATTATAACCACTGCCCCACTTATCGAGTGTCGCTTAACAGACTAATGTAAAATTTGTTAACACGTTATTTAATTTAGACATCTGCGATTCTCCCAAAACCTTAATTACTTCCCATTTGTAAACAGAACAGGATATGAATTTTTATTTATTTATATTGAAATAAGTCTACAAATTTGGCTTGAAAATTTTTAAATAGTAAGTAAAGAAAGTAACAAGTAACAATAATAAAATCACAGAGGCGCAGAAAATTGCCTTAATCTACTATAAAAATTGTCTTTAGTTAAACAAAAATCAAACAAATAGTTAATTTTATTAAAACTCTTACACATCATCTTCATTGGTTCACTATCATTTATCACCATAGTTCGTTCTCAGTCCCGTTGACTTCACTTCTTTGTGGTGGTGTTAGGTAAACTTTGACTCCCAAAATTTTCTAGTAATCTGTGATCATGGGGCTTATGAATCTCTTCATATTGTACATTACCAGCATCTTTGGAACGGTTAAATAATGTAAAGTTTTAATTAACTTGTCTCTTACGTGTGGCATGAATTTAGATTTTATGCGGAAAAAATTTGAAAATTTTTCTACACACGAAATGAATCTGTATTATGATCTGCATTATGTCAATGTGGAGTATTTCTGCTGGATACATCGTAATGGGTGTTTTTTGAATTTGTACATGGTTTGGATGTCTATCATATTTGTTGAGATTACAGGTGTCACAGATTTTAGCCATTTGAGGAAAGTAATACCTTTCTAAAATCTGTTTCCTATTCTCCATATGATTACGATGTGCCCTCTTATGTTCCTCTTTTATAATCTCAAATTTGTTTTCTTAATTAGCAATGTACGACACCGTTCTCTGGGTTAGGCAAATTTTATAACTTGCGAAATGTTCTTTAGAGGTTTGTTGTAGTATTGGTATGAATTCTTCAGATATCTTCCCATTGATTATTTTCGGGTTTAACTTCTCTTGTAGGATTTTACTTAAAATTTCCTTTTTTAGTGCACTGGCAAATGTAGTGCCTGTAAAATGATGGATATAGTCTTGACCTTTTTGAAATATTATTTAGTTTTCGAATGCGTCAGCACTATGTATCTTTCTATCGGTAGACAATGTGTTTGCCTCTAACTCTAATCTGAATAGGGCAGCAGCTTTATTAGTACAGACGGTTTTGTACAGGATTTCTTTATTATATGCCTCTAAATGCGCCTTTTATCTCTTTAATTTGGCGTTATTATTTTTATTACTAAGACCGAACGTGAGCGGTTGATGGTCGGTAAGGATTTTAATATGCCTCCGTATAAATAGTTTCTTAAGTTGTCCATCACCCAAATTACCGGCAACATCTCCTACTCGTTGACCATGTAATTTTCATCGGTAGTATTTAAAGACCTCGAAATGTACGTAATCGGTCTGTCGTTGCCTATATCTCCCTGTGATAATACGGCTCCTGTCGCTGTGTCCGAAGTGTCGGTTGTTATGTTGAAGGGTTCGTTGAATTTGAGAATATTAATATTTTCAATGATATCTTTGCAAAGTTTTTCACGAAACGTGATTTCTGTAATACGATGCCAACCCGAAGAATGACTTTAAGTCCTTCAGATTTTCTAGCCTTTTAAGATTACAGATGGCGGCTACCTTTTTTGGTTTAAAATTGATACCCTCGTTAGTGATGATGTAGCCTGGGAGTTTAGTTTCCGTCTTTAGGAATTCGTCCAAGTGGATTCGTATGTTCGCTCTTTCAAGTTTGGTGAATATTTGTTCAATGTTCTTTAAATGTTCGATCTCGGTTTCTCCAAGCAAATTTTGCCTCTATACTCCTTCAAAACGTCATCTATAATCCTCTGGAAGATGCTGGTCCCTTTTTGAGATCAAAGGTAAGTCTCAAAAATTCATATTTATTATTCATGGTGGAAAAGGAGATCTTGTGTATATCCGATTCTTTCATTTTGAGTTGGTGGAACCCTGATGTAAGATCTATTGTAGTGAAACATTTAGAATTTCCGAGGTTCGCGACGGTGTTAGGTGTATCTGTGATTGGATAGTTATCTGCGTTGGTGACAGCATTTAAACGTTTGAAGTCGATCACCATCCTGTACTTTTGTATGTTGGAAGCATGCAATTTTTTCCACTACCCAGATGGGTGAATTATATGAGTTCCTCAGTGGTCGTATGGTTCCATCTTTTAGCAGTTTGTCGATTTGTTTTTCGACTGGGGATTATGCATAGACTGCCTCATCGGTTGTTATTCGAATTTCCGCCCTTATAGTTGTCACTATGGGTGTTATATTATTTACATCTTCAAACAGCGTTTTATATTTTGAGAACATAATTTGGATTCTGTCTTTTAATTCGAGCGAGAGATGGGTATTCCGGATTTCCAAATTATTCACCTGTGGGGCTTGTTTCTCGTAAAGTGGTATTCTAATATTTGAGTTGAGAGTCATTATATGTTATTCTTCCGGTCGCTAATTGAAACGAGTTTCTTTAAGGTATCGTCTCCGATTATGCCTTCAAATGAACTTAATCATCATTGGTAGAACGAAAAACTCCACTTTTGCGTTGATACCGATACTTTTAAAGAATTGTCCACAGATTTTCCTGTTTATTTCTCTTTGCCATCCTGCCGATTTAATTTTAAATTTGTTGTTAGTTGATGTCGAATTTTTGGCTAATTGTTCACAGACGAAATTCTTTTTCACCCAAGTATCGATCAGGAATTTGAGGGTGACTCCGTTTCTTGTTCGGTATTTTATGTATGTTATGCTACTGACGCTCCCATCATAAAATTTAGTTCTGCGTTCTCTTCGTATTCTATGGGTTCTTCGATGTCAGCATTCTCGTTTGCCATTTGTGCATAATGATCTTCTACTTCTTGCGTTTCGGTATGGTTAACCGTCTGTTGTTTTCTCGGTTCGTTGTAATACGAATTTTCTCCTATCCTGGTTTTCTGAGGTAATATCATTTGATTGTGATTCTTCCATTGATCGTATCTCGTTGATTGATCTAGAAAATCTGGTTTATAGGAAACGTTATGGAATTGTTTGAATTTATATCGTGCACCGTGAGATTCCGATAGTTCAAATTTTGAATCTCCAAGCAGGAGGCATACGCTTCTGGCAACGTTTGTGGTTTTTGTATTACAAGCATTCTCGCCAGATCTCCATTTAATTCCTCGAATGAAGACGTCAAATGCTCTACTCCGATATGTTTCGATTAGCACGGTAAATGTGTCGGGCGAGTAATCTTCCTTTTTGATTTTGTTAACGATTAGAGAAAATTATTGGTTTACATTCATAAAATTCGTCTAATGGCATACTTCTCTGCGATAGGCTGCTTTACTGGTGTTCTAATGTCCTTAAATCCCTTTTGTCCGCATAGTGAAGTGGCAAACATTTTTTATCGTTGCCCGTTCGTCGTCGAATATGTTATACGATATTAGGGCGGAGTCAACATTCCCCCTTATTTTCTGTGGTATATTTTGTAAAATTGCTCGATAGATCGGTTTATCACGCACGATATTAGTCTCTTAGGATGTTTCCCATCTAACCCACGAGTGGTATTTAGTCGGGTTGTCATCAAATGGTGTGCGTTTTTGGGTTGCACTAGGTTAGTTGTTTCCTCCCGTTGTCGTACATTTTCAAGGTTCAGAAGCTTTCGTTCGACTAATTTGGACTGTTCAATTTGAGCATTAAGTGCTCTCGTCAGTTGTTTCACAGCATCGCTTAATTGTTCAATTTGTCTTTCCATTGTTAATTATTTTATTATTTATTTATCAATATTTCTTTTTATTAAATTTATTTCGATAAAATTTATTATTAATTTTAGTTAATTTATTAGATATTTATTCAGTTGATTTATTAGATATAAAATTTATTAGGGTTTATTAAGTAACTTTTACTTTAGATTTTTTTCATTTTTTATTGAAATCCACGTGTCCCTATAATATGTTGCATCAGCATATTTTATGTTACATTGTAATGATAACTTACAACATGGAGTTGCTGGACGAACACCTACAAAGGTGTAGTAATTAACTACACTAAAAGCACATAAAGTAATATCACGCCATGTATTAAATCACGACGAGTTAGATTATATCCACGCGCATTTAAACAAGTTCGGAATAGCATCAAAAATTTAAGAAGTTTACGAATTACTCTAGTTACAAGCCTACTATAACCAATCATAAATAATATTTTCAATCCGAATTCCAAATGTTTATCCTAGAACCCTATGATATTACAAAATAAAAACAATCCCCATAAATAGAACCTATAATTTTCGAAATTCTGTATTCTTCGATAGTTCTCATTGAATGTATATATCAACAGAGCCAACTAGATAAATAGAGCCTCCCTATTCGAGCTTTTTTTCACCAAACTTAAAATACGGGATATAATAAATGTTAGTTTCCTATAGGAAAGTATGGAAACTTAATTAGACTAATTTTCTTTTTCTTTTTAAGTATATGTAAACCATAAGCTTTTATAATATTTTTGTTTGGGTAAATGCAGAAAAGTTCAAACTTTAATCAGTTCAAAAAAGGATTCAAGAAAACCCTTTAAACTGTGTGAAAATTGGATTGGAAAATAAATAAATAATGAGCTTTTATTAATGTTGTTGTTGTATGGCGTCATCATTTCAAATCACAATATGGTCTCTTTCCTTTTTTTTTTCTAAAAACACGATTGCCATGGAAACAAAAAACTTATTTTTGTACAGGATTTTTTTATTTTTATTATTTATAAATAACGACATGCAGTCAGCAATGCCTCCTAAACTACAGGCCTCATACACCAAATGATGACGACACGCTATGTCTACATTGTTGTTGCTTTCTCTAGTTATTTTGTTAGTGTAAATATCTTAATATTATTAATGCGCAGTCTCAGTTTAGACATAAATTGACGACATGTGCAAGAAATAAGAGTAGTAAGAGGCCTGTAGTTTAGAAGGCATTGCAGTCAGTCACCACTACAATGTGGTTGTGAAAGCATGCGAGTGACAATGTTTTTGAATTACAGATATGTAAAAATATGTACGTGATTAAAAAATTATAGAACAATAGTTCCTTCCTAGCGCGTAATAAAACCTGTAAAATTTTCTTTTACAGTATGTACTCGATTTTGTAACATCGTTCGAACACCATAGCTGCCACCGAAAAGACATAATACTTGTATGCAAATTATAAATATTTTATTCTTAAGAAAATTAAGCAGAGTAAAGATTTTCTTAGTTATTTTCCAAATTAATTTTTTCTTTGTGGTGATTATTTCGCGCGGTGATATTTTCAGCGGTGATAAATGATGAAAAACTCAGATAGTGGCCGTTTCAATAGCAGCTCTTCGATAAGTTATGGATTATATACTACCAAACGGGTTGATTTGGTGTGTCTCCTCATTCAGTTGAGGAATTATAACTTGTTTAAAGTAGCAACAATGTTTTCAAAAGTATACAAGCAATGAACGTTAAATGCTTGTGTATTTATCTCACGTATGTGTGAGACGCGACGTCTCTTAATGTTGTAAGCCATTCTTTCTCCAAAAGTGCCAAACATTGATTTCTTCGGTTCCCATGTGTTATGTACGTGTCGAATACAAAAAAAGCTCATTCAGGACACTCCTTTATTTTCGAATCACTGTCGATGGTCATTTATCATTCTTGTACTGCTATCTCCCATACAAAACGTATTAAAAGTTAGTTGTTTGTTTATGTTTTAAATCCCATATTTGAAAGTGCTATTTAAAGCTCAAAACAGAACAAGAGCGAAGGTGGCGAGCGAAATCGCCTGTCATATTAGAAAACACCGAAATCATGCAAAACAAACACAACCATCAACGCAGGCGACGACGATTTTTTCGTTGAAAAAAATTTAGAGTCTATTTCTATTTTTGTTGCCGACGAAACAATGTTGCCAACTGTTTTTTATATATGTATAAGTTGGCATCAATTAACCGTCATATTGTCAACAATTTTTTTCAATTTAGTAGCCTAATGCCACAACGTCATGTGTCAAAAACACAGAAGGTTATGCCGTTTGGTTGTTTTTTTATCGCCATACGCTGACACTTTTGTTCTGTTAGCTACAGCGATATCGCGGCGATATTTTTTATTTATTCGTCGACGCTTGCCGTCGTCGCTCTTGTTCTGTTTCTAGCTTAATAGACAGGCTTGATTTATTAAGATTGCTTTGATATCAATTTTGGCAAACCCGTGTGACGAAATAGAATCCGCGTACAGTATTGTATTAAACAGGTAATAGGAGATAGTAAAATTAAGCCCGAGTATCTATACATCGCTAGAGAAAACGAAAAATTGTGCGCATTTCCATAACTGTACTAGGGTCATCAACACATTTTCCGATAACCTCGAAATTTTACAACCGAACAACGATATGAATGTTACAGCCATTAGAACACCAATATCGCGATGTCCCGTTTGCATAATTGGACAATTGACAATAGCAAAAGTATAAAATTATTATATGCACAATCAAAACATGAGATGCAACATAGAAACATCTTCACCGGAATTCTCGCCACCCTAATTTCAGTAATCTTCTTATAGGCCCATGCCACACGTAAAAAAAAATGCCGCATTTTTCTTCGTTTCTTTCCCCGTTTACCTATGATACAAGTTGTAATTGCGACTTAAACAAATTTTCTGTTCAACCACACAACTCAAACATAAATGAAATAAAAAATATTTCAAGTACATTTTTGACTCATTTTAGTTAAAATTTTATTTACGAGAGAGCAGAACAAAACATTGGTAGAAAAAAAATGCCAAAATACAAAAAACTCTCGTGTGTCATCAGCCATACACAACAATTAAATACATACTTCACAGGAACCATAAACAATCATTTCAAATAAAAGTACAACAGAGAAACAATGCAGAGACTGTGGAGCTACAGCAACTCAACAACACGAAAAAACCACCAGCTGCAAAAATCGAAGATTTTGGACGCCTCTTTGGGAGGATAATTTACGTACTGTAGAGTCCTCCATACGTCGTATTTATATGAATCCTTCACAGATAATTAAGTAGTTAAATAATATAGAATAAAATAAAAGAAACATACAATAAAATCTGCATATAGGTGGGCATGAATTACACTTCGTTACTCATCATAAATAAATAAACCTTTTACCCTCATTAGGACAGATAAGCATGAGTCACACTCTGTTACTCATAAAAAAGTAAACCTCCTTTTTCACCCTTTTTAACCATTAGCAAAATATATATAAGGATCACTAACATTACATGTAACCATCAGAATTAATGTGAAAGTTGAATTTGTAACGTCAAAAAAAAAAAATTGTATTTTAGTTCGCGTATTAGTTTCAGCGCGGAAAATAATCTTTTTTGTAATTAGAGTTAAATGAAGTGAAATGAAAATATAAAATAATAAATAAATATTGTTAAAATATTAAAATTAAAAAGTGAAACAAACTGTGTATTAAATATAACACGCTCCACATATATTGTGATAGATCATAATAAAAATTTAGTCAATACCAAAACCAAATTAATAAATATTAAAGGAAGTTGTCCGAAGTCAAGTCATACCAGCATTATTAAAATATTGAAACATTGAATTATCAAACTTTAAAATGCAGGATACTAAATATGATTCGGGTATTACTAGAACAATGCTTAATGGAATTTACCAAGAAACAACAAATGTTAAATTGGAAAATTTATACTCTTGATCAAATGTTAAAAGAATATACACAAGATCGTTTTGACTTCAGTGATTTTAAAAAAGAATTTCAAAAATATTGTTTACCTGACTTTAACAAAAAAATTGTAAAAGGTCAAGATTATTTTAAAACGAGTTTTTGTTCTGCAGTAATTTATAATATAGGCCCATCACCAAAAAAAGTAATGGGTAGAGATAAGATGTGGGTTTTTAATAAACCAGAGCTAAGAAATAATGATGGTAATATCACAGAAGCAGCAACAAAATTTTCTGTTTGCACATTGAGGTGTGGTGGTGGGCCAGATTCAACCTCATTGATGCCAACTAAAAGAGCAAATTTATTAGCAACAGAAATATTCAATGAGGTATCTGAAATTAATGCGCATGATGACAAAATATTGATGACACCATTAGCAGCAGCCAATTTCAATGCAGAAGTTGTCCGTTCATATTCCAAAGTCACATCCGAACCACTAGGAGCATCCGTTCAGATGTTAAACGCATCATGTTGTCCAATGGGGCATCATTTGAAACAGTCAAATGGCTCAGTTGCAGTAGCAGCTGCTATTGCATCCACTTCAAAGTTGAAAGGAACCAAATGTAGGAACAACATTTTATCAACTATTATTAAAGAGTATACAGCAGCAGGCAAAATGCCTATTAAAGATGAAATTGAATCCATTTTGACAGCAACAGACACACAGATAAGTGCTGATTTTGTAATTAATTATAAAATCAAAAAATTATCTACAATAGAGAAAATAGAAGCATCATTGGTTTCTCTGAAGGATTCAGAATTTAAAAAGATGGCTTTAAGATATTTTAGAGAAAAAGATGAAGCCGAAGAAAGAAATGGACAAGAAACAACATCAACAACAAAATCAAAATTAACAAAAAAACCAGTTTTCTCAGATGACACCATAGATCGACTTTTTGATAACTAATTTAAAAACATATTGTTAAAAAATGTTTAATATAATTAATTAATTATATGTTTTACAAAAGCTTATTTAATTTATACATCAATTTTATGTAAGACTAATGCAGATAATACAACATTTTAATTTAAGAATAAATTCATTTAATCTATTTGATTTAAGAACAATATCATGTGTAAACAGATATATAAGTAGTTATAATCATATTACAAATAAAAATTATTATTTAGTTTAAGTTTGAAATATACAATTGAGTGCAAAAAATTCGCAAAGTGATCAATTTTCAACAAAAGTACAAAAATATCAAAAAGTCCAATGTTTTTGTTTTTGGGTGCAGTTTTTTTTTTTGTACGTTACTCTGGCGAAAAGTAAAGCCTAATAAACAATTAAAATAAATCGATAAGTGTGAAAGTTCAAGTTCTAATGTTTATTAAATTTAATAAAATACAAAATTCTATCCGTGCTCGCAGTTTTTTTTTCTACAATCCATCAATCAGCTATTTAAAGCATTTAAGTTTTTGATCTGTAATAAACTTGAGTTGCATCCCTAATTTTCATCCGCCGGCTCTATCTACACGTTCAGTATTACAAACATTTTTATTTGGGAGCGACTTTGCTTGGAGTATGTTTGGAGTCTCCCATACACCAGGATTTGTATTTTTTGTTTTGTGACGAAAAAACTTCTAAATAAATAGTGAAATTAACGTAAAACTAGTGTTGTTTTTTCTCCAAACATACTCCCACGCCTTAAAAAATTAAATTTCTTAACCAAATGCTGAATTTACTGTACTGGATATCCAACTTCGAGTTCTATGATGATTACGTGTACATGCTGGAGTTTGGTTATACTCTTTAGACTAGATGCAAGTTGATTCTTCTGCTTGTTGGAACTTCCGCTGATGAAAAAGATACGGCTCCCCGAATTAAAAAAATTTGACTTAAAAATGGTGTTTTTTTCTGACTTAAAACCAGCGTATTAATTTCATTTTAAATTTGACTTAAAATCTGTAATAAAAATTAAATAAAAAAAGCTGACTTTATTAATGCATATTATAAGTCATTTTGAAAATGATTTAAGCAGTGTGTTTATAAATGGCATAAAAAGGCCACTTCTTGAAGACGGTATGTGATGAAAAGCATATAACCTGAATTCCCGCATTGTTGAAATTATAAAAATGAAAAGTGATAATTTTTTTATAACACTGAATTTTTTTATTTATTATTTATTTATTGTTTATAAAAATTAAATGTCTAATATTTACAAAATTTAATGTTTTAAAAGAATAATAAATTCGATAAACAAACTAAATTGAAACTATTACTACTTACTATACTACTATAATAATAAAAATAATAACAATATAATATTTTAATTTCAATTTCAAAACATTGGACTAAAAGCTCAACACTTTTAAGTAATAATCCTGTTTAAAAAGGAGATATTACCAGTTTCAAGTAGCCATTGTTTCATTTTAGATAAAAAGAAACACAAATGAATTTCCTTTCTAATGTAAAATGGTAGTGCATTAAAACAGGTAGATGCATCAACAAGATTAGAGCGGCGAAAGTGGTCAGTGTAAAATCTTGGAATGTTACAGAACAATTGATGGTTCCCGTGAAAATTGTATCGAAATCGCTTCTCTTTATTTGTTGGCTACTTCGATTAAAAAAAATTCTGAATACTTTATAGACATACAAGTCTTTTAATGGCAAGATGTTGGTTGTAATCATTGAATTCCAAGATGGTTCAGTTCGTGGTTTCTTAAAATATATTCTGAGAATCATTTTTTGCTGGACACATAAAGGGTACCGAGTAGCTGCATAACCCCAGCACGCCAATCCATATTCCAATTCAGCCATAACAAGTGTATGATAAGCAATTTTTAGCACAGGAGTAAGACAATAGTCACGAAGGAAATAGAAAATTCTAGCAGTTGATGACGGATACTCGGTTGACTGAATTAACATGCTCTTTCCATTTTAGACAAGTGTCCAAGTGGACACCAATATATTTAAGGAGTCGACTGGTTCGCAAAAACAGAAAATAACTTATTTGGCCGCAGAAAATCAAAAAATTCTAGTGAAAATTTTAGTCCATGAATTTTCCCCAAATTTTCCATACAGTCTCAATATGACCAAGGCCATTAGAAAAACAACGGAAGGTATTGATTACTAGTGGAAGTTTTTGAGATATTGGCCAAAAACAGAAAATAACTTATTTTGCAGCAGAAAATCAAAAAATTCTAGTGAAAATTCTAGTCCATGAATTTTCCCCAAATTTCCCATATAGTCTCAGTATGACCTAAGCTACTAGAAAATCAATTTAAATTTCAAGATTTTATATACCGAGTTCCTTTACTTCGGAGATCAATCAATTTGGAGATCAATCCATTTTAAGGATCACTTTTATTATTTTATTCCGCTGAGATATTTTATTTTGTGCAAATAGTGGTACATAACAATTTCCGCTGTTAATTACATAACAAAATTAATACTCTTTAGTAATAATACTGCGTAATCCCTTATTTCCCGTTGTCAAAATTCCTCTATCTTATACTGCATATTTTTGGCCCTATTTCCTCAGAATTAAAATTCGCTACTGGATTAGCTGGCGTGTGTGAAGTGATTGAAAAATGCCATTTTTGACCCCAATCAAAGTCCTTGACAAACAATGCTTCTGACCACAGAATAGAATTGACAAGGCTTTGAAAAACTTCACCAGGGATATTGATTTTATACGATACGAAATCATATGTCAATCCAAAGCTGGGTTTCGATACCATGCGCTGGACAAACAGATCATCAGTATTCGCGATTTTTGTCGCTAGTTTAACGCGTGGGTTGCGCCACTTAAATTTGGTATTCATCCGGTAATTCGTCGTTATTAGCAGTTGTATTTACTTATCGGGATTCTTATGATGTGCGGGATTTTTATGATCTGTAATTTGTCGCTTTTGAATGGCGATGTTAATGATGATGCGGTATGGTTTATGACCCGACGTTTTTCTGGTTGAACAGATGAGTGAGACAAACCATGAACCACGGTTGTTAATGTTTCTTCTAATGCTTTTATTCTTTTAAAAAAATCGATTATGGTCTCCATTGATTTTTTTGTTTTTTTTTTGATGTGTTAACATCTTTACTCGTGCCTACCAAACATTTTTGTATTACAGTAAACTGGTAAAGAACGGAAAAGACGTACCTTACTCTTTTGAAAAAAGCAACAACTCAGTTAAAACAATTTTGTACTATACATGGTATGCTTGTATGTATAAATACTTTACGATAAAAGACACAGTCAACAATTTGTGTATGTGCTTTATCACGAGTAACGAGTCTCGAAGGACTGTTCATCAGGTCGGCTATCGATGATCATGTCTTCTACCATGGATGTAAAAATGGAACCTCAATTGGTCTTCTTCAAAATGAGCTATCGCGCCTCACTACAAATCCGCTAAGTATAGCTCAGGTTGTAATGGCGAACAAAATAATAATGACGTCTTGTTTTTAACATTGAACTGCCAGAGTTTCAGGTCACATCACCTCAACCTAACTGAAACAGCTACGCAGGGATACTTAATTTTCTTGCTTTCCGAGAACTGGCTACGCAATGACGAGCATGTTATTATTACTAATTTCATTTCAAGAGAGATGGTCAATGGGCTGCCGGAGTAGCAATATATAAAAAATACAAGTAGAACTTACACAGTCACCTCGCATAAGGAAATCATTTTTGGACAAACATCTGATATGAGCGTAACAATATTTGATGATAATTACACGGCTGAACTTCAGCTTCTTAATGGGAATAATATGCTTTCTGTAGTTGTATTCACATCACTGAATAAATCTGTCGAAGACATAATAAATTTCATACATTTCGTCCTTGCTCCATATTCTACAAGAATTTCAAAAATTCTCCAAGGAGACTATCATCTTTTGCTGATGATTATGAGCGGGGATTTCAATATTAATGTTGCTGTTCCTCAAGCTGAACCACTTATAAACTTCCTGAAAGACGAACTCGATTTGCACATGAACTCAGATCGAACTATATCTACTCCGAGATATAGGACGACCATTGTGCAGTTTTTCAATGAAAATTAGAAATGTTTGAGTCGACAGTATCTTATTTTAGCTACCATAATCCAATTGCGTCGAATATACCGAAAGAGAAATCGACCAATTTAACGATAATAAACAAATGAAAAACTCTGGTTAGTAAACTTGCATTCCTTCTTCCTTCAAAGTAAACCGTACATACGTACTTACACATCTCCTTGAGAGTACTAATGGACTCACTCTTTTTTTTTTTGAGTGATTTGCTAATCGTGGATAGTGGATTTTTTAGTGATTTAGTGTTGACTACGCAGGCGGCAAAATCCCTAAAGGGATGTGACAACCAGAGAGAGAGAGAGAATGAGATGACATGAATGGTTTTGACAGTAACCTGATGCAGATGATGGCGATGGTTCAGCCTGAACGTTCAATAGTCGATAGCTTGATTATGAGTTTATCGTATGATTAGCAGTCAGTCGTTAATTTGATGACAAGTGACGGTCGATGTGATTGGCAATTGTTATTGTTTAGGGCTGTTGATTGATTGTTAGCTGTCAATATTTTAGCAACCGTAAAAACTGTATTGGATTAGCTAACATCTTGATTCTGATATGCAAACGAAATCATTTTGCATAAACGAATTTCACTTAAAAAAAACTGGCAATGAAATGTGTTGCCAGTACGAATTTCACTTAAAAAAAACTGGCAATGAAATGTGCTGCTGTTGAAATCTGTAATTGAAAATTATTTGGATGTGCTATTTATATCTCCAATTTATCGTTGTTTTCTCAAGGGCATACACAATTTGTTATTAGCTTAGAGGCCATTATGTTGTGTAAATACAAGCTTGCTTGTTGCTAAGCTGGTTCATTTTACACCATTCGGTATTCCACTGGTTTTATATACAGGGTGCCCTAATTTGTCAGATCAAACAAACCAGGGTGATATGGAAGCTCATTTCCAACTAAAACAGCCGAGCAAAGTTTTTTCGAATTGTTGATGGTGAAAAAGTTATTCCACTTTTAGTGTTTTTTTAGTGAAATTTCATGAAAAATTAATTTAAAAGAAACCAACAGTTCTTTTGTTTAACTTTCTTTTTTAATACTGTCTAGGCGAGTGTGACTTTCCACTAAAATCTTTTTTATAAGCTGTTGCTGTATTATCTTCTGTCAAATAAAAACTTTGTTATTGTAAACTTGTTTTGTTTCTCAAAATTTTTTGTTGATGTTTAAGTGACGCCAGCGAAGAAAAATGTACTACTTACTATCAGAAAAATATGCGACACTAATGCAGATTTTAAAATTGTATCACACACCGGGCTATTCACAAAAAAGAATGTTTTTTATCAATTTTTTTTCACAAAGAAAGTCGTGTTTATTAAAAACGCACTTAATAAAATTTTGAATTCTAAAATAGATGTTTTGTCAGAAATTAAACAAAATCAATAAAATTGCCCGTATTGTTCCGGAATTTCCCGAATTGTTCTGGATTTCCCGGCTTTCTGCCAGATTTTTCCCGGATTTCTCTAATTTCCCAAGAATTGTTCAGGTTTTTCCCCGGTTTTCTCGGGTTTTTTCTGGGTTTCCTCCAAATTTCCCACAGATTTTCTTCCGGATTAGACGGATTCCGGGGGAAACTTCGTGAAAATCCAGTGGAAATCCGGGGAAAATCAAAAAATGGGGGAATCATGGGAAAATCTAAGAAATCCGGGAATTTCGATATTTAAAATTAATAGAAAAAAAATTATGTTATTCATTTTGTTTTATTTCTGACAAAGCATCATTTTAGAACTTGAAAATTTGTTAAGTGCGTTTTTTAATAAACACGACTTCCTTTGTGACAAAATTGATAAAAAGCATTCTGTTGTAAATAGCCCGGTGTGTGATACCATTTTAATATTTGCATTAGTGTCGCATATTTTTCTGATAATAGGTCAACTTTCTGTACATTCTTTTCCCGTTTGTGTCACTTAAACACCAACAAAAATCAAAGTTTTTATTTGACAGAAGATAATGCACTTTATAAAAATTATTTTATTGCAAAAAACACTTGGCTTATTTTAAATGAAGTTTTTGGTGGGAACGCCGCGCATGCGATTTTACTAAAAAACACTAAAAGTGGACTAACTTTTGCACCATCAACGTTTTGTTAAAAAACTTTACTTGGCTGTTTTTGTTGGAAATGAGCTCCCCTATTACCCTGCTTTGTTCG
Source organism: Nephrotoma appendiculata (assembly GCA_947310385.1). Lineage (NCBI taxonomy): Eukaryota > Metazoa > Arthropoda > Insecta > Diptera > Tipulidae > Nephrotoma > Nephrotoma appendiculata. The sequence continues at coordinate 170,080,491 of OX371225.1, forward strand.
ATCTGCCAATTTTGGGACACCCTGTATAAACGGGATTTATGCAATTTTGTATTTTAAATATTTTGATACGAACGATTTAATGTATAGTTGCCACATCACATCAAGTCACAATTTTCTATTAAACGATAGACATCTTGATTATATTCTTTTCATTGCGGACAACTAGAAATTATAAAATATCCTTCACAACCATCAGATTATTTTCCGCGGAGTAGACTGGAGACCGAAGTTTAAACATTTATGTAAGTTCTATAATAACCGCCAATAGTCCAGATTTGCCAACCTTAGTTTAAAATTTGATTTCACTCCAAAAAAACTGTTCCTCATATAATTTTATATGGGCAAATAAATTTGGACCAAAAATTTATTTTATGGGCTAGTAAATATTTATACATAATAAACTATTTTATAGTTTCCATAAAATATTTACGTAGATTATTTGGTTCTAATTAATTTTCACGAGTCAACAACTCATAAAATATTTTTAAAATCAACAATCGGGGGATTGATGAAGGCGGAGGAGCTTTGTTTTGTTATAATATTAAAACATCAAAATTAATTCGGTAAAATAAATTATTTTTTATTGATTTTTATTTATTGTGTATGTTACATTCCAACATATGTGTATTCATACCAAAATCCTATAATATGGAACAGCCCCAAAACATAATTTATCAAATAATGTAGAAGGAAAATTATGTTATATGAGTATTATGTTACTAAATGACATGTGTTGCATATATTTTGTGTAAAATCTATGTAAATATAAACAATATAGTTTGGTACCTTTTCAGATCGATACATTTTAATAGTTGATAATAACATGTCGTTTACTGGGTGAGTGTTGGGTGAATGGTGTTGGTCAATACCATTATTTTGCAAAGACATGAAATCAATAGACACCGACACCGTTACTACCTTTGTGAATTATATAAATGCAAATGGTTTTCCTTACTGTGTAGCAGCTTTATAAACAACTGCATTAATTAAAAACAAAAACCAAGTTTATTTTATCTACATCAAGGTGAATTTAAAGTATAGTGGTTAGTAGTAGGCTACACAGCACAACCCAAAATTTTGTTATATCTTATTAATAAAATAAAATCTCTCAGACACTATGTGTGTCGGTGCTGCTGATGCAGGTGGGACAATGTGTGAAGTACGGTTGAAATTGTGAATGCATTTAATAGAAAATTAATTGTATCTGCTTGTCACGAGAAATTTTATGTATATGAAGGATTTATCTTATCTGTGACCGAACACGGACGAACTCTTACCCATTTTGCTCTGAAGAATTTTTCTGCTTACTGTAGATTGCTTGAGGGTAGGGTTTACGCTGATCACCTTGCCTAAGTAGCTGCCCTAGCTGTGAGGAGGACCGATTTTTGCTTCGATGTGGAGTTTTAAACATTTATCAAAAGTGTAGCTACACAAATTAACAAAAAACCAAAAATGTTGATACACAATTTAACAAAAAGTACATAAACAAATTATGGCAGGGTTGAATTTATTATTTATCCCACTAGAACACACAAGAAAAGTTTTTACAAGAAAATTGGAACCCCTCCGCTAGAGAGAAATTACAAGTAAGCAAGCAAAGTATTACAGAATTATTGCTGTCAATGCCGTGTGTAAATTATTTTTGCTTGCCTTCTATTCTTCTAAAATTTACAACTTGATGTCAATTCAAATTTTGAACCGATAATATGTTCAGGTATTCTGCACCGAGTTTTCATAGAGTATACTTGGTGTTGATGATATCCGGTAATTTAATGCGACCTTCTGGTAATCTCCTATAGAATCTATGAAAATTCATAATGCAAAAGTGCACATGTTGAAAGTGTAAACCTGATCGTGTGGATGTTTAAGGGCCCTTAACATTAATTCTAAATATAGCTCCACAAATGGGGAGTTTTGGGGAATTTTTTTGTCTCATGTAAATGGAAATAATAATGCAAAAAGTGTTAACCGGATATTTTTAATGTTTTAGGGGCAATTTATGTTTTATTAGCCATCAATCATACACAAGACCTCAGCATACCCGGTAAACAATTCACCGAAGTTAACATCGATATACCACATATCACTAAGAATTCTAGAAAAGCATCATCGAATTGCCGGTACAGTCAGATTTGTGGAACCATCTCTAGAACTACGTGTTGATGGCACTTAAGCATCCACAAGACCATGTTTACACTTTTTACATGTGCACTTTTACATTTTGAATTTTCATAGATTTACATTGAAGATTTTCATTGATTTATCATACCCGAAGGTTGCATAATATTTTTTATTTGAAATTTCTCTCCAGCGAAGTTCAAGTGTTCTAGTGGGATATATAACAAATTCATCCTTGCCAATATTTTGTTTATGTAATACTAGACTTTTTGTTAAATTATGTATATACATTTTTGTTTTTTGTTAATTTATTTAGCTACACTTTTAATAAATGTTTGAAACTTCACACCGGTCTTCCGAATTGAGGGACAGTTCTTATTACTTAAGAAGGAAGGAGCAATACTGACGTGAAATAATTCCTAAAAAAATCCTACGTAAAAATTGCATGTGTGTATTAGTGGTTATACACAAAAAACAAACATTTAGGCGTAAATAGTTTTTTAAAATTTTTTAAAAAATTCCACCATAAAGTTAACATATTGTAAACTTTTGATACGTATATCACCAAATTCCATCGTACCAATATGTTTAAAATAACATTAATTATAAAACAATTAATAATGTGATATAAAAACATTATGCTATATACCGTAACAAGATAAACTTAAATTTAAATTGAAGTTTGTTGAATTTTTTACATTTCATAGATATACTAGTAAAAATTTAAAGAAATGCTCATAAATCTCGCCATGCCTTTATGTTACTTAAATCCAATAAACGTGATGATTTTCAGAATTTTGTCATAGTTCTGGCATGGGCAAATATGGCCCCGAAACGTGTGAGTTATCATTTACAGTATTTTTGCCATTCAAACGATTACTTATCGAGATATTGCCCGGTTCTCATCGATCCCGTTATGTTTTCCAGAAAGATACATATAATGCCAATGTCCATGTTAATTTTCAGAATTTTGTCTTAGTTCTGACATGGGCAAATAAGGCCCCGAAACGTGTGAGTTATGATTTACAATATTTTTGCTATTCAAATGATTACTAATACTGTAAATTATAACTCACACGTTTCGGGGCCATATTTGCCCATGTTAGAACTATGACAAAATTCTGAAAATTAACATGGACATTGACATTTGATACATCTTTCAGGAAAACATAATGAAATCGATTAGAACCGGGCAAAATCTCGATAAGTAATCGTTTGAATGGCAAAAATACTGTAAATTATAACTCACACGTTTCGGGGCCATATTTGCCCATGTCAGAACTATGACAAAATTCTGAAAATTAACATGGACATTGGCATTATATATATCTTTCTGGAAAACATAACGGGATCGATGAGAACCGGGAAAATCTCGATTAGTAATCGTTTGAATGGCAAAAATACTGTAAATTATAACTCACACGTTTCGGGCCATATATTTGCCCATGTCAGAACAATGACAAAATTCTGAAAATTAACATGGACATTGTCATTTTATATATCTTTCTACAATATTCAATCTGTTGCTAGTTCTTATTTGGAAAAGGAGTGTAAATTCTTTTTAAATTACTATCGTATCTCATATCTGAGTGAACTTTTACTTCAGTTCTTCTCTTTCACCATCACCTTATTTTATTTCCCCATTTGTAATTAGATGGTGGTTGATGAATCAATAAAATTATTATATTCGTAAAAAGTAAAGTTGATGGTGGATGGTCAAAGAATTAAATTGATATTTAATACTGCTAACCGAGAAACATAGTGGAATTGATGAGTACTTGGCAAAATTTCCAGCAAAGTTTAGTTGTAGATGTTTTTTATGTTGAAATTTAATTTAAATTTTTTAATTTGTTTGTATCATCTAATATACATAGGAGTTTCCCTAAAATATTTTCTTGCCTAAATGTTGCGTGTAGGAGTGTGAAATTTTTCCTAAAACTTTGCTAAAAAATTTTTTCACTTAGGATAGATTTAGTAAATATTTCACGCGCATGGAGTAATCTAATTAGTAGTTCTTATTGGTGATGTTTAATTTAACCGCACTCCACATTTTAAGAATAAATGGATACGATAAATCTTTAACTACATGCATTCACCATTTCCATCTTACTTCAACTATTGTTCTGCCTGCACCAGCATCAGCGCACGCATTTATAGGGTTTCAGAGAAAACCATATCAATACGGCCACACTATTATGTTATTTTTCAGATTACTAATTAATAAGTGCATTGAGTCCTAGCCAGATTACAGGCTGCTAGCAGGAGTATACTGTTTCTGGATGATGTATCCTGGCATTCCGGGGAGGGATGGCCTTGTTACCATTTATATCCACCAATGTGAAGTTTTTAACGAAAAGTGTAGGTGCACAAATTATTGTAAAGTGTAGCTACACAATTCAACTAAAAGAGTAGCAATTAAAAGTGTAAATAGCACCTCAAGACCGTCAATAATGTATATTTCATGCATATATCGGGATCAAATTTTATTATAGAATTCTAGTCTAAAGGTTGGGGTTTATTCGGGGCAAAAAAAATATTCTTTAAATGCTTGAAATGATATACATATTTGACACTATGGCCAATTAAAAAAATCTCAGAAATGTTCCCATGCAAAGGCATATGCCATCTAATAGTAAACAACTTGAGCGGTTCAAAACAGTTAACTAAATTAAAATAAATAGTTTTGGGATGGCTCCACACAAGTTTTAGGGCAAAATTTCATAAAAAAATAGATATTAAACTCAGAAATGTTAAGTGTGGGAATATATTGATTAATTGTTTATTGATTAACTGTTCGGATCAGTTAACTACATTAAACTAAAAAAACTTGGGATCTCTCCACAAACGTTTTAATTTGCAAAATTTTAAAAAAATTCAAATATTCGTCAACATTATATAGCTGATACCAGTGCCCTCAGAAATGTTATCAAGTGTGAGCATATAGCCATTTTATAAAAGTGGATGAATGAACTGTAACCCTAAAAATTGTTGTAGAGTTCCCCGCAAGTCTTTTTATTTTAATGCGGTTAACTACTTTGAACAGGACGATTCATTCTCTTTTAGAAAATATAGGCCCGCACTAACATCTAACACGAAAACATCTCTGAGTTTATGGAGTTTTCTGGAATCAGCTATAGTGTATGTAGCAGGAATTTTGATGAATTAAAATATTCTTTAAATAGACCGATATAAAAATTGTCGTGAAGCAACTAAATTTTTTTTTAATTTTACATATGATTAACTGTTTTTAATAGCACGTCTTTTAATATGCCCAATCTTGGTATCATTTTTAAAGGTACTGGAATCGGCAATTAGTGTTGATGAATATTTGAATTTTGAAAATTTTGCAAAGTGAAACTTTTGTGTAGACATCCCTAATCTTTTTAATTTAATGTGGTTACACTTGGTAACAATTTGGAATTTTCTGGAATCGGCCATAGTGTAGCAAGTATTTTAAAGAATATTTGAATTTTTATTAAATTTACTTCCTGAAACTTTTGTGGAACCATCTCTAAACTATTTATTTTAATTTAGTTAACTGTTTTGAACAGCTTAAGTTAGTTACTATTAGAAGGCATATGCCTTTACTTGGTAATATCTCTAAAATTTGTTAAACGGCCGTATTGTCGCATACACTACCGCTCAAAAGTGTTTAGGCACTGTCAAGAACAGCATAAAACATACAAAAACTCAGTAAAAATATGAAAATATGTATTTTTTAGATACATACAAACATTTATTAATGGCAATATACTAAATAAATGTCAAAACTTAAATGCTCAATTTAAAGTTTACTTTTATTTGTGTGACCTCCCATTGATTGAAAAATCGCAGCGCACGGTCGTGGCATTCTCGCAATAAGTTTTGCCAGAGTTTCTGGCGTTATTGAGTTCCAAATTGATAGAAGTTTGTTCCACATATCAGGAGCTGATGTTGGAGCTGATTGCTGCCTTTCCGGTCCAATTTTTCATATAATAACTCAATAGGGTTCAAGTCAGAGCTCTGGGGAGGCTATTCCATAATTTTAATTGTTGCTTCATCTTCTAAATGGTAAAGATAGCCTTTATATAATTTACATGAATGTTTTGGATCATTATCTTGATGATTGATAAAATTTTGACTCAAAAGTTGAATTCTGAAGGTATTGAGTGGTACTCCAAAATTTGTCGGTATCCTTCTTTTCTTAGTATTCCGTTAATTTTCACAACATCGCCTACACTAAAACCAGCAAAATAGTCCCAAATCATCACTGAAAAACCTCCATGCTTTACGGTAGCGGCAATACATTCTTTACTGGCACGTTCACAAAAAGATCTTCTCACGAATATTAGTCTTCGGGTACCGAAAATTCAAATTTTGACTCATTCGTCCATAAAACCTTGTTGCAATCTTCTTTTTTCCAATGTTGATGTTCACATGCTCATTTAAGTCGCTTTTGCTTATTTTGTTTACTAGTAATGGTTTTTTAATAGCAACACGGACATGGAGTCCGCGTTCCTGTAGAGGACGAGTAACCGTCGAAACACTAACTAGTTTTGGGCGACCAACATTTAATTCTGCGGTTATTTTCGGGGCTGTTTTGTGTCTATTCGTCTTGCTAGTAATCACTATGATCATTTACAGATGTTGTCGCTTTTGGTCTTCCACTACGTCTTATATTAAAAATCTGTCACTTTCCCGTAACTTTTTAACATTACAATGGACCGTAGCGTGGTCTAATTCCATTTTTTGGCAATCTGTCAATTACTTATGCCAGCTGTATGGTAAACTATAATAAGCGCACGTGTTTCTGTACTTGGTTCTTTTTTGAGAAGCATTTTAAATAATTGTCACTATATATTTCGCTTACGATGTTAACAGTGTAAATATCGGACTGCAATTGATCGTGTTTGACTCATTTCACTTAAATCTTTTCAAAAAATCAATTTAAACTTCATTACCTAGAATAAACCAGACTGATAAATTTTTCTGGAAATTCCTACAGACTATTATTGTAATTGTACCATAATAAACAGTTTACGACAATCCAACCACGCGCAGGTAGAGGGTAGTAAAATTAACCCTATATCGTTGGTGCTTATATAATGAAACTGCGTTTCAGATAAGTATTTCATTTTATTCAAATGTTGTTTCGTAAACATAATACTGTATCAATAATACATAAAAAAGGGGTGCCTAAACACTTTTGAGTTGTTGCACCATATTGCATGATCTATGTTTCGTTAAATAGCACAATGTAATGGGATATTGCACCATTTTGTGGAGTGTTGCATCATATTCCATAATGTAATGCAACATAACGTGTGAGTCACGTCAGAAATCCCATTTTGGAAATCCACCATTTTCTTATTTTGTCGAGTAGTATTTGATTCTGCAATTTTGTGCGTCTAACGGTAAAATTTGTGCATAATGTACTTTGGGAGATAATATGGGATTTCTGACGTGATTATCACACCAGAAATCCCATAGATCCATTTCATGATTAAAGCCTATGTGTTGCTTTAGTTTAATTGTGCAAAACTGTGCATGTCAAAAACAATTTAGTTCTCCTCCAGAATTGGTCAGGATTTTTCCGAGAACGGCTATATCTGCCAATTTACATGGGATATGTACAACGCCTATTCAAGTAGATCAACTATGGAAAAATATCGTATATTTCTAGTAACATGTTTAGATTAGATGTATATAACTTAAAAAAACAAAATTCAATAAAGGCATACTCCCCATTAGCTAGAATCTCACTTACAAGACCCTTCCTTCAACCCTTATTTCAAAAGATCAATTTCTGAAAACTTTTATTTATGTGATATCTGGAAGTATGGACAATCATGAAATTTAATCTGAATGTTCATGTCAACTAGTTTAAGTGATTTAGTTAATAAAAAGTGGGATTTCCAGATATCACCGATACAAAGTTTTTTCATAAATTGATCTTTTGAAATAAGGGTTGAAGGAAGGGTCTTGTAAGTGCGATTCTGGCTGATGGAGAGTATGCACAATCATGAAATTTATTCATGAGAGTATGCACAATCATGAAATTTAATTTGAATGTTCATGTCAACTAGTTTAAGTGATTTAGTTAATAAAAAGTGGGATTTCCAGATATCACCCATATACAATTTTTCATAAATTGATCTTTTGAAATAAGGGTTGAAAGAACGGTCTTGTAAGTACGATTCTGGCTAATGGGGAGTATGCCTTTATTGAATTTTGTTTTTTTAAGTTATATACATCTAATCTAAACATTGTTACTAGAAATATACGATATTTTTCCATAGTTGATCTACTTGAAACTCAGAATTTGAAATATTGAATCTCAATCGTCAGATTGATTTGATTTTAATCAGATTCTAAAGCTTGATTTGATCAAATATCTTGATCGATTCAAATATCAATTTGAAACAAAAGATTATTTTTTTAAATGTGTTGTGAAATGTTTACAAAACAAATTAAAATATTTGCCCCTGAATGTTGCATTCGATATTTAGTAAGATTTAGTAAAAACTTCACTCGCGTTAAGTTTCAATTAATAAGGCTGTAGTTATAAGAGTGTAGTCGTATTGTGTTATCGTAGCAAGTATATCGATGTGAAATAGTAAGTTGTGGTTAATAACTGGAAATAATAGAAAAACTAAACAGATTTTATCAGAACATCAAAATAAGATAAGGGAATACTTGTTATTATAATATTGTTACGGTGACACCTAGAGTGGAATAGAATAAGTTAATTTCATTAATTGTTCAATTACATTTATAATTTATAAACAACATTTAGGCGTCATTTCTATACTAACATATTTGCTGCGCATTTAGGATTATTCTAGAAACAAATATTTTGGTATATAAAGGCGCGCGTTGACGTGGAATGCTGAGTATTATTTTAAACGTGATACAGTGAAGGTTAAATAGAAAGATTATTAAAGTGATTATTAAAGCGATTATTAAAGTGATAATTAAAAAGTGTGTTATAAGTGTAATAATTAATTGTGAATTTTGTGTTGTATAATAAATTGTGTTGTGTAAATAAATTGTGTGAGTTCAAATTTGAAGCAGTGTATTTATTCACAATCCAGTGATTCGAACCTTGATTGACAAGGCAAAATCGTAACAATATAGATAGTGCCAAAGGGAAGCGAACTTTCGTCGGAGGAAAAAAGACACATAAAAGAGTTGAAGAAGCATGGCGAATCGAACATTTTCATTGCTCAGACTCTTGGAACAACAAAGTCAGCAATTAGGAAGTATTTCAAAAGAGCGAGAAAATAAACAAAATACTCGTCGTGAAGACCTTGGTGAAGATAGCCAAAAATACCAGCCCTGTTACGACATTTCATTATACCTATATTAATTATAGCTCTCTCTTTATACAATTATACTATGCATATGTCAAAAACTTAATAAATAAAAGTTTTCAAAAAATTTAAGGAGCACGTACGACTTTTTTTTTTAATTTTTTTTGTATAGGAGTTGAGATATAGCCCATAAAAGTCGAGAACTATTCGTTGGTACACATCGTTTGATAGATGAATGATAAAGGAGCATGTACCGTAGATTGCATATTATATTACCATGACAAATAAAGTACCACTGGTACTATATTTGACTTCTAGTGCCGGATAATATACCATGGTATTGTATTTGTAATTCATTTTTTTTAAATATACACCTATGTACATGATTGCCTTTTTTTAGCTTGGGGAAGTCTAATATCAGGTATATTAACAGAAATATATATGACTCATTTAGGAAAGGACACATTAATAGCCAAAACAACAAATACAAAGATTATATAAAATACTGGTATAGATATGTAGATGCCGTAATACTATTATTTAACGGCAATAAATAATTTACAATCCACTATAAAGTTTACTTTAGAAACAGAAAACAATAAACAAATATGGACCCAACGAATGACGACCAGTGCAGAGAAAAAATTAAAAACGTAGTGTTCAATAAAATGACTCACAAAGTAATAGAAAAGACTCCAAAAATTCGGTAACACAATAGCCTACAAAAGCAGAAATAAATTAGAACAAAAACTCAAATAAAAACTCCTCAAAAAAAATAGATGCATACGAATGTCCAAAATTTTACATCGGACAAACAGGTAGAAGCTTTCCAGAAAGGTACAAAGGACATATAACGACATAACAAAAACAGTACCGACATCAAATTGTGCACTACATATTATTAACGTAAATCACAAATACACTGACATAAATACAAACTTAACAATATTACACAGAATTCTCACAGCCACTCTCACCATTTTAAAAGTTTAGAAAAAATACCCAAGATAAATATTCCCAAAATTATTGATGTTGCGGTCAGCATGTTCGATTCTATGACAACTGAACTGATGGTTCGGTGGGTAAATAATTGTTTTTCAAAACGTGGTGGTATTACAAACGAAAAATCGTTGCTGGTAATGGATTCGTATGAATCTCACTTGCGAAAAGAATTTCACGACAAATTAAAGCAAACATGCAATACAGGCGTTCTGTAAATGCCACCAAAACGACATCCTTTTTGCAATCAGTTGACGTCTCCGTGAACTATCCATTTAAAATCGCGATGCGATCAGCTTAGGATGATTGGTTGTCTAATGCGCCAGAATTGAATTTACAGCAAAAGGATATCGTAAAAACCCACATAAAGAAAATTTGCCCTGATATCGTGACACGATCATTCGAATGTTGCGCCATTGGTCAGTTTAGTCGTACGTGCTTCTTAAACTGACACCTATCAAACGTTCTGCACCGCTAGTTGGGCCAACGAATAGATTCTGACTTCTATGGGATGGGCGATTACGCGTCGACTACCAATTGTTACATGATTTCGCCGACAAGTCGTCGACAACGTCGATAATTACTTCATAAATTTAATTTACGCCATCTATCGAAACATAATAAAACTCAGCATAAATTGCCTGTACTACCCTCTAAAGAAATTTGCGAGGCCTCGCCAAATTAACTCAAAAGCGAGTCGCAAGCGAATTAAGATTTCCATTCGACACCAATACATGAAAAATTAGTATAGTATACGCGAGCATATTTATTATGGGTAAGGTAGCCATTTTGTTTATTATCATTAAATTGATCCATTTAGTGTGGAATAGTTGTGAAAAATTTGATTATTGTAATTTATTGTGATATTTTGAATAAAATAAAATATATGAAACGATTTCTAAATATAATGTAACTTTAAATATCAAATTTTCAATGAAATTATATGTTTTTATAATTATGTTTAAAATTGTATTATTTTTAATGAAAAATGCAAATAATTGAAAACATACTTATAAATTTGACTGACTAACATATATTAAATTAAAAGAAAATTTTAAGTATTATTACAAATGTAAAATGAATTTCTAGAAGGATAATACAAAATGATTTATAAAATGTTAGAAATAAATATATACGAATTTATTGAAACCAACGTTTTGAGACATTATTTATGAAAGTATTGATTGAGAAATAAAAAGCTGCTCGCTAATGATTCACTTTAACATCGCCTGCATTTCATTCTTGATTCGCCTGTAACTCGTTTTTAATTCACCCGAACGACGTAAATGACTCTAATGTGAAGAAAATACGAACTACCAATACATTTACATGAGCTCGCTTTCATTTTAATTTCCATACGTCATGTGAAACACTAACAACTCGCTTTTGACTCGCCAAGACGATTCGTTATCGATAGTAAATTCTGTGACAATCGAAAAAAGTCATATTAAATTTGCGGATTTGAATAAAATTTTAGTGTATAGTGATTTCGCTCGTAAGAAATTTTGAAGCTTCTACTGTTCATCACTACGCGGTGAATAATTAGTTAATTTATGGTTTATGATAACGGCCTATCCAGCCGGTTAGGCAGTTATAGTATAACCAAAACCCCGGAAACTTTTATTTTTCACCATAGAAATGAAGTGTTAATGTATGCATGTATCTATACATTCTTGGTAAAAGATAGTCGGATGTTGGCCAGTTTTTTTAAATCTGCTTCTGTTTTATGAAAGGACAAAATAATTTTCATATTTATTAAGGACGCCGAACGTCATGTAATTTTCTAAATATACAGTGTGTTGCAAAACTATTTCTATCCCAGTGGTTTTTTTTCAACACAGAATAAAATTTTATATATGTATTAGTTTATTGTCGATGAAGTACGCTATGAACTAGCTTTATACAATATTCTCTCAGCAATATTAGTTTTTAGGTGATACCAAATATTTTTGATCGGTGACAGACTAGAACTTTGTGGTGATTACTCTAAAAGGTGCATTTTGGAATCTTTGAGGTATTTTTTGATGATTCCAGCTGTTTGAATGTAGGTGCGTTGTCGAATTGAAGTATGAAATATTTGCCAATCAGACGTCTTATATCCTTTTTTAAACAAGTTCTTAGAATTTCCTGGTACATTTTAGAATTCAGCTCTCCTTTTATGGTGAAAACACTTCGAACACCAATTTTGATTGGAAAATTTATTAACTAATCTTTAACTATTTCCATGCAATAAAATATATTTAATTAAGTTTGCATTGCCTTTTTTCTCATTGCGAAAATAGATTTCATATAAAACATTTAACTGGCCCACAACTAACCGGCCGTTAGTCATTTTTCTGTGCAATCGGAACCGGGCATAAGTATTATATCTACTATGAGCCCCGAAAATTTTAACTGTGATTACAATTTTTAACTATCATGATAGCAAATATTTTCGAGGTTGAGAGTAAAAATGTGAGGATTTTTTTAGCTGAAAGTAAAAAATGTAATGATAACTATAATTTGTGTTGCCAATGCGTTTTTTGCGGATGGAATTCGCGCTATTTTTACATACATATGGTGAATAAAAAAAATGTACTAGTAGTCGCCCATCCAAAAAAATTCAGATGCTAGTTGGAGAAAACAATCAAATTTTACTGAGTGAAATAAAAAATCGGTTGAACGAACCAGGGGCTCGATTCTGTGTCGGTGATAATGATAAATGATAAAATTATCATCGATAAAATATGAATTGCGATTTTGAGTTGATGATATATGATAAATAAGTGTCAAATTTAGTGAAAAACTAAATATTTTATCATATACATTTTGTCGATGAGAAATATTTATCACGGTATTAAAAATTGTTTTTTTGTGTTCTTATGTCAATTTTTTGAAATTTGATTATATCAATATAATCATATAATCTGTAAATTATAAAAGAAATTTAAATGGACAATTTAAAGCATAATAGGGCAACGTGGCCGAATAATGACCAGAAATTACATTTGCTTCAATTTTTGGAAGAACATATAGATTAGGCCAATGATAAGTATGTATAACGCAATTAAATTTATTTGAATTTATTATTAAATATAAACTTATGTAAACCTGTAAGATATGAGTCATCTTATGACGGAGCACATGCACGAAGTCAACAATGGGATGATTTGGCAACGGAATTAAATGCATTGAATGGGGCCAATAAGACCGGGGACAAATGGAGAAAGTATTGGCAGGATCAAAGGTATCGTAAATATAAGACATATTCTGATTAGGTATATTTTAAATTTAAAAATTAATTTAACAAAATTTAATTTTATGTTACATATTATGTGCATACATAGATCGTACGTGAAAGAGGGAAATGCCACAATAAATGGTGCCAGAGTCAAAACGGGTGTCCACACAAAGATTAAGGAGTTGTCAGACTATGAAAAGAGGGTGACGGCGCTCATCACCGCCCAAGCAATAGCTGGGGATATCGAAGTGGCAGAGTTCGGTGATAACGAGTTAATTGAGGTAAATTCTGAATATAGCTAATTTATTTAATTTAACAAATATTTGGTTAAGGGCGAAATACCAATCATTTATATAACACCTTCGGAACTCTCAAAGGCACAAGCATTAACGTCACAGGCAAGAGCAAAGGAAAGACCAGTTGAATTATTAATGAATATGCCAAACCAACCACAGCAAAAAATTCATAATCCTAGAGATACCCGACCAACTCAGTTACAAATACTATCTTCGAGGAAGAGACGAAACACAGATGATGATGATCAATTCAAAAAATATTTGGACTTTGAAATCAAAAAATTTGAATTCGAAAAAGACTCTAAGTTACAAAAATTAACCTTAATGAAAAGGCAAATTGAAGTGGAGGAGTCCAAAACAAAAGCAATTACAAATCTTTGTGAAATTATAAAAAACAACCAACCTAAATGAAGAATAATTTTAAATCATTTCATATTTAGTATTTAGTTATTTTATTTAGTTTTTTAAAAAAGTTTTGTTATGAATTATACTAAAATCAATTATTAAAATGAAATTTTTACCCAGAAAAATAATTATAAACTATTGTATTTCTAATATTTTGACCCTCATGCAATATATTGTTGGTCGATATTATTTGGGTATGTTCTTCGTGGCGGCTGTCTTCGATTTCCAGTGACAAACCATCAGGAAAAGGCAAATTGGCCTTAATCCGCATATTATGCAGAATGGCACAACAATTAATGATATGGCCAGCTGTAGTCGGTGAATAGCACAATACCCGTTCTTGAATGAGGCATCTAAATACAGATTTACAAACCCCTATTGTTCTCTCTACAGTTTGCCAAGTTTTTTTTGTGGGACACATTATATCTCATTATGGCTTCCGTTGTGTCATTCTGAATTGGCGTCATAAGCCATGGCTGGAGAGAGTATCCACTGTCTCCTAACAACTAAAAATTTTTCTCCCCGTTGTTGTATCTATTTTCTAGAGCAATTTTAATTTTACTGCACCGCCAGATGTATGAATCATGGGCTGTTCCGCCAAATCGTGCGTTGATCCCAATAATTTCTAAATCGGGCCCGCAAATCTATTATTAACCAAGTTATTTAATAATACCATTAATGTAAACCCATCTTACAATTTGAACATTTTTGAAATGACCACCTTTTCGACAGTAGTAGACATGCTCAATTTCCTTGGCCGGCGATTTTATTTTAATATGAGTCCCATCGATTAAACCAATTACTCCGGGGAAACCGTGTCGTTCGAAAAATCTTAAGAATTATTATATATTACGTTAAAAATTAAATAAAATGAAACTCATAGTGTATGTATGTTACCTCTGTTTATTTCTTGAAAAATCTTCCGGTAGTTTGATGTAATCCTTTCCAATGTTTTGAACGGCAAGAGCTATCTCATTTACACACCGACTAACACTTGTTTGTGAAATGCATGATAAAAAGTCTTGTCCAACCGCGCGTTGATATGAACCTAGGTTTATAAATAGTTTAGAGTTTTTGAATTCGAGATTTTAACAAGCAAACACTAATTACCGGTTGCAAAAAACCTTAATGCACACAAAACCCGTAAGTGGGATGGTATGCCATGCATTTGTAGCCTTGACTTCATGAACGGTGAAATTTTTTCCATCAATTCGTAGCAAACCTCTTTCGATACACGATACAAATTTATGAATTGTTGGTCTGCAATGAGGAATGGATTGTGCGCGTCTCTTAATGAGCGTCGAATTATTCGTAAATTTCGAAAATAAAAAAACTGTAAATGTTTATATAAAACGTAATCTGAGTATCTAAAACATTACCTTTGTCTGCTTTTTCTTCGCTGCCTTAAATAAACTAGCAACATGATGCCTTCCATTTTTTATAAATTTTTTCTAATTGACTAAATAAAAAAATATGAATGTTTTTTATTTTGACATTTCTCAAAATAAATCGAAAGCAAACACTGAACTAAAAATAACAAACAATTTGCTCCGACATCTTGCGTAAAATGGTTTAATTAATTATTTTTTTTTCATTTTGCACAACTAATTTGCTGAATAAATAATAATTTGAACTGATAAACATGAAATGAAAATTTAAATGAAATCATTTTTTTTCATTATCATTCTCATTGACACAGAATCGAGCCCCAGTATCGAAAGTGACTATTTGCCATAGGATACACTCAACTGGTCTTAAAGCATGCTCTCTATGAAAAGTACCGTACGTTTCTAAAGTAAAGAAGCAGAAGCGTTAGCGATTTTGTGAAAAACATGCTTTTGAAACTTTATGTTATTAGCATAAAGTGTTACAGTCCGATGAAACTCAAATCACTGTAATGATGCAGAAAGTGATGCATATATGTATTATTCACACGGTCAATCATGTTTGGCGAAATGAAGGGGAAGCATAAAGTTACAACTCTACAAATCCAAAGTTTAAAGTTCCAAAATAAGGTGTCATGATTTGGGGTTGTATATTCGCAACTGGTGTTGGTCGTGTTTTCACCATATAGAAGGAGCGCTGAATTCTAAAATGTACCAGGAAGTTCTAAAAACTTGTTTAAAAAAGGATAGAAGACGTCTGATTGGGAAATACTTCATACTTTAATTCGACTCACAACGCCCCTATTCATACAGCTGAAATCATTAAAACATACCTCAGAGATACCAAAATACAGATTTTATTGTGACCACCACAAAGTTCTAGTCTGTCACCGATCAAAAATATTTGGGATCACAAAAACTCGACAATAAACTAAATATGAAATTTTATTTTGTGTTGAAAAAAAACCACTAGGGTAGAAATGGTTTTGCAACACACTGTATATTTAGAAAATTACATGACGTTCGGCGTCCTTAATATTGTAAATATGAAAATTATTTTGTCCTTTCATAAAACAGAAGCAGATTTAAAAAAAACTGGCCAACACCCATGTATGTGAAGTTAGCCCGAAAACCAGCCCGAAAAAAAAATATCTTCTAAAAGAAAAAGCCTCCCAGCCCGAAAAATATTAAGAAATAACTTAAAATAACATTACATCCCGAAAAAAAAAATAATTTCAAGACGATATGTACAAAACAGTTTTTTTTAGCTGGAATATTTTAATACACAAAAATTATTGCTATTTTACTATAATGTTTAGTGTCTTGAAGTGTACCAAATAATACAATAACATGACTTACTCCGCCTATATGACTCGATACTAAAAACGTGCATATGTTTACCACTGGATCTCAGCTCACAGGGATTGATAGATATAACGGTATATCGGGATCGCTAGATAGGACCGTTAGCTATGTAAAACAACCACCCCTATATCAACGCGATGGTGAGAAGGGTGTTTTATGGAGCTACATCCACCTATATGACTCGATACTAAAAACGTGCATATATGTTTACCACTGGATCTCAGCTCACAGGGATTGATAGATATAACGGTATATCGGGATTGCTAGATAGGACCTTTAGCTATGTAAAACAACCACCCCTATATCAACGCGATGGTAAAAAGGGTGTTTTATGGAGCTACATCCACCTATATGACTCGATACTAAAAACGTGCATATGTTTACCACTGGATCTCAGCTCACAGGGATTGATAGATATAACAGTATATGGATTTCGCTAGATAGGACCGTAAGCTATGTAAAACAATCACCCATATATCAACGCGATGGTGAGAAGGGTGTTTTATGGAGCTACATCCACCTATATGACTCGATACTAAAAACGTGCATATATGTTTACCACTGGATCTCAGCTCACAGGGATTGATAGATATAACGGTATATCGGGATTGCTAGATAGGACCTTTAGCTATGTAAAACAACCACCCCTATATCAACGCGATGGTAAAAAGGGTGTTTTATGGAGCTACATCCACCTATATGACTCGATACTAAAAACGTGCATATGTTTACCACTGGATCTCAGCTCACAGGGATTGATAGATATAACAGTATATGGATTTCGCTAGATAGGACCGTAAGCTATGTAAAACAATCACCCATATATCAACGCGATGGTGAGAAGGGTGTTTTATGGAGCTACATCCACCTATATGACTCGATACTAAAAACGTGCATATGTTTACCACTGGATCTCAGCTCACAGGGATTGATAGATATAACAGTATATCGGGATCGCTAGATAGGACCGTTAGCTATGTAAAACAACCACCCCTATATCAACGCGATGGTGAGAAGGGTGTTTTATGGAGCTACATCCACCTATATGACTCGATACTAAAAACGTGCATATGTTTACCACTGGATCTCAGCTCACAGGGATTGATAGATATAACGGTATATCAGGATCGCTAGATAGGACCGTTAGCTATGTAAAACAACCACCCCTATATCAACGCGATGGTGAGAAGGGTGTTTAATGGAGCTACATCCACCTATATGACTCGATACTAAAAACGTGCATATGTTTACCACTGGATCTCAGCTCACAGGGATTGATAGATATAACGGTATATTGGGATCGCTAGATAGGACCTTTAGCTATGTAAAACAACCACCCCCATATCAACGCGATGGTGAGAAGGGTGTTTTATGGAGCTACATCCACCTATATGACTCGATACTAAAAACGTGCATATGTTTACCACTGGATCTCAGCTCACAGGGATTGATAGATATAACGGTATATCAGGATCGTTAGATAGGACCGTTAGCTATGTAAAACAACCACCCCTATATCAACGCGATGGTGAAAAGGGTGTTTAATGGAGCTACATCCACCTATATGACTCGATACTAAAAACGTGCATATGTTTACCACTGGATCTCAGCTCACAGGGATTGATAGATATAACGGTATATCGGGATCGCTAGATAGGACCGTTAGCTATGTAAAACAACCACCCCTATATCAACGCGATGGTGAGAAGGGTGTTTTATGGAGCTACATCTACCTATATGACTCGATACTAAAAACGTGCATATGTTTACCACTGGATCTCAGCTCACAGGGATTGATAGATATAACGGTATATCGGGATCGCTAGATAGGACCTTTAGCTATGTAAAACAACCACCCCTATATCAACGCGATGGTGAGAAGGGTGTTTTATGGAGCTACATCCACCTATATGACTCGATACTAAAAACGTGCATATGTTTACCACTGGATCTCAGCTCACAGGGATTGATAGATATAACGGTATATGGGGATCGCTAGATAGGACCGTAAGCTATGTAAAACAACCACCCCTATATCAACGCGATGGTGAGAAGGGTGTTTTATGGAGCTACATCCACCTATATGACTCGATACTAAAAACGTGCATATGTTTACCACTGGATCTCAGCTCACAGGGATTGATAGATAGAACGGTATATCGGGATCGCTAGATAGGACCGTTAGCTATGTAAAACAACCACCCCTATATCAACGCGATGGTGAGAAGGGTGTTTTATGGAGCTACATCTACCTATATGACTCGATACTAAAAACGTGCATATGTTTACCACTGGATCTCAGCTCACAGGGATTGATAGATATAACGGTATATCGGGATCGCTAGATAGGACCTTTAGCTATGTAAAACAACCACCCCTATATCAACGCGATGGTGAGAAGGGTGTTTTATGGAGCTACATCCACCTATATGACTCGATACTAAAAACGTGCATATGTTTACCACTGGATCTCAGCTCACAGGGATTGATAGATATAACGGTATATCGGGATCGCTAGATAGGACCGTTAGCTATGTAAAACAACCACCCCTATATCAACGCGATGGTGAGAAGGGTGTTTTATGGAGCTACATCCACCTATATGACTCGATACTAAAAACGTGCATATGTTTACCACTGGATCTCAGCTCACAGGGATTGATAGATATAACGGTATATTGGGATTGCTAGATAGGACCTTTAGCTATGTAAAACAACCACCCCTATATCAACGCGATGGTGAGAAGGGTGTTTTATGGAGCTACATCCACCTATATGACTCGATACTAAAAACGTGCATATGTTTACCACTGGATCTCAGCTCACAGGGATTGATAGATATAACGGTATATCAGGATCGCTAGATAGGACCGTTAGCTATGTAAAACAACCACCCCTATATCAACGCGATGGTGAGAAGGGTGTTTAATGGAGCTACATCCACCTATATGACTCGATACTAAAAACGTGCATATGTTTACCACTGGATCTCAGCTCACAGGGATTGATAGATATAACGGTATATCGGGATCGCTAGATAGGACCGTTAGCTATGTAAAACAACCACCCCTATATCAACGCGATGGTGAGAAGGGTGTTTAATGGAGCTACATCCACCTATATGACTTGACACTAAAAACGTGCATATGTTTACCACTGGATCTCAGCTCACAGGGATTGATATACATAGATAAATTTTGTAACCACATTGGCTTTATTATTGCAAATAAATTCAGGAGACTTTTGGCTGGTTGTTCAGAAATTTATCTACATGGAATTTATTATTGCTGGTGGTCGATCAGAAATTTGGCTCACTCGTTTTTGAGACGTTACCAGTTTACGCAAGAGCAATAGTCCAAAACCATTCGCATACTTTCTGAATCTCTATTATTTCCTCTATCTAACCGTATATACGAGTATATTATGATTTTAGCTCCCCACATTTCAAATTATTATTAAAGAAATGGGGTAGCACATTTTACGACACTTAAAATTCTAACATTCCCGTTGTACTGAAGCTGTAGGATTGCTGTAAAAATTATGGTAAAGCTCGGTTCGTAAAAGGAAGTTGTATGTTAATCACACCCTCAATTCTTTTATTGATGTATTTAATTAATGAAAGAAGATAAATTAATTTATAAAATTACAAATTTATTGTCTTGTAGAATTTGTATAGACCACCATGTGTGGATTCACTTCAATGTTGTGTGGATTTCTCACGGTAGACACGTATTTTTTTAAGTCATCATATCGGCCCCATTTTCCTTTGTATAAACAATAACTTATAAAATGTCCTGCTGCAAATTCTTGATTATTATTAGTCTGATTATTTTGCTCGTAACTAATAATTCCTATTATCTGATAAAAAATCTTGTCTAATTCTAATGTGGGTTCGATATCGCTTATTTTGATTCTCGGACGGCTTAGCGTATCACTTTCGGTATAAATAGATATAATTGGGTGATATTTGAAGTTTTGGGGATTCAGTTTATTAAAACATACTGGACATGTCTGATCTGGAACTTGTTCTATACATTTACTTAAATTGGAAAATCCAACTTTGGATAATGTCAACATATTTACAAGAAGAAAATTCCGTTCTTCTTCAACAACGGTTTCACAATGTTGGCATTTAAGATTAACGATTATGCTTGGCAGACTTTTAAGTATATGTCCTGCGACATCTTGTATATTGCAATCACAATTTTGCTGTATGCCAAAAATGTCTATGAGTATTTCTTTTCTAACGTCATATGCCCTCTTTAGTTCATTATTAAGTATAGTTTGAATTATATTTTTAACCCGCCCTTCCCGTAATCCACAATTGGTTATTCCCACACTAGTTACCGCTGCAGCTAACGTTTGAATGAGGGCATCTAATCCACACGTATTAGTGTAGTAATCGCAACTTTTAGTGCCGTTTTGTAAAACCGGTAGTGTGTTGTTATAAGTTGGGCTTCTGTGTTTAACGGGCAATATTCTTTTCACTACCTTACATGGCCGTTTTGGTGTACTGAAGTTACTGCCATCCTTTGAATTTTGACTTAACAGTTTTATAGTTGAAATTGAGCGTTCCTGCGGAGTTTGATTTGCAATTTCTTTGATTGTAGTCAAGTTAAAATAGGAAGTTTTAGTTTTGGGGGTCATGGCGTCATAATTTTTGCGTTTCCACACTGATTGGCTTAGTTGCGCTTCATGAAATGTTAGATCTGCGTCAGATGATTTCATTTGAAATTGATTACTAGTTACCTGACCAATTTTTGCCTTAATTGCCGATTTTGGAATACCAGCCATAATTTGCCGATGAACCTTAACATTTCGTTCGTGAATTTCTCTAATAAAACGTCCTATTTTAGTTGGTAATTTACCAATATTACTTGACGTTTTAAATCTACGTTTAATGGTAGCAAAATAGTTTTCTATCTGGCTATTGCTATGTCGTACTCCTTTATTTAATATACCACTCCATAATGGCAAATATGCCATGTATTTCTTTAATATTAAGTTGTGGAAATTAATATTAAAAAGACTATTAATACCACCAACTTTTGCAGAATCTTCGTTGTATAAAACTAAAGAGATTTCATCGACAATTTTTTTAAAATCTTGAAAATATGGGCTTTGTATATATATTAGTTTTGTGTTGTCTTTATGCTTTTTAAAATTATTATTATCTATAGAGGTCAAATTAAAATCTGTATTGCTTTCTGTTATTAAACTGGTCAAGGATTTTAATGATTGTTGCACTTTTGGTGTAATAAACTTAGATCTTAATATTACTGTTAGTTCTTTCCATATCTCCTTAATAGCCTCATAGTTTGTAGTCATGAACAACGATGCAAGAATTTCTTTAATTATTTTAGAATTTGATGGGCATTTTGGGAAGTGTTTATTTATATCTTGCGCCATTGTATGCGATAAATGACAGCAACATAAAAACACTTTTACTGTTGATTCTTTTGTTTTAGAGCATTGATTATTATTTATCCATGCATGAGTTACAGTGAGGTATTCAATTATATCCATATTATTGAAGGAACCCAACACAGAATTTAATTCAGCAAACGAGAAATCGATTACCACTGAATTAAACACTGGCCATTTTTTAAATTGTCGTTCGATGTATAACTTAAATGACCTAAGCCATCCTCCAATCGAATCAATATTGTGGCTTGAACTAACCATATCTGTTATTGGAAATGGTGACGTAGCATCGGATTCAGAAGTCTTGGCAGCTACTACAAGAGCATAGTATAAAATTGCTGAACAAGGTTTGAAAGGAGCACGAACCAAACTACCAGTGGCGTCTAAATAAACTGTCAGCTCTTTGTCTTTAAATGAGTCCTTCATTACTTTCAAAATACTATTCTGCATTAAGCTATAAGTAACAACAATAAACGGACGGCGCATAATTTTTTGGATATATTTATCTTCACTTAATGCTTTCTTTTTCCACTCTTTGTCGATATCAATAAAATCGTCAGTGTCGTTGTCGTTGGATTGCAATGCCTCTGATCGTATTTTTCTAAGCACATCATGTGATTTTGATTTTTGAATCGTATTGCTTTTTTGCACAAAATCAATGTCTTCATCTTGAATTAAAGTTTCAGCTACTTTTTCCACTGATTTTTCTAAAAGTTGTCTTTTAAAGATGTTCCGCGTATAACCTGACGTATGACCGAATTTTTTTGTAATGTGCATAATACGTTCATTCGTACTATAAATTTCGAAAATTCCATGACTCAAGTTTTTATTTACAAGTTTATATTTCCGGCATGGTATGTTTACAGTTCGATGACCACAATAAGTTCTAATAGTTAAATGATTTTTTAATACATCATATCCTTTAATTTTTATTAAACAGCCAGTAAGTTTTGTCAAATTTTCAATAATTATCGATCTATACATATACGACTCCAACACTCGTTCATTAGGTAAAAAAATTTGTTTCCAAATACTGTCTGAAATGTTTAAGTTAAAATCACATTTTCTATAAATCAGTTTGGTCAGATTATTTGATTTAAATTTATTCAACTTCTTGCCACTATGGGAAGTATTAGTACTACTGCCAACAGCTGGGAGCATTTTATCATGACAAAAGTTCAAATCTGTATCATCCGATATATCAAGAATGATTGGCCTTCCATTCCTTTCGACTGAACAATATTCTTCCTCTGCAGAATTATTTGAAAAAATATTTACTGCAATATTTTCTTTTAAATTATTGTTTAATGATTTTGATTCAAAGTCGATTTGGTTTATGTTGACTAATGCTTCCATTTCAGATTTATTTTGATTTTCAACTGATATTAAAACACAACTCTCCTGAAATGAATTATTGACATTGTTTTTTTCTAATTCAGAAGTATTAATTGGAACAACATTGCTTCTAATATATCTATACCAAATATTATAAATCTTAGTGCGATTTGCCATATTGTTGGCAACTTTAAGTAATTGACATAATTGAGCCATGTAATTAGTATTAGAATTTGTCAATTTAACATTGGATAGCGATAGTTTTTCTGTTGCATTTTTAACTAAATCAACAGAAATTAAACTTCTTTTCTTTTTATAATTATAAGAATTTCGTTTTTCTAGACAATCCATTTTCTCTAGATTAATGAAAATTGAAGTGGAATAAAATTTTAATTTCAATGTAGAGTCGTCCTAAAGAATGCCGGTCTAAATTTTATAAGCGGGTTTAATGTTTTCAAACAAAAAATATAAATCGTTAGATAAGGATGTCCTAATACGAGAGCCGAGGTCAAAAATTAAAAATCAAAACAACAAAACAATATAATCACAAATATAAAGAGAGTCCAAGAGTAAGCGAAGGTCGTAGTTTTAAAAAAAAAACTTTTTTATTTGTAGCGAAAGAGAACGAGAAAAACACAAAAATTTTTTTTAGATACGATACGAACAGTACAACGTCTAAAAATGTATTGAAACACAAATAAAAAAAAAATTCCTTTTATACTCTTTCAAATTTTTTTAATTTTTCGTTTTCTCGCTAATTATAAAACAATTTTTTAAAATATAACAAATATGTAACCGACGATGCAATGAGTAACACTAATGTTTTGAGCGCTGGGTAAATAGTTGCCCTACTTTAGGTGAGATAACAAGAGACGGTGTAATTTGGAACATATACAGGTTTTGCATATTGTATTTCTCAATTAAATTAATTACACACTTTATAACAAAAAATAATTTTAATTTATTTGAAAAACACATAGTTGTTGATATTTTTGAATTATTTATTTTCATAAGCCAATTAGTTTCAAACAATGTTCAAACAGTTTCAAGCATCATCAAGCATATTTTTGAAATAAACACCTGGGTGTTGGGTTTTCCGACTTCCCAAAAAATTAAATGGGTTATCATATTTTTTATTTTAAATAGCTAAAGGTTCTATATAACATTCCCCATATACCGTTATATCTATAAATCTCTGTGAGCTAAGACCAGTGGTAAACATATGCACGTTTTTAGTATCGAGTCATATAGGTGGATGGAGCTCTATTAAACACCCTTTCCACCATCGCGTTGATATAGGGGTGGTTGTTTTACATAGCTTACGGTCCTATCTAGCGATCTCCATATACCGTTATATCTATCAATCCCTGTGAGCTGAGATCCAGTGGTAAACATATGCACGTTTTTAGTATCGAGTCATATAGGTGGATGGAGCTCCATAAAACACCCTTCTTACCATCGCGTTGATATAGGGGTGGTTGTTTTACATAGCTAAAGGTCCTATCTAGCGATCCCGATATACCGTTATATCTATCAACCCCTGTGAGCTGAGATCCAGTGGTAAACATATGCACGTTTTTAGTATCGAGTCATATAGGTGGATGTAGCTCCATAAAACATCCTTCTCACCATCGCGTTGATATAGGGGTGGTTGTTTTACATAGCTAAAGGTCCTATCTAGCGATCCCGATATACCGTTATATCTATCAATCCCTGTGAGCTGAGATCCAGTGGTAAACATATGCACGTTTTTAGTATCGAGTCATATAGGTGGATGTAGCTCCATAAAACACCCTTTTCACCATCGCGTTGATATAGGGGTGGTTGTTTTACATAGCTAATGGTCCTATCTAGCAATCCCGATATACCGTTATATCTATCAACCCCTGTGAGCTGAGATCCAGTGGTAAACATATGCACGTTTTTAGTATCGAGTCATACAGGTGGATGTAGCTCCATTAAACACCCTTTTCACCATCGCGTTGATATAGGGGTGGTTGTTTTACATAGCTAAAGGTCCTATCTAGCAATCCCGATATACCGTTGTATCTATCAATCCCTGTGAGCTGAGATCCAGTGGTAAACATATGCACGTTTTTAGTATCGAGTCATATAGGTGGATGTAGCTCCATAAAACACCCTTCTCACCATCGCGTTGATATAGGGGTGGTTGTTTTACATAGCTTACGGTCCTATCTAGCGAAAATCATATACTGTTATATCTATCAATCCCTGTGAGCTGAGATCCAGTGGTAAACATATGCACGTTTTTAGTATCGAGTCATATAGGTGGATGTAGCTCCATAAAACACGCTTTTCACCATCGCGTTGATATAGGGGTGGTTGTTTTACATAGCTAAAGGTCCTATCTAGCAATCCCGATATACCGTTATATCTATCAATCCCTGTGAGCTGAGATCCAGTGGTAAACATATGCACGTTTTTAGTATCGAGTCGTATAGGTGGATGTAGCTCCATAAAACACCCTTCTCACCATCGCGTTATATAGGGGTGGTTGTTTTACATAGCTAAAGGTCCTATCTAGCGAGCCCTTTATACCGTTATATCTATCAATCCCTGTGAGCTGAGATCCAGTGGTAAACATATGCACGTTTTTAGTATCGAGTCATATAGGTGGATGTAGCTCCATAAAACACCCTTCTCACCATTGCGTTGATATAGGGGTGGTTGTTTTACATAGCTAAAGGTCCTATCTAGCGATCCCGATATACCGTTATATCTATGAATCCCTGTGAGCTGAGATCCAGTGGTAAACATATGCACGTTTTTAGTATCGAGTCATATAGGTGGATGTAGCTCCATAAAACACCCTTCTCACCATCGCGTTGATATAGGGGTGGTTGTTTTACATAGCTAAAGGTCCTATCTAGCGAGCCCTATATACCGTTATATCTATCAATCCCTGTGAGCTGAGATCCAGTGGTAAACATATGCACGTTTTTAGTATCGAGTCATATAGGTGGATGTAGCTCCATAAAACACCCTTTTCACCATTGCGTTGATATAGGGGTGGTTGTTTTACATAGCTAAAGGTCCTATCTAGCAATCCCGATATACCGTTATATCTATCAATCCCTGTGAGCTGAGATCCAGTGGTAAACATATGCACGTTTTTAGTATCGAGTCATATAGGTGGATGTAGCTCCATAAAACATCCTTCTCACCATCGCGTTGATATAGGGGTGGTTGTTTTACATAGCTAAAGGTCCTATCTAGCGATCCCGATATACCGTTATATCTATCAATCCCTGTGAGCTGAGATCCAGTGGTAAACATATGCACGTTTTTAGTATCGAGTCATATAGGTGGATGTAGCTCCATAAAACACCCTTCTCACCATCGCGTTGATATAGGGGTGGTTGTTTTACATAGCTAAAGGTCCTATCTAGCGAGCCCTATATACCGTTATATCTATCAATCCCTGTGAGCTGAGATCCAGTGGTAAACATATGCACGTTTTTAGTATCGAGTCATATAGGTGGATGTAGCTCCATAAAACACCCTTCTCACCATTGCGTTGATATAGGGGTGGTTGTTTTACATAGCTAAAGGTCCTATCTAGCGATCCCGATATACCGTTATATCTATGAATCCCTGTGAGCTGAGATCCAGTGGTAAACATATGCACGTTTTTAGTATCGAGTCATATAGGTGGATGTAGCTCCATAAAACACCCTTCTCACCATCGCGTTGATATAGGGGTGGTTGTTTTACATAGCTAAAGGTCCTATCTAGCGAGCCCTATATACCGTTATATCTATCAATCCCTGTGAGCTGAGATCCAGTGGTAAACATATGCACGTTTTTAGTATCGAGTCATATAGGTGGATGTAGCTCCATAAAACACCCTTCTCACCATCGCGTTGATATAGGGGTGGTTGTTTTACATAGCTAAAGGTCCTATCTAGCGAGCCCTATATACCGTTATATCTATCAATCCCTGTGAGCTGAGATCCAGTGGTAAACATATGCACGTTTTTAGTATCGAGTCATATAGGTGGATGTAGCTCCATAAAACATCCTTCTCACCATCGCGTTGATATAGGGGTGGTTGTTTTACATAGCTAAAGGTCCTATCTAGCGATCCCGATATACCGTTATATCTATCAATCCCTGTGAGCTGAGATCCAGTGGTAAACATATGCACGTTTTTAGTATCGAGTCATATAGGTGGATGTAGCTCCATAAAACACCCTTCTCACCATCGCGTTGATATAGGGAAGGTTGTTTTACATAGCTAAAGGTCCTATCTAGCGATCCCAATATACCGTTATATCTATCAATCCCTGTGAGCTGAGATCCAGTGGTAAACATATGCACGTTTTTAGTATCGAGTCATATAGGTGGATGTAGCTCCATTAAACACCCTTTTCACCATCGCGTTGATATAGGGGTGGTTGTTTTACATAGCTAACGGTCCTATCTAGCGATCCCGATATACCGTTATATCTATCAATCCCTGTGAGCTGAGATCCAGTGGTAAACATATGCACGTTTTTAGTATCGAGTCATATAGGTGGATGTAGCTCCATAAAACACCCTTCTCACCATCGCGTTGATATAGAGGTGGTTGTTTTACATAGCTTACGGTCCTATCTAGCGAAAATCATATACTGTTATATCTATCAATCCCTGTGAGCTGAGATCCAGTGGTAAACATATGCACGTTTTTAGTATCGAGTCATATAGGTGGATGTAGCTCCATTAAACACCCTTCTCACCATCGCGTTGATATAGGGGTGGTTGTTTTACATAGCTAAAGGTCCTATCTAGCGAGCCCTATATACCGTTATATCTATCAATCCCTGTGAGCTGAGATCCAGTGGTAAACATATGCACGTTTTTAGTATCGAGTCATATAGGTGGATGTAGCTCCATAAAACACCCTTCTCACCATCGCGTTGATATATGGGTGATTGTTTTACATAGCTTACGGTCCTATCTAGCGAAATCCATATACTGTTATATCTATCAATCCCTGTGAGCTGAGATCCAGTGGTAAACATATGCACGTTTTTAGTATCGAGTCATATAGGCGGAGTAAGTCATGTTTTTGTATTATTTGTTACACTTCAAGACACTAAACATTATAGTAAAATAGCAATAATTTTTGTGTATTAAAATATTCCAGCTAAAAAAAACTGTTTTGTACATATCGTCTTGAAATTATTTTTTTTTTCGGGATGTAATGTTATTTTAAGTTATTTCTTAATATTTTTCGGGCTATGGGAGGCTTTTTCTTTTAGAAGATTTTTTTTTTTTTCGGGCTGATTTTCGGGCTAACTTAACATACATCCAACACCCGGCTATCTTTTACCAAGAATGTATAGATCTCGTATACTAACACTTCATTTCTATAGTGAAAAATAAAAGTTTCCGGGCTTTTGCTTATACTGTCTTTTATAATCCAAAATCTTTATTTCTGACTAAATTTCAGATAAACGACTAGAACAATCCTTGTTGCAAATTAACTTCGGTCTGTAATACCAATACATGAGAAAAATATGGGAAAATGTCCCTGATCCATAACAACTTTTGGCGATGTTTCGAAGGTTCCTCATCCGAGAAACGCAAAACAAAAAATTTGTTCATCCATCTGGATATCTGGATAAATTGGAGGATGGGTGGATGGATGAATGGATGGGTGGATGGGTGAATTCCCTACCTCTAAGAAATAACCCAAAATTATAACTAATATAAAAATATTGCTTTATATTTTTCATATATACCCATGAAGTATGTCGTTTGAATGGTCTTGGATCACACAATAATTTCGATATAGCTTTAGTTCATAAATCCACCGTTTTAGCGTTGAAATTCAGGCGAAAAATTCCCTAATTTTTTCGGAACTCATTTGTACTCAAAACTACCGTTGTGGTGTCGGAAGCAGTTATAACTGTTATTCTTCCAATATAATCATGTGTCATATTTTAGAGTGATCTGATAGTTTAATAAGTGTTTTTATTTGTTTTCAATAAAGATATTATTGATAGAATGTCGGCAGATTCTAAAAAAAATTAATTAGCAATGTCCAAGTTAAGTTTAAATAATTATTATGTATCAATTTCATGCAAGTATGTATTCATGTTTAGAAACAATATTTAATGTGTGTTTATGTGTAAGTATACGGGATGTCCATCCAAAAGGTTTACATTTTTTTCCGCAATTTAGGCGAATATTAATATTGACAATTTATACGTGACAATCGTGAAATAAACACGTGGCAAATTAATCATGAAAAAATATTCAATTGAATAATGCGTTGTAATTGTGAAAACCATTTACACAAGCCAATCATCAACTACATCAACATTAAGAAAATTATATAAAAGTTTTGGAAGGTTTATGGTGCCTTCAAAGACTAAAATTTAGAGGATTATCCAAGAATTTGAAAAAAGAGGGACTGTGGCAAATAAGCGAAATTATGTGTAATAACTTACAGTCAGAACACCAGAAAATATTGCCACTGTACGTGGAAGTGTACGAGATACTCCAGCGACATCAGTCAGGCACTATGCGTAAGAACTTGGTATTCAAAAATTAAAAGTAACCAAAGTTTTGCATAAAGACTTGAATTTATTCCCGTATACAATAAATTTAAACCGAGAGCCGCTACCAAGAGCAAATAAGATTCTCTGCTTGACAATGACAATCCGGAATTATTTGAAAAATTAATTATTTGTGATGAAACTAATTTTCACTTAATTGGATATATAGACAAACAAAACATCCAGTTATGTACAGTACAAAATTCGCAGATAATTCATCAATTTCCATTACATCCCTTGAAACTGACGGTATGGTGTGCAATTTCGACTGGAGGGGTGGGTCATTGAACCATATTTTTGCGAAAATCCGAGTGGTTCAGCTGTTACAGCCACTGGCAAATTATATCGTGATATGATGAGCAATTCGTTTAGACCATAATCACACGCCAATCGTTTGGGGAATATGTGGTTCCAACAGCACGGCGCCAGATGCCTAACTGCAAGAGGAACCATATGGAATTGTTACGAGAAATATTTCCACAATGGTTTATTTTGAAATCCGGTAATGTAGGTTGGCCTCCACGGTCAACGATTTAACTGCACCCGACTACTTTTTATAGGATTACCTTAAAAGTAAGATTTGTCCAAATAAGCTTGATAATATTGAACAACTTAAAAGGAATATTAGAGAAGAAACTAACATGGTACTGAGTAAAATATGGGATAAAGTGTTGGAAAATGTAATCAAAAGATCTCGCATGTGTCAAGGCCAATAAAGGCGCACATTTGGTAGACATTATTTTCATACATAGTTCTAAACATTAAATGAACATCGTAAACATTAAATCTATTTTCTTTTATTTAAAAAAATTATATACTCAAAAAAAAAAAATAGTAATTCTTTCGGGTGTACATAAGGTTCAAATTAATACTTTGCTTTTAAGGCCATAGTGGTGTAGCCAAACCAATAGCCAAGGATAATAAAATCCAAACTTTATTCGATATTCGAGGAAAAATGTCGACGAAGCCGATTATATTTCATGAAACAAGTTTACCTTTAAGACCAGAAATGAATGCAAATATAAAATATTTTTGGAATACGTCAATTCAAGCATTTGAGGGGATACAATTGATTCTGCTAATATTGACAATAATTAAATTGATAACGCCGATCAGATGCTAATAAATTTGATGATTCTAATATTGACCCAAATTATCTGTCATCCAACTTGGATGAATCTGATAATTTTTCGAACACGTGGGACTGGAAATTGAAAATAGTTAGGATAATAAAAATAAACCGTCACCTAAACAGCAACATGTAGAGAAAATTTTCTCAAAATCAACGTAATCGAGGAAACCGTATGAATCAAAAACGGGAAAACAGATTCCGGTCAGAACTTGTAAACCTCTTCAAAAATGTCGAAAGATCGGTCAAAACGAAACTTCGTTCGAAAAACTAAGTTTAATTTTTGACCAATATTGTGCTTTATAGGCTCATATAACCAGCGAATTCCTTAGTCATTTTAAAGGGCGTCATCAAGAAAAAACTAAATTTACCAGAAATATCATATGTGGATCATGATGGTAATGCAGAGCCAAAAAATATACCTTCATTGGGGAAGATAAATGAGTTTAAAACAAAACTCATATAGATAGCTTTCTGGTTTATAAAAACCAATATACAAGAAAGGGTATTATTAAAAAATATTTACAGACTGATCTAACTTTGGGCAAAAGCTATGGAATATATCGTTCAAAATATGAAAATCCTGTAAGCTTAATATTGCTATTAATATTGCTTGTCGGAACGTAGCACGCCGCCCACGAACGTTAGTATACGAGTCTCAAATGACAGGTCGTATTTAACAGCTCAAACGGAAAACGGTAACCATCTGGGTAATCCAAACGAAACTTTAAAAACAGTTTCCTATTTTTATCCTTATAATTATTATTATTATTTGTTGTTGCATGATGTAAGCATTTTCATCTTTTCTTATCGATTTGCGCAGAGGAAAACTGTTCTTTATTTCCGCTTACGCGGATTATAATGGGTGGCTTCTGTTTACGCGTCTTTCGTTCGGGTATAACTATTTAACTGCAGGTTTGACGTGGCAGTATCAAAAGTTCGACGTACTTCACCGCACGAAGAACATTTGTAACATAATCTATCGTTTTAGAAGATG
The DNA here is from genome assembly GCA_947310385.1 of Nephrotoma appendiculata. NCBI lineage: Eukaryota > Metazoa > Arthropoda > Insecta > Diptera > Tipulidae > Nephrotoma > Nephrotoma appendiculata. The sequence goes on from OX371225.1 coordinate 170,113,025, forward strand.
AGAACTGAAATTTTATGATAGAAACATATTTTTTTTTGTACAGCTTTATAGTTAACGTACAGCGTACGAAATTTTTTATAATGTTATTTTAAAATGATAAAATATAGTTTTCTATTTATTTTATGAGAAACAGCGGATTATTTGGGCAGACTCCGTAAGGTCTTGAAGAGTATCACAAAAAAGGTTTGATCACGTAACTACCCAAAGCTACCGTTGTTGCGCTGTAAGCAGGTACATTTGGGCCATTCTAATAAAATTATGTGTCAAATAAATCGTTGGTATGTTTGAAAGGTCTCGGAACAGTTAAAACTTTATAGCCAGCACAATAGTTTACAAATTAACTGCTTTGGCGCATGATGACAAAATAATTAATTGGTATAAAATAAATTATAACCCGAAAAAAATAATTTATAAAATCATTAAAGCAACATTTTCTAAATCGTTTTGAACAATGTTTCCTTGAAAATTTTCGATTTTTATTTGATGTGAATTTTCCTGGTTGGTGCAATGGTAATTATATTCTTAGGTACTTTTACAATTACTTACTTATTTGAAACTTATTAACTTATTTCTCGCCATCTTAAATAAGTAAGTGAATCCGTTCCAATTCATTTACTTACTTATTTTGACAGCTTGTTAATGAAAGTATAAACAATTTGTTGCTGACCCAAAATTTCTATTAAAAATGGACAGAAAAACGATTCTTATTTCTAAACTAATTCATAAATAAAAATAAGAATACATATAATGTACAGTGGACAGTGGACAGTGGATATAAATTAACCTTGGAACCCATTGTTATCATCACCCCTTTAACTGAAAATCGCTCTTTAACGCATCAAGAAAAAAATTCAACCGTCTGCATGTATGACAAGGATTGCAGTGGACCAAGGTTTCGGGCAATTAAAGACGAGAGGGTGATATATGTTTTGAGGGCGTTAGAAAACAAAGTAAAAAATTGTAAGATTGTTGCCATTTGCTACATATTTCTTAATATTTTAATGGATGCCGGAGATTTTATAAGTTTATAAAGAATTTCAAAATGAAATTGATACTTCCGTTGAAGAATCCCTTCAACTTCGAACCAGCGCTACACAATTTAAAAACAGCCTGTGGTTAAATGTTTAAAAACAATTTGTTTTCATATACGCCTTTGACGTCTTATACATATGACAATAACAGATTGTTGTCATTTAGTTTATATGGAAGAAAAAAAATTATTGACATGTTAGTCATTGTCACTAGATTTCAAAATAAAAACGGCATTTAGTTAAGACACAATTTTTTAGACATTTCTGTGTAGACGTACTTATTCAAATAAGTCACCTCGCGAGGTTACTTATTTGAATAAGTACGTCTACACAAGTAATGAATAAGTACGTCTACATAAGTAATTGGAAAAGGGCCTTAGAACAATTTTCTTCATATACATACATATTTATTGTCAAATTTTACGGAAGTACGAATTGTTTAGTTTTCCCATTGAGTACCATGAAAAATTGTCACAACCGGTTAAACTTTGAAAATCATCTTGGTTGTTGTTAATTGTAAATGGTATGTCTGTGTAACTGGCCCAAAACGAGTGCTATAGTTTCACATCGGTGTAAATGGTCAGTAAAATGTTTGAAATTTTCTAATACACTTGAATCTCGATTATCCGGGATCCGATTATCCGTGAACCTCGATTATCCGGGATGGGTTTTTTTAGTCTTGAATAACATTTAATTCGATTAACCGGTGATATTTTGATTATCCGGGAAGTCACACTCATCCCAGTTAATCGAAATTCAAGTGTATTTACCTTGTTTAATGTCTTAATTGCTAATCATGAAAAAAGTTATTTTTTTTTACAACTGATTAGTTATTTTAAACAAAATGTTAACGCCATTTCAGTTTCTTTCTCAACTATGTTGAAGATGGACGAAGTCCGAAACTAGTTTATCATAAAATACAAATAAATTTTCACGTTAAGAAATTTTAACTATTAAAAAAAAATTATTTTAATAAAATAACAATATGGTTTTTTAAAACCAAAAACTTGTATAATATTAAAATACTAGCTGACCTGTGACTGAATAATCAGTCACGTGAATACATTTTGTTGAATTTTTGGTTAAGAAATGATTAAGAAGATTTTTTAAGATGTAAATTTGATGCAATTTTATCAAAAATAAAGTAAATTCATACACGTGGTTAATTTTTAAATCTTAAACGGCAATCACGCGCTCAAATGTACACAGTATGACTTACGTGTCAAGTCAAATATTCATATCTCAAACAGGAAGCGCGCGCTCGGGATCACATGATCACTTACGCACCCAAACTAAATATTAAAATCTCAAAAAGGAAAAGCACACAATTGCTGAGGTAAATTTTAATCTAAATATTTCATAAGAAATGTAGAAAAGGATAATAAAATAGTAGTAGAAGGTAGGTAATAAAATAGTAAAATACATTACAATTTACATGCACAGAATCTCTTCAAAAAATACATTCTTTGTTGTGATGCGCCCATCCCGATCAGCTGATTGATCGCTTGTCTCAGCGATAAACACTTTGAGTCCGTCAAATGAGCGGCATCGTGAAAAGGCCACATACATCTGATCATTCGTAAATACGGGTCCCGGCAAGTACACTACCTTCTTCAAGCTTTAACCCTGACTCTTGTTGATCGTTATAGCGAACGCGAGCTGAACCAGAAATTGAAGGCGAGACATTTTAAATGAGAAGATGCCTTCCAAGGGTGAGAGCTTAATGCGTGGGATGAGAACGCGCTCGCCTTTTGAGAAGCCAGTCAGCACCTCATATTCCAGAATGTAGCGGTTTATTTTTACGACGCGCATGCGTGTTTCATTGATTCAAGCCTTGCTAGTTTTTCGCGTTTACCTTTAGTGGGATGGCATAGCGCGGTAATCCCGACCCTTCAATTTTATTGAGAAACTCGACGGGTAGGCGGAGTTTCTCATGCATGTCGTCACTCTCAAGTTTATCAGCACTATGTTTCACTTCTTGTTCGTCGGGCAGGAGGTCAAGCACCTACTGATTGGTAAGCGCGCAGTCATCCATATTGGGTGCAAGGATGGTGCGCTCCTCGATGGTTCCATCGGCTGGTGTTATGTTGATGTCACCATACACGAAATCGATCACACTTTGAGGATGTCTGCCGAAAGTGTGATAAAATCGGTTCGAGCATTGCCGTTTCCAACAGAAAGCAAATATTGCGCAAACTCGTCCTCACCTTCATCGACGCGCATGTTCTTGGTGAGTGTAAACTTATTTACCAATTTACAAAGCGGGTTATACTTGATGGTCGATTCGCAAGTTTGCGCGCGTCCCGCCTAGGTAGTCACCACACATGAGGATGATTTTCCCAGCTAATGGAACACGCACTACCCGTCTATGATTGTGAGCTCTGCTCCTGGCATGATTAACCTTATTAATTTAAATCGCGCGTTAACCATTAAGCAACTTTGAAATTAATTCGCGCGCCGACAGTGTTGCAATTTCGAATCTGAATCGCATACCAACTGTTTTACAACTTTGAATTTGAATCGCGCGCCACTAATTTAAACAAAAATATTTGCTTTTTGGTCATCCTATAAAATTCTCAAATGTTGCAAGATTTCACGCGCACAAAAACTTGGAAATTTTCTGAAACCACCTGAGGTACCCATTTCGGTTACTTTCCGGTGGAATTTTTCCGAATTTTCTAGCCCACGCACAGCGCAATATTTATGTCGACCTACCCTGAAAAAATCTAACGGATCGGATCATGTTTAGGGGTCATTTTAGGGTTGAGTATGAAAAAATTAAAAATATTAATATAATAGATAGATAGAAGATAGATAGAAGCTGACTTTCGACTGAATAATCAGTCACGTGAATATATTTTATTGAATTTTTGGTTAAGAAATAATTAAGAAGATTTTTAAAATGTAAATTTGATACACTTTTATCAAAAATAAAGTAAATTCATATACGCGGTTAATTTTTAAATATTAAATAGATAGAGTGTGAGGATGATTTTCCCAGCTAATGGAACACGCACTACCCGTCTATGATTGTGAGCTCTGCTCCTGGCATGATTAACCTTACTAATTTAAATCGCGCGTTAACCATTAAGCAACTTTGAAATTGGTTCGCGCGCCGACAGTGTTGCAATTTCGAATCTGAATCGCATACCAACTGTTTTACAACTTTGAATTTGAATCGCGCGCCACTAATTTATACAAAAATATTTGCTTTTTGGTCATCCCATAAAATGCTCAAATGTTGCAAGATTTCACGCGCACAAAAACTTGGAAATTTTCTGAAACCACCTGAGGTACCCATTTCGGTTACTTTCCGGTGGAATTTTTCCGAATTTTCTAGTCCACGCACAGCGCAATATTTATGTCGACCTACCCTGAAAAGGTAGGTATAGGTTGAGGTTGTTGAGGGTAGGTTGAGTATGAAAAAATTAAGAATATTAATATAATAGATAGATAGAAGCTGACCTTCGACTGAATAATCAGTCACGTGAATATATTTTATTGAATTTTTGGTTAAGAAATAATTAAGAAGATTTTTAAAATGTAAATTTGATGCACTTTTATCAAAAATAAAGTAAATTCATATACGCGGTTAAGATTTAAATCTTAAATCTATAGAGTGTCATGACAAAATTGTATTTTTTACACTCACAACTACTATTAACACCAAAATGTATGTAAAATCATTTTATGTTCTCTGTTTTGTTTAATTGAGATTCAATTACAAATTTTCTACTCATTTTGTCATCACAGTGTGTCATCACAAAAACATCGGCAATTTTAATAAATTTTGTCATTGTCACGGTGTAATGCGCATAATCATAGATTCAATATACACATATTTTGTCATGGCATTCTGGCGTCGTGACAAAATTTCGCTGAAAACACCTAAGGTACCCGTTTCAGGTACTTTCCGGTGGAATTTTTCCGATTTTTCTAGCAAAGGCACACCGCTATATTTATGTCGACCTACCCTGAAAAATTTAAACGGATCGGATCATGTTTAGGGGTCATTTTAGCGTTGAGTTTGAAAAAATTAAGCGTATTAATATAATAGATATAATACTCCGACAAGTTTTGTTGACGAGGTACATTTTCTCATTCCAATACATCACCTGCCGCCCCGGTGGCAAAGTGGTCAGCATGCTTGCTCCAGCGACCGGAGGTCCCGGGTTCGATTCCCGGTGGTGACAAGGAAAAAATTGCACGGCTGGTTTAGGATCAATGAATTAATCACTCATTATCCGAAATGAAAATACGATTATGAAACCTCATTTGAGGCGGCCAAATCCCTGTATGGGATATATAGTGCAAGAGGAGAGAGAGAATACATCACCTACTGAAACTCTTACTCGCGAATCATTCTAAGACGCTTTGATTTATTAGAGGAAGCGAATGATGGAAATTTCATTAAAAAATAGATGTTATAAAATACCGGACGATGAAAACATTGTAAGCAATTTAAAAAAAATATTCTGTTGAATTGTGAAAGGGATAGACAATTAAAAAGCAAAATTCACGATTTAGGGTATGAAAATGGCTTAAAATCTTTTTGTGTAAAGTTTTTCATTTTTACAAATTATTTATGATCAAAACAACATAAGGCCGCAATTGAATTTAAAAAATATCTAATAAAATAAAAACTGTAAAATGAAAAGAGCTTTCGCAACATAAAAAAAGAATAATATGTTTGTCGTATATTTAACATGCTTTGTTTTAACGATCACCATTATTTTAATTCCCAGTTTAATAAATTTTATAATTCTATTGAATGTTTTTTTGTAAGCCTATAGACAGTTTTTGGAACATAAAAATTTATGTGCTTTTAGTAATTTTTGAATATACGTTACATGCATTTATTTCAGTGTTTTAATCTTTTTAATTCGTAATCCAAAATACTTTATAGTTCCCATATACATATACTAAGCTTAGATGAGAAGTATTCACACATATTCTAAACATTGTGACTGAATTGCTACTGCTTGTTTAATTGAAAATATCTTTCGTCAATATCTCCCAAACTACTAGGTTACAGGCTCATTCAAGATGATCACTAAACGTCCCTCTCGACACAGAACAATTTTTACTATAAGTAATTTTTTCCTATCTTGAACCGTTTCCTTTATTAAAAAGCTCGCCCTGTATAAATAAAAATATAGTTTCCAACCTGGTGAGAACATTAATGAATTAAAAAATAATTTTCATTCATGCCAATCACTAATACGAGTTTAAAAAATTCTCCGTTTAAACAATTTCAAAGTTTAATGCATATGTTTGGCATTTGTAATCTAAAGAATTAGTACAGCATCTCTACAATATTCAATCAATTGAAACTTAACATACATATTAGACATATTTTCTGAGACGTTATTATTATCAGATTAATATCAAAGATTCTTTAATCAGATTAATATCAGATCAAGATATCGATATTTGATCAAATTGAATAACTACAGATTCTGAGACCGAAACAAATCGATCAATTATATAAGGATAATATAATAATTGAAACATCCTTACTAACACACAAAAATACGTAATATCAAATCCGTATTCAGGAAAAATTTCACATTTATAAGAAAACATTTTCATATACAACTGAAAAACATCATCATATTACAAAACACTCATACAACATCTTCAAATCACAAAATATACGAACATAAAATATTAATCAAAGCATAATAAAGAAAATATTATAAAACATTTACTCTCCAATTAGGAAATACACATTGAGCATTCATCTCAATTCAATCATATAATTCGTTCTCTTAAAATTTAAATTATTCTTTCGTTTATTAAATAATCCAAATATATAAAAAACGTCATCAAATTATAAAAATATATTAACCATAAAATAATATTATAAAACAAGTTGAAAGTTCGCTGTTCACATGATGAGCAGCTCCCAGTTCGCGAAGTCGTTCTCAAAGGGTGGTATTTCGTTTAGCATTCACAATAATCTTCTTCAGAAGAAGTGTCACTCCTCTGTTACTCTTGTTGATGTAATCAATGATATAACAACAGCAGGCGTAGGCATCAAAGATGTACTATATGTCCATATTCGCTTTCTGAAGAAAAAGTAATTTCTTGTTGTACTTGTTGATGAAGATTTCGCATGGTCAGCGCATAAGAAATCCTTTTGCCCTCTTGAGCGAAGAGCGAATGGCAGAAATGTAGTGAGCTGGAGTACAGTTGACTTTAACGAGAAAGTCTTCAAATGTTAAAGAGGAAGCTGGAAGATTATCAGATTTGAAATTAGCAAGGTATGCTCGAATTCGTTTGTGAGAAAGTTTGTAGATTGGAAGATTTTCTTCATTACTTTCAAAGCGACGAAGAATTGCTGTCGCATTCATTGAAGAAAGGAACTCCAAATCTGCACCCTGTATTTTTGCTTTTCCCTTTCTGCAGGTAATGAAATGAGTATGAGTCTGAAGAGCAAGAAGACGTGTCATATTATCGGTAGTAGGATAGTCGGATGAGCAGGTAATGACTTCATCGCTGAACTCGCAGACAGCCGGATCGGAGTCTGAATTGTCAGCATCGAATACAGGTGTGTTGGATAACCACAGGATCATGTGCACATGTGGACTTCCTCGTTGCTGAAATTCAATCCGATGATACTTGTGAAGAATCTTTCGACTACCGAGAGGCCCATTTGCAGACGAAAAAGTGTTCATCAATGCTTTGAAGCGATTGTCGAAATATCGAGCACAAGTGATAGGGTCTCGTTGAATTAATGTCAGCTTGTCAGGTTTTGGCAATTGCTCTGTGGCTTGCTCAGTAATGACTGTATTCAAAACTTTAAGTATGACTAAAAGTTCGTTCTATTGGATTTCAGCAGCACTGACAGTGACAAATAGGTGAGGTAATCTAAACTGTCGGACCATTGCTCTGACATGCATTCCCTGTTGATGCCAGTGATGCGCGGAATTTCGAATCCCTTGAAATACTCGTAACGCGTTGTCATCTCGAACCATTGCATCAAGTACTTCGGGATCTCGGATTTCACCTGCTATAAGAATATTCGCTTGCCTAGTTCGTCTCCTCTTGAGAATAACACAAGTTGAAACATTTGTAGCAAGTTTTTCAATTTCATTTTTCTTCGCCAAGTTAAGAACGCACTGCACAGATTCGGCAACTCTTCTGTCAGAATTTCTTGGAAATGCTTTTGAAAGTGATGATGAGCTGACTTCTTTCCCGTCATGAAGAGGACTCATTCTATGCCCAGCGAAAAGTTTGGGAAAGCTGAGGAAGAATGTATCCTTGTCAAAAAGTACAGATATAGGGACGTTCCCTGCAGCTTGAGCCACGCGAATGCCTTCCAAGGTTGTAAGCATAGTCTCCGTTCTCATTTCATCGACGTCTTCCAATTCCTCAACAGGTTCTTCTTCTGGATTTAGTTCCCTAATTTGACTCTCTACAAATTGCGTCCATCTTTCTGATAAAGAGACATTGTGCTCACTGTATAAAGGAGAATCAGAAAAAATGCGTGCTGCAGTGTAGATAACATGTGGACGAATGTTTCCTGCAACGTAGTCATGGTCGTAGTGCATCTGTCGAGCAATTCGAAGTGGTAACATGTAGGCGTCATTAAGTTGTCGTGAAAGTGAAGAGACTACAGTGTCGACAGACACTGGAACGTTGACGATTCTGCTTTTAGCATGCAATTGACCATGAACTCCGTGCACAGCTTTGATTTGCTGAAAGACATGACGTACTGAGACCAAACGACCTTCGAGATCGGTGAGCATTGAGACTTGAAATGGAATTTCTGGAAAGCGAAATCCATTAGACAATGCTGGGGAAGTTTTCCAGACCAGACTGCGAGGAAGCATGTCAAACAAAGCGGAACATCTGTCTCTACAGAAGCAAGACATATAACATAGTTGATGAGTTCTTGACCATATGTCTCGAGATGTCTAAGTTCAAGATTCCGAATTGACCTCTTGAAGAATAATTGAGAGCAACAGTGACAGACATGTACAGGTCCTTCACGTGCTTCGTTCTCAAATCCTAGACGGTCTCGTCGTCTGATATTGTTGTTTTCCTGATCAGCACGACGATATTCAGGATCAGAACGGGCTGTTCGACGAGCTGTAGTGTCACGCTGTTGCTCGGGCTTGCGATATGCAACACTTGTTCTGGAACGTCTGCGGGCTTCATTGTCGTGCTGTTGTGCATCTGCTCTATATGGAGGATCTACCGTGCGATTCTGATGTTAAGACTATTAAGAGGCTAACAGTAAACAGGTTTTTCGTTAATAGGTTTTTTAAAGAGAATCTCTTAATTGGTATTCTGTTAGTAATACTCTTAAAATTTATATTAAAAACTCTCCAAATATTTTTGGAGTCCTGTCAAATGTGATTTTTATTAATGCGAACCATTGAAATTGTATTTTATTGTTAAATAAACTATAAAATATGACATATTTTTGTGAAAACTAATGTTTTACAATTCATATTTTTGTAATAAATTAGAGAATGTATTGTAGAAAATTTGTAATAAATTGCCGAAAATAAACAACAACAAAACATTTACTTCTGCTCGAAATGACAATGTCGGAATAATTTTTCTTCTAAAAATATTACATCTAAATCCTTTTTGTGAATTGTAACATATAATTTAATAAATTATTTATTTACACAATCGTCATTTTTATTAGTTTTAGTGCAACATAATAAAACTTCTAGCATTTATGATGTTTAAGACCACCTAATTGGTAAGTATTAGGCTAAGAGGTTTTTAAGAGAACCTCTTAACTGATCAGTATGTGCAGAATCGCAAAATAGTCTTAAGTAAGAGAAATCTCTTAGTTATGAGAAATATTGTAGTTAAGACCTCTTTTACTATACGCCAGAATCGCACGGCTAATCTCTTTGCCTGCAATCGTAATCTCTCTGTCTCTCGTTTATTGTTTGCCGAAATTGCACGCTGGGCTTTAGTTAATTGTGAAGGAGCCATCGTAAATGATTCTACAAATAATGATAAAACATAATTATTAATATATGTTAACATCAAACAATATGAATTTAAACTGACATAGTAGAAGTGTGTCAATTATACGTCATAGATATGGGAAATCCGGATCGTTTAGAATAAAAAGCTAAAAAAAGAAAAGAAGAGAAGTTGAATTTTTTAGTTTATAAATTAAATTTAAATTTAAGTTACTTACAATGTAGTTGAAATTGACGATGATGTTTGAATGCTAGAAGCGAGCGCTAAAAATATATCTTTCCGTTGTTTTTTCAAAACGAAAAGCTCATGATTCCAGTATGTTGTATTTGTTGCTAAACAACAAGTAATAATAGTACAAGAATTTTTTTTTTTGGCCTAGAATAATAATTGAAAATTAAAAAAAAAAAGTAGACAGCCGCATCTGTGTGACCTCTATTTTTAGAAAAAGTTGATTATCTCGAAAACTACTTGACCAGTTCCCAAATTTTAAATGTCACCTTTTTAGAATAGTATCTATCTGTGTGCAAATCTCTTGTATGTATAGTTTTTGCTGTGATAGTGCCAACAGACAGACGGCCTAAGTCTTTGTATAAGCTTGCTCGCAAGAGCTAGCGCTAAAAATCAGCATGAACGGTTTTGAAATAACTGCAATGGATCATGATTTTGTGAAATTTGTAAAAGAGTGCTCCGGTTTCCATGTTATATTTCATTAATATAAGTGGACGGAACTCAGATTAAAAAAATTAAGTGTGCTTTAGACCACACTACTGAAGTAAAACTTCTAATATATATTTAATATTTATAATATAATATAGAAAAATTATAATATTGGAAAAAAAAATTGGTCACCCTTTGCGTTCTCGAGTGTCACCTAGCCGTTTATGTCTGATGCCACAAGAGGTAACCTTGTAACTTGGTAACTTTTTCAAGGCCAACTAGTCGTAATATACAATGTTTATGTATGTGTCACAAAATGGACAAAAAAACCATTTTTGAAATCTCTTCGCATAGTAAAAATGGCCTTGAAATATTTTTTATTTCATTTATGTATAACCACAGTAAATCATGTGGTTTCATCGAAAATATGTTTAAGTCGCATTAAAACCTGTATCATAGGCAATCGGGGAAAGAAACGAAGAAAGAATCGGTTTCTGCGATACCTCGTGTGAAAGAAAGCTATAATATAGAAAAAATACATATATAACATATATCACACGGACGAATTTTTTTTGGTCACCCTGTGCGTTCTGGAGTGAGTAAGTTAGTGAGTGACATAGATGTTATAATATAGAAAAAAAAAATTTTTGGTCACCCTGTGCGTTCTCGAGTGAGTCAGTCAGTGACATAGAAGTCTATATTATGACTTTCCAATTTTCCTGTTTTTCAATTTTCCAGTTTACAAATTTTCCAATTTTCCAACTTTCCAATTTACCAACTTTCAAAATTTCCTATTTTCATATTTTTTATTTTCCTATTTTGCAATTCAATTTTTCAATTTTCCAATTTTCCAATTGTCCAATTTTCCAATTTTCGAATTTTCCAATTTTTCAATTTTCCAATTTTCCAATTTTCCAATTTTCCAATTTACCAGTTTTCCAATTTACCAATTTTCCAATTTTCATATTTTCATATCTTCATATTTTCATATTTTCATATTTTCATATTTTCATATTTTCATATTTTCATATTTTCATATTTTCATATTTTCATATTTTCATATTTTCATATTTTCATATTTTCATATTTTCATATTTTCATATTTTCATATTTTCATATTTTCATATTTTCATATTTTCATATTTTCATATTTTCATATTTTCATATTTTCATATTTTCATATTTTCATATTTTCATATTTTCATATTTTCATATTTTCATATTTTCATATTTTCATATTTTCATATTTTCATATTTTCATATTTTCATATTTTCATATTTTCATATTTTCATATTTTCATATTTTCATATTTTCATATTTTCATATTTTCATATTTTCATATTTTCATATTTTCATATTTTCATATTTTCATATTTTCATATTTTCATATTTTCATATTTTCATATTTTCATATTTTCATATTTTCATATTTTCATATTTTCATATTTTCATATTTTCATATTTTCATATTTTCATATTTTCATATTTTCATATTTTCATATTTTCATATTTTCATATTTTCATATTTTCATATTTTCATATTTTCATATTTTCATATTTTCATATTTTCATATTTTCATATTTTCATATTTTCATATTTTCATATTTTCATATTTTCATATTTTCATATTTTCATATTTTCATATTTTCATATTTTCATATTTTCATATTTTCATATTTTCATATTTTCATATTTTCATATTTTCATATTTTCATATTTTCATATTTTCATATTTTCATATTTTCATATTTTCATATTTTCATATTTTCATATTTTCATATTTTCATATTTTCATATTTTCATATTTTCATATTTTCATATTTTCATATTTTCATATTTTCATATTTTCATATTTTCATTTTTTCATATTTTCATATTTTCATATTTTCATATTTTCATATTTTCATATTTTTATATTTTCATATTTTCATATTTTCATATTTTCATATTTTCATATTTTCATATTTTCATATTTTCATATTTTCATATTTTCATATTTTCATATTTTCATATTTTCATATTTTCATATTTTCATATTTTCATATTTTCATATTTTCATATTTTCATATTTTCATATTTTCATATTTTCATATTTTCATATTTTCATATTTTCATATTTTCATATTTTCATATTTTCATATTTTCATATTTTCATATTTTCATATTTTCATATTTTCATATTTTCATATTTTCATATTTTCATATTTTCATATTTTCATATTTTCATATTTTCATATTTTCATATTTTCATATTTTCATATTTTCATATTTTCATATTTTCATATTTTCATATTTTCATATTTTCATATTTTCATATTTTCATATTTTCATATTTTCATATTTTCATATGTTCATATTTTCATATTTTCATATTTTCACATTTCATATTTTCCTATTTTCTATTTTCCATTTACCTGTTTTCCAATTTTCTAATTTTCCAATTTTAAAATTTTCCAATTTTCCAATTTACAAATTTTCAAATTTTCCAATTTCGCAAATTTCGAAATTTCCAATTTTCCAATTTTTCCAATTTTCCAATTTTCCATTTACCAATTTTCCAATTTTCCTATTTTCTTATTATCCCATTTTTTTAACCAATGATTAAAATAAAATGGTATCAACTAATGTTCCACCTAGGGATTTATGAATTGTCATGGCACATCCTGATACTAAAGGAAAATGATTTCGTTTTGCGTCTATTGTTTCGTTCGCCTCGTTCGATTACACTTTTCGTAACGCATTTGCCAGCTTAGTCCCCAAGTCAAGCGTGCCTAAAGAAGTTTTACTTCAATAATAAAAATTGGAATCTAATGTCGCTAAAAAAACTTTTGTTGTATGATAGACATACAAAAGGATTCGAGACCTTTCTTAAACGAAATTGAAACAGAACCTTCAATTTTTTAAATTGTAAAGAATTGAGCCGTTGTTTAAGCAAGTGTGGTATACATATTTTATTAACTGTTGGCTAGCTTTGGCAAGCTACTAGTTCGAAAAGCAGGGCGATTCGGTTGAAGCATAAAAAATGATAATAAACGGAATTTGTTTACTTTTTGGCGAATTTAATATAATTGTTTTGTATTCAGAGTTAGAGAAACATCTTATATTTGTTTCGATTTTATATTCTGTATAGATAATTCAACTATGTAATAATATAGTTAAATGTATATACATAATGTCACAAAAACTTACAATTGAACCAAATTTGACCGAGCGACACTATGTGCTCTATATAGGAAAAATATTTAGAAAATAGATTTTTCCGTAAACAAACTCATCATTTTATTTCGTTAAATAATTAGATCAATATGAAAATTAAATATTACTTCAACCGTATTCAATTAGAACCATCAACCATGCCTGATGAAAGAAAATTGGGTTTGTTGACAGGCGGTCGTTTCATAAAAGGCTTAGTCCCGAAGCACCGACAACTCTACCATAAGCAATTGTGCACTTTTTTACAAATAGTTCAACAGAATAATAACATTTTATATTATTAAATTCAATATTATGTAAATTTAATTTCCTAAAAATTAGTTTAGTATGCCACAAATATAAAAATTGGGGCAACAAATACAATTTTTGCATACTGAAATATAATTTATGCGGGATTTTGCATATATTAATATTGAATCAAAGTTAAAGGTATATAACGACAATTTTCGCCGACTGAATATGCAAATTAACAATTTAATTTTTTTTGTACAAGCTGCGATAATTTATGAGGGATACATAATTTTAGAACAAATTTTTCAATTAAAATTTGTATATCTATATTAAGCGCGGTTTTATATTACGCGCTCTACGTATAAAATATAATATAACATACGAGTACGTATTATATTACGTTTATAAAATATGAGAAACTCAACTTCAACTGTAGAATCCCCACAACCATAGAGTGCATTGGGGCAGAGCGCAGATGCTACTCGCAAATAACGTCGTCTAGAAACAAGATGAACGAATATAAAAGCAAGAAGTCACGAATTAGATATCATCACTCTGCTACTAATTAAGTGAACAGAACACATAACAGTTATTTAGAACCAAAATGGATAACAATAGCACGTTCTATAGTTAGAAATTTTCCATATCTTATAAAAAAATTGAGGGGTGACTTTTCTAAGAATTCTGAAGTGAAAAGTTAAATTTACTACTGGACTTTTGGTAAAACTGTCTTGTTTAACCAAAATACAATATTTCTGCTTAAATTATAGACAACCAACAAAGTCAACTCTTGTTGGTTAAAAATTTATTCTCTAAATTTATTTAAAATGTTAATTCTTTTTCGTTTTTTAAAATGCTAAACTTTTTACCATCATTCAAAAAATAATTAAAGCTTTAGTTGAAGCTACCACTTCCGGTACAGATTTTCACCAAATTTCGAAAGTATATCTTCCACCAGTAGTAAATGAAAAAAGGTTATTGTTTTATGAAACTTGATTCCAAATAGTCAATCCACTTGGGAGATTAAATAATATCTGAAAGAATTTAGTTTGAAATTTAATTTAAAATCTTTTAGTGTTTAATCGTTTTTTTCGTAAAGACTACATACTTTTCAAAATATTTATGTTTCAACCCGATCAGTCTGTCCAAGCTGTTCGGAGGCAGATTTTTTGTTAAAAATATTTTCTTTGTCAAAAATCGTCATTTCCGCTTACATTGCTTAAAACTGACTATACCGGTATTGTTGCAAAATTTATTTATAATCCTTTAGTTCATAAATGTGCTGCTCATCAATGATATAATATTTTTCAAAATATTTGCAAAAAATGAAAATGCTCATATGAAAACTGCCGATTCCGGTAGACGGTCAAAATTCAATGGAATTTACCAATTTATTGAAAAAGCTGCAGTATAAAGTTTCATCCCGATCATACAATTCGTCTGGGCTGTTTGTAAAAATTGTCAATTCGATTGTGGTTAATTGAATATTTTGAATATCTAGTGTATCTTAAAAAAATAATTGTTTGTTCTTAGAAAGAATTGTTCGTAGCGATAAATGTTTAGCTATTGATAATACTTTCTCCCAGGAAAGCCATTTTGAAAAATTATCTTTAACTTTAACATGTACGCAGTGTAAAGCACATCTTTTTAGGATTAGTGTTTACTGTTCATCATTTTTTTTCTACGATATGATAAAAACACCTTGGTTGATTACAAAAGCAATTTTCACTAATTCCTAGCTACCAATAAAATTTGTAACAATCTGCAACGCAAAAGTAAATGTAAAATAATAATTATTATTAAATCCAAAAATATAAATAAACTTTGCAAAGTTCACGGCAAATATTTTAAGCCAATCATAAAGTAAAAGTAAATCCAACAACAAAACTTATTAATTTTTCACAAACTTTTAATTATCTTAGATAAAAAATAATCAAATTGTCAAAACTTTTTTTTTGTGTAGTGGTGTGTAAGATAATATTTATGTTTTTCATCTTTCATTTCAATTTCTAAATACATATTTCTATTTCTGTAATACTCTAATTGAGATAAAGAAGCAAAATGAAAATAGCAAATTAAGCAACGAACTAAAGTTTACTCGAAGAAAACTAATGAAAATCAATACAGCGCAATGAAAAATGAGGGATCTGAACGTATGATGATGAACGTATTATTATTTGTGTGTTTTACCTTAATTAATTATAAGAAATATAACTGTGGGTAATAAAGACGATGAGTTGCTGCAGAGAAACACAAAATCATCGTAATTTAACAAAAAAAAAATTATCTATTGGGTAAAGTTAATTATGAACGGGATAGAGGCAATAATAGTGTATTTGTATTTATGTTACTAAACAAAAGTTCAGATCATCATATATACGTATCGTATTCTGTATGAGAGTACCATCTGAATTTTAATGAACCCACATTGAAAGTAAAAATAAAATATAATTTCTGTTCACATACAGGAGAATAAAAACTGTTTACTACTTTATATATTTCTTTCAGATTACAAAAGATTCATGTCTGTGTACCTTTAATATTACAGTTTTATTATTTCAAGGTGAATATATAAGTCCTGTGCTGGCTTTCGGAAGCGAGAGCTGGACCATGATCTCTAACGATTGTAGATTGTTATCTACTTTTGAAAGGTAGGTCATTCGTTCAATCTTTGGTCCAAGTAAAGTTGCGAACCACGAAATATCGGAATAGTGTGAACCACGAAATAAACCAACTTCATAAAGCAACGTTATCAAGCAATATATCATCGGATTCACCAAATCCAATCGAGTTAGATGGCTCGACTATGTTGCAAGGTCCCCCTAAACAACGGATGATCAACAAAGTGTTCCATCAACAACTACCCGGTATTAGGATGACCAGACGTACTTCTTTCTGGTAAATTCCCTAATTCAAAAATATTAAATAGGGTACTGAAAAATACCCCAAAATGATCAACATTTTCATTTTTGTGGTGTTGTAGTCTGTACTTTTAAATTCTGTACTTTTATAAATTTCGACTTAACAAAGAATGTGGGGCTTAACAAATTATAAAAAAAAACGAAAATTTAAGAAACAAATAATTTTATTTAAAAGTTTAAAAGGAACTTCATTAAACGCATTAAAGATGGTGCGGACCAAGATTAGATGATGCGGTTTATTAAAAACGTTCGATTTAATAGAGACCACCAAAAAATATTTCAAAAAGGTGTAGTGGTCGAGAAAGCCTTAGCATATAAGAGTGGTGTGTCTTACCACGGAAATTAATTGTAATTGTTGTGGACAAAACCCCCTCGACCTTCTTTTTACGACAAATGTACTTATATCTCGAATACACCACACTTAATTTTTAAAGCGAAAAATTTAAGCTACCGGTTTTATGATAAAAATTGTTTTGTATTTGCAAAAATGTCATGCAAGAATTTGAAAATCTTCTTCGGAAGCTGCTACTTCTGGAACGCAGATGTCCACCACATTATGAATAGTCCTACCCATTTTATAGAAAAATCTCTAGTATGCAGTTTTTTCCGAATAATCAATCCGCTTGGTCTGTGTAGATGCCGAATTTTGGTGGAATACAATTTTTTTTATCAAGAACTAATTTTTATTTTAATCGTTTTTTCATAAATATTTATGCTTTTGAAAATACTTGCAAAAAAAACGTAAAAGCTACTATGAAAGCAGCACTTCCGGTAGAACGATTTCGACCAAAAATCACTGTAATATTCCGGAAAAATGGAATAAGTTTCACGATGATTAGTCAATCCGGCTTAAATGTAGAGGGGACCCAGACATTTATGATGATTTCGATTGAAGGTCAAATGTTACACTGAGGGTAAAAATGGTACTCCAACCGCTATCAAAATGTTCGATTGAAAACAATAAAATACCACAAGGGTAATATTTTGCTACACCCAGGGTAATTTTCTCTACTCCAGGATTTTTGATGTAGTAACCCGTTTATGTTGATGTCATACACCATTTTTTTTCTATACTTGTCAAAACAAAATATTTTCATGCAATGTTAATTCTTTATTCATCGTAAAGATGAAACAAATATATTGTTTGACATTTAAAAGCGGTATAGTTCATTTCTGTTTCATTGATACAAAATGATGCTATAAAATGTGGGTACTATTTTTAGAGTAGGAAAATATCAATCAAAATCAACATCAGTAAAAAACTTGAGGTCAAAAATTTTCATGATTACCTAAAAACAGTTTTTTTGTCAAAAACCGACTTTTCATCTTAAATTTTGGAAAAAACTTAACTGAACCGATATTGTCCCCTTGTAAAAGGTTCCACTTCCGATGGATCCACTTCGGCCAAATATCAACGGGCTCTCCAAATTTATGGAAAAAGCTTGTGTATGAAGTTTCATTCTGATCCAGTACAAGGGACGGATTTTTGTACGTACCTTTCAAAATATTTTCCAAACCTGAGAAATTAAAGAAAGAATAGAAGGTGTCACTTGCAGTAGATCGATTTCGGCTAAAACTCACTGGGATCTCCCAATTATATGGAAAAGCAAAGGAAAAAAGATTTTTGAAAAATTATTTGGACCGATATTGTTGGAAAATTAATTCTAAATATTTACATAAAACGAAAAAGCTTCTATGAAAACTTTCATATCCGGTGAACTTATTTCGACCAAAAATTACTGGCATCTCTAATTAATGTAAAAAGCTTTAGTATGAAGTTTGATCCGATCGGTCTGGGCTGTAGAGAGAGAGGACAGAGGCATTTAGTGTGCTTTTCACAATGTATATCAGCAAAAATCTTCAGTTCAACAATTTTTATTTAACTTTAAAAACGTACGCAATACATCGATGTTAGTCTGCATGATCAAATTGCAGATTTAATAAAATTAATTAAATGCTTCAAATTAATATTTTGAAAATTGCAATTTGGTCATGTGGGCTAACGTCGATGTACGAGTATTAGGTAATATTGTGACTAGAGGTTGACTTTGCTTCTGCGTACGACGGACGTATAAAAAATCCAGGGTTCCTCTCTAAATTTTGGTTTTCAAAAGCCTGGTTGTACTGAAGCCTGGATTTTCAAAAAGCCTGGTTTTCGAAAAGCCTGATTTCCAAAAGCCTGGTTTTCGAAAACCCTGGTTTTCAAAAAACTTGGTTTTCAAAAGCCTGGTTTTTCAACAAAAAAATGCCTGGTTCTTAAAAAGCCTGGTTTTTTAAGATTAATGTTTTTTGTACATTGCATTATTCTTTTTTTAATTTTGAATGATATCGTTGTTCTGAAAAGAACATTTAATAATTCATGTTTATTTAATTAAATAAATTAAAATAATATTTCTATAGTTCTCCTGAAAGAACATTTAACATAATTCATATTTAAATAAATTAAAATAACATTTCACTTATCCCACTAGAAATTATAAAACCAAATGTTTTGTATTGAACTTCATAATTATTTATAAAGGTTAAGATTATAGGCAATGTTTTGAAGATAATCCACTTTGCTTAAATAGGGTGCCCCACTAAATCCTGGTTTTCAAAAGCCTGGTTGCATTAAAAGCCTGGTTTTTGAAAAAGCCTGGTTTTTGAATTGCCTGGTTTTGAAATTACTTTTTTTAAAAGGCCTGGTTTTTTAAAATCATTTTTTTAAAAGCCTAGTTTGTACCAAAAAAAGCCTGGTTTTTAAAAAAAAGCCTGGTTTTTAATTTTTTTTTTCTAGCCTTAAATTTTTTGGCCAAGCATTGCAAATTGACTGTTGCGACATTTTTTTGAAAATGGACATAGCACTAACTAAAAATGTAAACAGTATGTGCTGCCATCTAATGGATATTTCACTTTTTTACGTATTATTATTTCCGCTTTGGTTTAAAATTTAATATAAATTTGTTTAAGGTGGTTATAATTTGAACTAAAAAATTGTTGATTTAATTTGATAACGAATGCCATCTTAGGGATATTTTTATAAATAAAATAAATTTTAATACAAAAATGAAAATGTATTTAAATTTTTAACGAAACAAATTAAAAAGCTTAATTTAAAGCAAAATTACTAACCAAAAAGTGTCTTTGTTTAGCATTTTCTGTATGTCAAACTACTGCCATCTATTGAAATATAAATGAACTAAAATTTAAAATTTTGTTTGGTAATCGGTGTTAAAATTTGTTGATTTAATTTGATAAACAATGCCATCTTATGGATATTTTTATAAATAAAATAAATTTTAATATGTAAATTTTTAATTTTTTAAGTTTACGTTATCTTCGATTTTGGTTTTCAAAATCCTGGTTTTTAAAACATCTTTATTTTGATTAATTCGGGCCGGCCCGAATTAATCAAAATAAAGATGTTTTTAAAAACCAGGATTTTGAACCCAGGATTTTGATAAACCAGGCATTTGAAAACCAGGCTTTTGAAAACCACGCTTTTAAAACCAGGCTTTTGAAAATCAGGCTAAAGAGAACCAGTATTCAGTAGTACATCCGCTTAAATATTCTCGCTGGTTTATAATATTGAAAATTTTCTTATTTTTAATTTGCAATTTTATTTTGTTTGGCTTTGATACTCCCGCTCTCATTTGCGCAATTTTTGTTTTACCAATTATAAACTATTTCCCCAATTCCGATACTAGTTGATAAACGCCGATATGTGATTTACCTACTACCACCTTTAGCCTTCGATGCCATCCTTCCACAGAATTTTGCGTTCTATAGGTAAGTTTGTTTGAGTATTATTCTATTATTCCAAACAGACCAGAAATTTGGAGAGTATTGCGGTTTCGATGGTATACTTAATCTTTTTTGAGGAATTACAGTTAAATAGTTTATCTCGAACCACTTGCCGATACGTCGAGCATCAGGGTCGAATTTTCTATTTAGTTCCTGCTTATATCCTAGTACGTCTTCCGGCGGTAAAAAAGCTAAACTTTTTAACATTCTGATCTGGAGGCTAAAACTTTCGTTATTGCCGTACTTCACAGCACAGCCTTGTTTCCAGATGATCTGCCCGAAGTGGAACAAGCAGCCTTTAAAAATAGTTTCGGGAAAAAAATGTTTTAAAGCTTTAACACTCGCCTTTTCAAAATCCGATATTACGAATTTTTGATTCAATCCTATCCCCCAAATGCATGCCCATCTGCATACTTCGTAGATGAATTCGAAGTATGCCGCTTCAATTTTGCAGCTCATAATTCCGAACACCAAAGGTACTGTCTCCTTGCCAATTTTCTCATGAATAGTGAACAATTGACGCATAAACGCAGGAATTACATCAAAAGTACCGTCCATGAGCCAACATTCTGCCTCTGCTAATAATTTCAAATTCGAAGGTGTTGCTAATACTATAATCGCTTGATCTCCAAAATCCTTTATAGACAACACAAAAGGTTCTCCTTCGATATATTGGAGCTCCTCTGGAACGTTTATATTCTTAATACTATCCGGTTCCTTAAACACGGCACGTCTTATACGCGTTATTTTGTGTTGTTGCGCCTGGTTTGTTGGCAAATAAACGCGTGTTTCTGGACTACACTCAATAACGCTATTCCGAATAATTTGTGAAGGCCGTAGAACTGAATTTTTTGCTGCCGCTTTCAAATTTGTATTAGCTTCGGAAATCAACTTATCATATGCCGTAGGGTCATGGCTATGACTTGAAGGTCCTTTTTTGATTACATGCTCCCCTTCAACCTCTTTCATGACAAATCTTCCTTTGCATAAAATAGTTTTTTTCTCGGCACACGCCCACTGAACTGTTTCTTTTTTCTCTCCAAATGGTACGTATAACCATTAAAAATTAATTTGGGTTTCCCCTTATTCATAACAATTTTCATTTTATAATTTTTTAAAGAAACTGTTTTACTCTAAATATTTTACACACTTTTATTCTACTTATTTTACTTTTAAAATACTTATACTTACTCACTTTACTCACTTTTAAAATACTTGTAAAAACTATTTACCACACTTTTATTCTCAATCACAGGTTTAAGAAAATACTTGTAAAAACGTTTATCATTTTATCACTAAAGTAACTAGAATTACAAGCGAGAAGTACAAATTTGCGCAATATAGTTTTCTCGAAAATTCATTCTTCAGAAAGAATAGAAGGAATAGAATATTGATCATGTGAGCTACTGTTATTCCGATCGAAATGTAATAAAAGAACATAAATAGAAGAGAGAGCCATAGATAATATATAAATATATTATATATATAATATATTATATATATAATATATTATATATATTATTTTATTAAAAAAAAAAAAGAAAGAAAAAATTAATTATTTGCACACGAACGCAAGTTGTGATGACATTTCAAACCAGAATTTTCTTTTCATTCTACGTTTCTGAATGATTAAAAATACGTTTTATGTCAGTTTTGAAACGTTCGAGATATACAAAATGAATAAACGAAAACACTCATAAACTTCGGTTATTCCCCGCAATAATTTTGTTATTATGTGCTTCCCGAAATGGGTTTAAAGAAAAAAAATTAAGTGTGCTTTAGACCACACTACTGAAGTAAAACTTCTAATATATATTTAATATTTATAATATAATATAGAAAAATTATAATATTGGAAACAAAATTGGTCACCCTTTGCGTTCTCGAGTGTCAACTAGCCGTTTATGTCTGATGCCACAAGAGGTAACCTTGTAACTTGGTAACTTTTTCAAGGCCAACTAGTCGTAATAGACAATGTTTATGTATGTGTCACAAAATGGACAAAAAAACCATTTTTGAAATCTCTTCGCATAGTAAAAATGGCCTTGAAATATTTTTTATTTCATTTTTGTATAACCACAGTACATCATGTGGTTTCATCGAAAATATGTTTAAGTCGCATTAAAACCTGTATTATAGGCAATCGGGGAAAGAAACGAAGAAAGAATCGGTTTCTGCGATACCTCGTGTGAAATGGAGCTATAATATAGAAAAAATACATATATAAAATATATCACACGGACGATTTTTTTTTGGTCACCCTGGGCGTTCTGGAGTGAGTAAGTTAGTGAGTGACATAGATGTTATAATATAGAAAAAAAAAATTGTTGGTCACCCTGTGCGTTCTCGAGTGAGTCAGTCAGTGACATAGAAGTCTATATTATGACTTTCCAATTTTCCTGTTTTTCAATTTTCCAATTTACAATTTTTCCAATTTTCCAATTTTCCAATTTACCAACTTTCAAAATTTCCTATTTTCATATTTTTTATTTTCCTATCTTGCAATTTTGCAATTTTTCAATTTTTCAATTTTCCAATTGTCCAATTTTCCAATTTTCCAATTTTTCAATTTTCCAATTTTTCCAATTTACCAGTTTTCCAATTTACCAATTTTCCAATTTTCATATTTTCATATTTTCATATTTTCATATTTTCATATTTTCATATTTTCATATTTTCATATTTTCATATTTTCATATTTTCATATTTTCATATTTTCATATTT
Organism: Nephrotoma appendiculata; assembly: GCA_947310385.1. NCBI lineage: Eukaryota > Metazoa > Arthropoda > Insecta > Diptera > Tipulidae > Nephrotoma > Nephrotoma appendiculata. The sequence continues at coordinate 170,136,546 of OX371225.1, forward strand.
TCATATTTTCATATTTTCATATTTTCATATTTTCATATTTTCATATTTTCATATTTTCATATTTTCATATTTTCATATTTTCATATTTTCATATCATCATATCATCATATTTTCATTTTTTCATATTTTCATATTTTCATATTTTCATATTTTCATATTTTCATATTTTCATATTTTCATATTTTCATATTTTCATATTTTCATATTTTCATATTTTCATATTTTCATATTTTCATATTTTCATATTTTCATATTTTCATATTTTCATATTTTCATATTTTCATATTTTCATATTTTCATATTTTCATATTTTCATATTTTCATATTTTCATATTTTCATATTTTCATATTTTCATATTTTCATATTTTCATATTTTCATATTTTCATATTTTCATATTTTCATATTTTCATATTTTCATATTTTCATATTTTCATATTTTCATATTTTCATATTTTCATATTTTCATATTTTCATATTTTCATATTTTCATATTTTCATATTTTCATATTTTCATATTTTCATATTTTCATATCATCATATTTTCATTTTTTCATATTTTCATATTTTCATATTTTCATATTTTCATATTTTCATATTTTCATATTTTCATATTTTCATATTTTCATATTTTCATATTTTCATATTTTCATATTTTCATATTTTCATATTTTCATATTTTCATATTTTCATATTTTCATATTTTCATATTTTCATATTTTCATATTTTCATATTTTCATATTTTCATATTTTCATATTTTCATATTTTCATATTTTCATATTTTCATATTTTCATATTTTCATATTTTCATATTTTCATATTTTCATATTTTCATATTTTCATATTTTCATATTTTCATATTTTCATATTTTCATATCATCATATCATCATATTTTCATTTTTCCATTTTTTCATATTTTCATATTTTCATATTTTCATATTTTCATATTTTCATATTTTCATATTTTCATATTTTCATATTTTCCAATTTTCCATTTACCTGTTTTCCAATTTTCTAATTTCCCAATTTTAAAATTTTCCAATTTTCCAATTTACAAATTTTCAAAATTTTCAATTTTGCAAATTTCGAAATTTCCAATTTTTCCAATTTTCCAATTTTCCATTTACCAATTTTCCAATTTTCCAATTTTCCTATTTTCTTATTATCCCATTTTTTTAACCAATGATTAAAATAAAATTGTATCAACTAATGTTCCACCTAGGGATTTATGAATTGTCATGGCACATCCTGATACTAAAGGAAAATGATTTCGTTTTGCGTCTATTGTTTCGTTCGCCTCGTTCGATTACACTTTTCGTAACGCATTTGCCAGCTTAGTCCCCAAGTCAAGCGTGCCTAAAGAAGTTTTACTTCAAAAATGCGAAAAAGTATGTATGTTTTCGTTGTACTTTTCAAAATGTGTAGTTCGCTGTTGTACATTCGGTAAATCCCCATAAATTAAACATTTTGATTCGCCGAAAATGATTTAAAATAGAAAAAACTTAAGTAATTTCTCATCATGGACTTCAAAATTTTGTTTTTTAAAAACTGATTTATTCGGGCCGGCCCGAATTAATAAAAATAAATCAGTTTTTAAAAAACAGGATTTCGGAAACCAGGATTTTGAAAACCAGGTTTTTGAAAACCAGGCTTTTGGAAAACCAGGCTTTTGAAAACCAGGCTTTTGAATACTCGGCTTTTCAAAACCAGGCATTTGAAACCAGGATTGTGAAACCAGGCTTCTGAAAACCAGGCTTACCTACCAAACCCAAAAAATCCAACATGTCAAAATCTATCTTTGTCACTTAATAACAAGAACAGTTCAGTATTCCAGTAAGAAATTAAAAAATAGAATGGACGGGTCCAATCATTATAGAAATGTTGAGTTGGTCAGTTTGCCATAAAATTATTGATCGATGAAGAATTTTTTAAATTTATTCAGGACAAATGTTTGACTAGATAGCGCTGCAATTTGCAAGTAGTTAAATCTATCAGCCTGTGACCACAATGCATCTTTAAAAAATATTTTATAAATCGATTTTATAAACTAGACCCGATTTTTAACTTAATAAATGATTTACCCAACTATTATGCAGACGAAGACAAACAAATACGAATTGCTAGAAGCGCAGAAAACCCAACAAAACTCTTCTGCTTGATGAAAAATCATCAATCAATGTAATAACATGGATGAGTATGGTGCGCTATTTGCAATACCATACTCAAATATTGGCTGACAAATATAACTAATGTTCTATGCTTGGAGGAAAAAGAGAAAGTAATTTCACGTTACATCAATTAAAGGCGTGCTTTTATTATCATTATCAACCCTTTCCTTACTGCATTATGCTCGAATTTCGAAAATTTAATCTCAATTTAGGGTACTCCAATTAAGGAGTTTTGATCTTGTCATCTTAGCCGGTGTGGTTCATAGAGGGAGACCCTCACTGTGCTGGCGTGACAACGTTGAACAAGATCTACACAGGCGGCCCCTTCTGGGACCTGAAAGCTAGAGAGAAAGAGAGAGAGAGAGAAATAGATTCGGTTTTCATTTATCTATTTGGCAGTGTTTATATTGCACTACAAGTTTCTATTTTGAAAGATCCAATGGAGATGTCTGTTTAGTTTCTCAGAATTTACCTTCCAAAGTCATCGAATTAGGTTATACAAATGATTAGATAGTTATTGCTAAATAAGTTAAACAAGTTTACAATCTCTACACAATACGTCACGAATTGGCCGCATCCTAAATGAAAAAACTTTTGCAGATTGATGGTTTTAAAAATCATGATGGTTCATAATCATTCAATTTGTTTAGGTCGAGGCACTTCTAATTCTAACGCATTTCGCTTTTCACATGATGACAATTATGTTCTTAAATCACTTTTACAAACAAATAACATATTACTTTCTGTTAGGGGTAAAAGCTAATACAAATTTCGAAACTGTTCTTTTAGTAGTTAAAATCAGTTTCCTAAACATTATGTTTAATTAAAATCTAACTTTAGCCAAGTTTTAGGGGAAAAGTATTTTTTTTTTTTGCTTAATAGTTTTGGTTTTATGTGTGCATGTGAAATTTTGATTTTCGGTTTCAAAATTGCCTAAATTATTTTGAGTCACTACGTTTTAACTCAATAGTAGAAATTGTTAACATATGCTGTGTTTTTTTATTAGCGCCCGATAGCTGTAACCGGAGCAGCCAATTATCTATGTCAAAACTTATATTTAGCGCGCTATTATTGCATATAAAAAATTTATTTAACTCTAAACTAAGATTTTTCATGTAACTTTTTAGTTAAAAATCGATAAAAAAATATCTTGCTCTACCTATTTATCGGGAGCCACTATCGGGAGCGCTATCCATTTCAATGGGAAATTTGAAAAGGCTTTTATTTTGTAAACCTCTGAAACCATTAGAAACTAAATTTTACAATAAAAATTTAAAACGCAGCAAAATTAATTCTTGTTTATTGAGAACTATAAATATCCGGAGTAGTGACATCTAGCGCATTAAAAATAAACTGATTGAGTCTTTTTTTACATGAAATTTTGGCAATCAGACAAGCTGTATAAAAGATCGGAAATTGTCCAGCGGAAAATAAGGGATTACGCTACTCGCCACAATTTGCAGCACTGCGGAATAAAATAATAAAAATACTTCTTAAAATGATAAATTGTTTGATCTCCGAAGTAAAGAAACTCGGTATGAACACTTGAAATTTAACATCTTTCCGCCATTTCTTAACGAACTACGATAAAATTTGGATTGTATGGCATTCATCAGGGATTTTAAATTGAGTTTTGGACAAAATTCTAAGATACGTACATTCTGGACTTTGGCCCTTTTATAACTATAACCAATCTTCATAAAATTTGCTTTCTGATTAAAATAAAAATTTTAGGTGAAAAGATGGTTAGAAAGGATTTTGAGCTGGAGAGAACTCGGATATTTTAATAATTGTAAAATTTGCTTTGAAAAGACAAACGATCTGGTCAAATTTATTGATTAGAATTTTCACAATAATTTTTTGGTTTTCTGCGGCCATATAAATTCTTCTAAGTTTCTGGCCAATATCTCAAAAACTTCCAATAGCAACTAATAGTTTCGGTTGTTTTTCTAATAGCTAAGGTCTTACTGAGACTAAATGGAAAATTTGGAGATAATTTGTTAATTAGAATTTTCACTATAATTTATTTATTTTCTGCGACTGCGACTGCGACGGTATAAGTTCTTCTCAGTTTCTGATCAATGTCTCAAAAACTTCCACTAGTAACCAAAACTTTTGGTTTTATTCCTAATTGCTTAGGTCATACTGGGTTTATACTAGTCTCAGTATGGCCTAAGCTATTAGAAACACATCCGAATTTGGGTTACTTGAGGAGCTTTTTGAGAGGAGCTTTTTCAGATATTAGCTAGAAGCTTTAAAAAACTTATAAGCCTCAGGAAATCAAAAAATTACATTGAAATTCTAATCAGCAAATTTTGGCCGATTAGCGTTCAAGCACCGATGTTGCCAAACGCTTTTGTCGACCGATTTCGGCAGTTATTCCAAATACAATACAAAGTGCGCATAATCGTTTTGGAAGACTGTAACTGAAGTTACGTGAGATATCTTATACCAAGATATAAGAAGGTTCATTATTCAACAGTTCACATGTCTATGAGAAAACAGTGTTCTTGGCTGTCACACTGAACCATAAACAGAAACGCGTCTATGATTCGAACCACTGGTTGGGGGGGCTCTTTAATTGTAATAAGCAGGATTTTTGCATCGGTATCTGATGATCAATGAACTTTAGATTCACCAATATACTGCGGGATGAGAACGGCTATTAGCTAAGTAGACAGCGCCCGGTGAAAGCCGTCCGACGCGACTAAATTTGAAAATGACAGTCGATAAAATTAAAGATTATTAAAAATCTTGATACATTTTGATTAACCTTCACTCTGTGTATGGGGCAAAAAATACCCCAATGTATTTTGCACGTAAAAATTATTTTCCATAATAAAAATTATTATGTTTACTTGCTTGTAATTTATTAAAAATACTTTTAATTTATTAAAATTACAAAAACTCAATTTACAAGATAAGAAAAAATACATAATTAATTAATTAAATTTTGATTATTAAAAGGAAGAGTTATCAACTTCTCATGTTGTTCAATTTCATCATCAACAATTTCTAAATTAATGCAATCATCACCCACGGCTTGATGATGCCTATAGCATGCTGGTTTATCGCGGAAGTGGCAAGTTACGTTTGTTTTCATGTCAGCATTCCGTGGACATAAATAGCGTCATTATGTTTTACGACTTTTGGTTTGTTGGTTTTGAGCGATTGGTGCTAACCTCAATTCTACAACATTGGCTGCGAGCCATTACTCGGGTAAATCGTTTACTATGGTAAAAATTGGATTTACAATAGATTTTTCGATCAGTTTGCCATAGAGTTTTTGAAAAATAAATGAATTTATCGAAAAATTTACTTAAAATTTACTTTTACCCGACTATTGGCCCGCGTCATTGTATCTTATTAGATGCATTGGGATTTTTGCGCTTTTTCCAAGGCATTGGGAGTGGCAAGTAGCTACTTGATTTTATTGTCCATCAGCTGCAATGCCAATTTCAGAAATTCTTGTTCTAACATGTTGAATTGACCATCTTCTAATTTTTTGCTTGCAAGTGTCAGGTGTTCAATTAAATTTCCGGGTTTCACATATAGATGGTACTAGCGACACATCTAGATGTCGTTTATGTCAGAAGTTTTGTTCATAGTGCGGACAGTTGTTAACGTTAACCAGTTGTTATACCAGCACATATCACGAAAATGTCGAGTTTTGTGCCAAACAAACAGCATTTGCGTGACGCTTTGCATTTCTGCACAAACTCAAAACAAATGCAGCTGAAGCACGTCATTTCCTTGAGGAGACCTAACATGCACCATCGAACACTACCTGTGAAGGTAGGTTCATACGCTTCAGAAGTGGCGATTTCGACATTAAGAACAAGAAGCGCTCCGAAAGTGCAAAAACATTTGAAGATACCGAGCTGAAAGCGTTAATGGATGAAGATAATACGCAAACTCAAGATCAACTTGCGGAGGCACTAAGCACGATTCACCAAGGTATTTCCAAACGTTTACATGCTATGGGAAAAATTCATACGAAGGGAAAATGGGTGCCGCATGAGTTAACTGAGAGGCAGATGAAAAATCGAAGACAGAAATTTTGATTGCTTTCTTTTAATTGCTTTGATTTGCTTTCACGACATAAAATAAAGAGCCTCCTGCATCGAATTGTTGCGGCGGATGAGAAGTGGATGTTTTTAAGAATCCCAAACGCAAAAGGTTGTGAGTTTCACTTGGCAAAGCATCAACATCAATGGCACGGCCAAACCACTTCGGATAGAAGACAATGCTCTCCTTTTGGACAGATCTGAAAGAAATCGTGTACTATGAGCTGCTGAAACAGAGCGAAACTGTCAATGGGCAACGCTACCGAAAGGTTAGGATAGGTTAGGTTTCAGTGGCTGTTATCGCACACTTAGGCCAGTTATGGCCCTTTGTGATACCACAGGATCGGACATCATAAACTCCCTTAAACCTATTTAGTACTAGGTATTAATATAGCGTAAAAGATCTCGCACTTTACAGCTTTCAAGATCACAGAGGCTGTCCTTGTTGTATTTGCTCAAGTGATCATGCCTTCTGCTAGCTAGCGCGGGTCACGAGCAGAGGAAGTGAACAAGAGTCTCCTCCTCCTCCTCGTCCCTGCAGCTTCTGCAGAAGTCATTTGCATCCAGACCTAGCCTTCTTTCAGATCTCCAAAAACGCATAGCCCGGTAATTATCCTTACAATTATATCTAAATCACGCTTACTCAGTGTGATAAGGATCTTGGATAGATTCAAGTTCAGCTCAGGCCATACTTGTTTCGCTGCCCTGCCAGTTGAACTGCGGACAGCACATACATAGGCCTTCCCCTTGCAACGCTGCGCAGGAATGGTACCATACCCGATGATACTATGCACACAAAAAACGTATTCGATATCCGGTGGTTCGTAGTACTCCGAAAGGTTTGGGACTTGGACGTTCCGATAACGCTGGATGACTGGCAAGTCATTTTTGGAGTATATAGAAATCTGTTCAACAAGTAGCTCAATGAAAATCAAATCGAACGGCCAGTGGTACTCTTTGTAGACGCACATTCTTGACGATAAATGTCAGTGAATTTTGCAGAGATCACCAGATGATTTTAGTATCGCTTTATTCAAATGCAGCTCACTTGTTACAGCCAATGTATGTAGCCGTTTTTCGTCCCTTGAATTGAAACCCATGCACATGTATATTTTATTGTATATTAACTTATAAGAATAATATGCCTAAATTCTTAGTTGTCTTGTTTACTGATGCAGGAGTGGGGAGACCACACAACAAACATCAAAGTAAAGAGATCGGATTTCGCACCGATATTGGAAAAGGTAATTGGGATGAATAACATAGCTGATAACTTGAAAAGCGGATTTAAAGTATGTGGCCTATATCCGTTTGATGTGGAGACAATATACCATATCGCAAACTAAGAGTCTCAACGCAAACGTAACCGACCGTATTTGGTAAAAATGTCCAAATCATGTAACAGAAATCAATTACAAGATGATATTCATGTGGATATAACTGACGTCAATGTGGAACTGCTAAACATTGGTATACACGAAATCGATGATGTTGTTGATTGCCGAGTCTTTAACTTGGTTGATGGCTCTATAGTGATTGAGACTCATATAAACGAGTTGTTCCAAAACCACCATCCGTCCTGGAAGACACGGAAAACATTATACCATGCACACTTATGAAAGTTATATTCCCAATATAGAGCAGGCTCCCAGATCGCTCAATTTGGAATTAGTCTCTCCTTCTTTCATCCGAATAATTGAGGGCCTTTCTATCAAATAAAAATCATTCCGGGATCCGGGGAGAACTTTCCCCTCAAAAGGTAATCGTAACCGCATTAGATGATGGATTACAAGAAGAAACAGCTCTTGAAAAAAAATGAGCAAAAGGCAAAAGCGGATAGAAATGAGAGAAATCTGTTAAAGAAGCAGACATCGGTAAAAAATAAAGGCTAACTTAAACAGAACAAAAATAAAATGGTAGAAAAAAGCTTGGATGAACCTAACTTTAAAACAAAAGCGATAAGTATTCCAGAAATTAAAGATGGTAGCCGCTATGTCATATTTATGCATCAGCAGGAATATTTCCCAGGCATTGTTATTGCGGTAGCGAAAGCGTTGATTAGTTCTATGAGCTTCAGTGGTCAAATGGCCAGAAAAAGAGGACTGTCTGTGGTACAAAACTCAGAACATATTGGAAGTAATCCCGGATCCAATTCACGGGATCAATAGGGGAATGTTCAAAGTTCCAGAGATGGGAAGATTTTGTAAAATTTATTGTATAGGCTCAGTAAAATCGAATATAAGTAAGTTCATAGTACAAATGTTAATATGCTTACTCGGAGAAGCTACATCATCCTAGGAAACAAAATTATTGAGCACCATAATCGAATTTAATATAGAATTCCGTAACTTTATTCAGATAGAAATAACTACTTTCAAATGCTATCTGATTTAGTCATACAAATAAAATATTTAATGCATCAAAAATTAATTGTTGAATGTGGCATTTTATGAGCTGTGGGAGATTGGCATAACGATTGTTTGTTGGAAATTTAGTGAACTTTTGAGCGGCGTGAATTTAATATATAAAAGCACTCATAAGACAGCTACATTAGTTAATTTAAGTCCAGCAAGTCAGTTGAAGTTAACATAAATTTTATGTTCTTTTCCTAAAATAGAACGTAAACTCTTTTATCTCAGATATTATGAGAACTGAAAAATATGGCAAATTAGAAAAGCTTTTCCACTTTGACAAATTGATTTTCATTGTAATGTAATTTTATATTCTGCTTGAATATGCCGTCGCGTATATTAATTTTTGTTTCGTCTCTATTGTGTGCTCTTCGAATTGTCGAAGGCTATAATTTAATTTAAAGCACAAAACAAACAAAAGAAATTAGAAAATATAAAGAATTTTTTCTTTATACTGGAATGGAAAACAGGACAAGCATATTTTATAATTTTTTCTACATTTTTTATTACATTTGTTATAGGAAAACATTTTCCCATCGCCCCTACTTTTTGTATTGTGTGAATTAAAATAAGCTTTATAAAGCTTTTTTAATTGAAAATAAAGCACTGTAATTATTATTAAATTAAACGTGAATACCGTCGCGATTTTAAATCTAACAATTAAACAACAGCTTTGAACAATAAAATGTCTAATGATTACAGTATCTATCAAAATATTTTATGTTATACATAATTATGAATGTCTAAAATAAAATTTACGTGATTTGAATTTTCATATTTATCTGTAAAATATTTTTTTAACTTTGCATTCCATTCAATACCACCTATATACCCACTTTATCGATCTCCTTCTTAATTTTGTTCTCAAATAAAGTGTATAATGTGTGCATGTGTAGTATGTGGAAAATGGCAAAACACCCTATAAACAGGGTTGATTTGTGATGATAAATTAATTCCAAATGAAAAACTTACAAAACCCTTAATTCCATTTCGCTAGAATAGTAATTAATGTCAGATTTAGATCAAATAGTTGGTTAGAATTATTAGCTCATCACAAAAAATGTTATTAATTTGATTTTTCGGTTACTCAACAGGTTATACAGTTGTAACTACATATATCTTTGGTTATAAGCCTATAAAATATACAGTATGAGGGTGGTATTACACCACCTACGTGATGTTACGAGTACGTGTAACAAGTAAATTAGTTTTGTTACATTTTGGGAGTAGTCTTACTTTTAAGTATTGCGAAGATATTTGATTTCTGATCTGATTGCGAGTATCGAAAATCGCAATTTTCGATACTCGCAATCAGATCAGAAATCAAATATCTTTCAAGAGTCGGGCGGAAGTAAATCATATAGTGCTGCACTCGTAGGAGAGTAAAAAATCTGGCCCATGATTATACTCCATTCTGACGGCCGCTGCGCCAAAGGATGCTGTTTCGAGTAGTATAAAAGGTACTTAAGGTCTCCAGGTCTTAGAAAACTTAGCCCGTTGACACTAGAATTCGTGCATTATTAACACTAGGTGGTTTTAAATAGGTGGCTCAATGCCAGTCTTCAAGTAATAGCCAGGCCTAAATCACGGATCTCCGGGAATTACCAATATTGGCCATACAAATTGTAGTTTGTAATAGCATCACCTATAAGATTAAAATTCGTAGAATGAAACCTAAAATCGTGGCTTATTAGAACATAATAGATATACATATAACCAGAACCGTCATTGTGTAGACCAAGAAATTTTTTTCCTATCTTATATTTTTTTACAGCTCTGAACTCTAATTATTTTAACAAAATTAAGCCACTGACATTATTGAAAAATCCCACTACTAGAAATATTTGCTAATTGCCAACAAAAAATTGACAATTGTTGCTATTGTAAAGTGATTTTTACTCGAATCAGATGAGTTATTAAATTGAACGGTTCGTGGTGCACCCGATGACAATATATGCTGGATATTGTAACACCAACACAATTAATCAACAGACAAAAATTCGGCACTTGTCAGTCAAGAAGAGATTGTGTCTTTTCGGGGAAAAAAACACGCGCATATACAACCACGCGCATATCCACTAAAAATCCATTTGTAGCCCCGAACGTGTTACTCCGAAGAAACGGAAATTAGCCGCTGATACAAAACAACTGTCGGCTAAAATGAAACCAACTGAAAAACCAGCATCAAAAGGACGAGATTGGCCGCATATGGGTAAGATACAGGGGCGGTCATAAATAATGCCATTAGTAAATGCGTACCAACCCATGGGCACTAAAACTATCGTAAGTTTCTTCACCTTAAAGAAGAAGGTGGTGGTACGTCCACCGCGACATACATTTCAAATACATCACCAGCCACAACCACAATGAAACTAATCATAACCGAAAGTATATGCGTATTCATTGGGCCGTCAGGGTTCGAATGAACAAAATAAATCATAAATCCCTTTTACAAATTATCTTAAACGTTATTTATGTTATTAGTTATGAAATACAAATAAAATTATTAAATTTGGGAAAATAAATCTGCATTAACTCAGATGCCTAAAGTCGTTAAATTATCGATTAAATTGCAAGCCGCAATTTCCTGATACCTGCTAGCACTTTTTCGATTGATAATTAATCCCCTTCTTTTGGGTAACCAACTTCTGTAGTTTATTCTAAACAAATTCCTTCATCTCATCCATTCCCATGTTATTGGTGGTGCTCTGGTCAATCCCTTCAGTTCAGATTCAGTTTGCGCGCTAAGTTCGTGATCGCATCCTCAAAGTGCAAAATCATTACCTGTGGCAAGAGGATTGCCAAAACTATTGTATATCTTGGAAATATGTCCAGGAAACCTATCATCTCGACAAATCGGATAATTTACGATTAATGTCTAGACCTACAGATGCCCATATTAGTCCAACTAACTTCCAGCAAACAATGGTAAAATTTGCGACTCAAAAAATTTTAAGCAATTCTACGTTCGCCGTTGAAAAAACTAAATTTCAACAAAATTTCGATGAATTATTTGACACAATGAAATCATCAACAAACCACGGCAAAACGATGTTTAAAACTGCTTTTAATGGCTCATTAAGCCAAGTTAAATTTCTAGACGCTTTTTCTTTTCTTAGCAAGCTAACTAACGATCACAAATCAAAATGGGTAAATCATTTCAAAGAAATTTTAGTGTATCGAGGGTTGGAAAATTTAAATTTTCGAAAATTACTACTATATCCTAACTAGACATTTTTAGCAGGACTGCCGGAAAAACGTTTTTGGCTTAATTCGCTAACAAGGTGGGAATCGTACAAACCCAACGCACATTCAGTTTTTTCGAGCTACGTAGCCCGCGGTTAATACTACTCATAAAGAGTTACTCGCTTCTTCTGTCATTCATACCGATTGATGATGAACCTGATTGACTTATTTTTGTTGAATTGAGATCAATTCATAACAACCCTAAAGTTGTATCATTTTTACCGGACAGAACTATTGTTAGCGCAATCACATGCAGCAATAGAAAATTGTAGCGTATTTTCCGGACATGATTGCCGTGATCGGTTTATAATCTGATGGCCAGCCAGTCCTGTAGATATAGCATGCTGTTTTAGACTAATCACCATGATAGAGTTGGATTGAATTTGGTTGGTTCAATTTGTATACTAACCGATGGTGGTCTATTAGTTGATGTGGCTGAATTATTCGATGGGGATCCGTAAATTTCCTAAGTCTGATTTGCTTAGCGCTTTGTGGTTTCAATTTCAAATGATTCGGAATCGCGGGTATACTATTATACTGAATATCAGCCGCTGACAGGATTTTAGCTGTCGGCGATATTAATCGACAAACCTCGTATCGAATCGACGATATGCAAATTTGACGAATACATAATTGACGAATTGCAATCTCCATGTCGAAATGTACACTGACATGGACGGTGAGTGCTGAATTCTGAACTACAACAGAGGATCTTGTGTTTATTAACATCAACGATCGCAATCGCGATGACGAAAATTCGCTTTGCATCCAGTTTCTTGTCGGGTTCGAACCCAGTACCTCCCGGTCCAAGTGCCGAAGCTTTAACCACTGCACCACTGGTCCGGTTGAGAATTAGAAGTGAGTTAAAGAAAGAAATCGAAAATTGATAAATTGGTGATTCTTGCATAATAAAAATTTGAGAACATCTTTTAAAAAGGACGCGTAGATTTATTGGTTATAAAAATAACCCCCATACGAAGTACAAAATTCGGAAAAATATTTTAAAAGAATGATTTTTTCAATTAATGCCAAAAAATGTCAGAAATGTCATGCTGGAAATAAAGTTCATATTAAAGAGTAAATACTTGATAATTTAATAATCGTTTACTTTACAATTTGACGTAACAAAAGCCGTGTTCACATAAAAAATATACCTACATTATTTATGTGTACGACCCACTTGTTGGTTTTGATAACGCATACGTGTACATAAAACCAATGAAACCATTAAAAGCATTATTATAACATAAACGTGTACACCGCACCATTTTACCAAAACTAGAAAATAATTTTATTTTCTTATTACATGTACGAGTACGTAGTACATTGTCATTCCCCCCAAACAAAGCAAATATAAATAGACACTTATTATTATTTAATAGCAACAGTTTCATCGCTGCACACAAAAAGGAAATTACATAAACAACAAAAAAAAAATCGGTAACGTTCCAACATCAATTTTCCAACATGGATATATACAATATTTGCACTGAACACAAAAGTCTTCAATTTATTATACGTGTTGTGTTAGTCCAAAATAAAATGTACACGATATAGCATAACACAATATAGACACACCGTCACACGTTAAGCGGTGGCTAAGGAAGTAGAAAAGGAAACTTTTTTTTTATCGCAAACGAAATTACCGGAAGTAAATTAAATGGAAAATATGAATGTAATCTGAATATAATATTCGTAATAATACCGGGTAATAATAATAATAAATGTGATTAGTGATGCGACTGTGACGATGAACGAAATAAATTTAATGACGATCGAGTAAAGAAAATGTTTTGAGGTACTCGTACATCCGGGTGTATAATATACGACGTATTATGATGAATACGGTTTTAATCGTAATATCTCTTGAGGTTTTCTAATATTGCTAGAAGGGACAACATAAAATTTATGCAGGATTTTTTTATTTTATAAAGAATTTTCTTTTTAAATATAATAAAATTAATAAATCTTCGAAGAATCTCAATTTTTTTTTTGGTTGCGGTACTATAGGATGAGATTAACACTATGGTAACTAACAATTCAATTATTTTATTAGTTTCGTTTCAATTTTAAAAAATAAAATTAATTATGCCCAAAATCATGTAAATCAGTAAGGTTTTCCTATGCCAAAGGTGTGCTTAAAGTATCATAAATGTTAACCCCATTTAAAAATTCCTCGAAAAATTACAAAAAAAGTTTCTTAGATTAACCAGGAGGATTAAAATTGCTGGCCTTTGCACCACTGTACATTAAGTAGTTGTTTACATTTTCAACAATTTTGAGAATAATTACAGCACTCGAATTAATAATTTCTTATTGGTTACCACCATTCCACATTGGAGACATATGCTATGTGATAGATTGATCAATGCAATAAATAATCTATGGTCTAAATCGTCTTATAAAGCAGTTTTGACAAATTGTATGTTATGCGCGACTTGAGGGAGACATTTCTGCAATTGAAATAAATTAATTCAAAAACTATTAAGCTTAAATTCCCGTAATGTATATTCTAACTAATCCTAACTAGATCCCCCCAAAAAGGGGCCGGTGCGGAATAGTTTTGCTCAATACAAGCTCCTGAGCAACTTAGTTGCTAAAAAGTTTTAAATTTATAGCGACTTTTTTTTTTGTTGTTGTAACTATTGCCAAAGGCTTTATTCTTGAATCTTTCTTTATACGAAACTAACAAGAAGTGTGAAATTCTTAAAAACTATATTTTATTTTAAATTAAGCCTTACCCTATGTTAATACTTAATAGCATTATGCATTATTATTATTAAATTATTATTATTTACTTAATTTTAGTGTGTTAGCTCATCATGCACGTAATTATTAGATTATATTTCTCAGTTAATTAAATCTAGAGGATCTGCCCTGCGCAGCCGTCTGGAATCTGGATTTCGGTTGCCTTAGTAGTTCTCTAGCTAATTCGTTAGGGTGTGATTCCAGTTTCAGTTGGTACTTTAGACTGCATGATTTAATTGTCTCTTTAACAGTTTTGATTCCTAAATCTCATGGATGTTGCTCTTTCGAATATACCAAGGGACATTTGTAATGCTACGAAGTATCTTTGCTTGCGTTCTTTGTACAATATCTATATTTGATGCACTAGTTGAGCCCCATATTTGGATACCATATGTTCATATGGGGATTAGGATCGCTTTGTATAGTAGAACCTGAGACAACCTAAAACAGATATTTCATCCTATGTAAACGTAAAAATTTAAACTGCGATTTCATTTTCTTTAAATAGCCGCATACAATCAAAAATATTTTTTTTTTTGCGTATAAGTATACGCAGTTTATCGAAAAATCACAGATACAACGATGACATTGGAATTATCAGAAATTTGTTTTGTTTTCGTTTTTTAGTTCAAATGAAAAATCTAATTTGATTGTCTAAGGTAGAACCTTGCAGTCTAGAGAGAGTTTCGTTTTTCTACCGATTATCCAGTACATTTTAGAAAATTTTATTTTTAATTGATTGCGTTTTGTTTCAATGTGCTATTTCCATATCAATCTTCTATCGAGATGAAGACCGAGATATTTGACGTTTGTTTGTTGAGGAATTGTGATATTGTTTAATTTTACTCCTGGACATGTACGTTTATTCAATGTGAATGTTACATGTGTTGATTTACATTCATTCGT
Organism: Nephrotoma appendiculata; assembly: GCA_947310385.1. Lineage (NCBI taxonomy): Eukaryota > Metazoa > Arthropoda > Insecta > Diptera > Tipulidae > Nephrotoma > Nephrotoma appendiculata. The sequence continues at coordinate 170,152,094 of OX371225.1, forward strand.
CCTTATCCGCCAAGTTTTTAACCAATCTTCAATTTTGTGTAGATGTTCTTGTAATTCTCTTGATGCTGTTTGAAGATTTTTGTGCGAAAATAATATAGCTGTGTCATCAGCAAAAGTTGAAGTGACAATTTTTTCAGTTATTGGTGAGTCAGCTGTGAATAGCAAGTATAGCACAGGTCCCAATACACTACCTTGCGGTACTCCTGCCTTTATCTCGGCTAGATCAGTAGTAGCCGTATTTTGTTTTACCTGGAACATCCTTTGGGCTAAGTAGTTTTCAAGAATTGAATGAAATTGGTTAGGCAGAAGAGTTTTAATTTTGTAAATTAATCCTTCATGCCATACTTTGTCGAAAGCTTGCGCAATATCCAAGAAAACTGCCGAGCAATATTTCTTTTCTTCTAAGGAAAACTTAATTGTATTTACAATTCTGTGCACCTGTTCTATTGTGCCGTGTTGCTCTCTAAATCCAAATTGGTGATCTGGTATAATGCGACCTTCAGATAGTATAGGTATTAGTTGTTGTAGTAGCATCTTTTCAAAAAGCTTTGGAATTATCGGAAGTAGACTTATTGGCCTGTACGACGAGACTTGGGTTTCGTCTTTACCTGGCTTACGAATCATGATAATTTGAGATATTTTCCATTTTTGGGGAAAGTATCCACATCTCATAATCGCGTTAAAAATATATGTTATATATTTTATGCATCTATCTGGTGTTTCTTTGATCATTTTCCAGTTATTAGATCATGACCTGGCGCTTTCTTAGGATTTATACTGTTTTTGATAACCGTTTTGACGCATTTCCATTTAAATTTTACTGGGTTTGGGTTCGACTCGTCCCTTGTAAACTGTGGTATAGAACGCAATCGTTATTTTGTTCGTTTGGGGTGAACACTTTTTGTAGATGGTTAGAGAAAGCGATGGCTTTTTCTAGGTCACTTCTGGCCCAGTGACCATGTGGTTTCCTTATCGGTGGGTTCGATATCTCTGGCCTTTTTAAATTTCTTGCTGCCTTCCACAGTGAGTAATCGGTTTTTTCTGTTGCTGTGAGCTCACTTAGGTAATTCTGTATCCCTAAATTTTGTTCTTCCCAAATTGCTTCTCTCAGAGCTTTAATAGCTCTATTTAATTTCCATTTATGCAAAGGAGATCGGTGAAGCTGCCACAGCCGCCGAATTGCCCGTTTCTCTGCCAATAACTTTTGAATGTTACTTGAAAGCATTGTATTATTTTCGGAATTTTTGTTCACCGGAGTAGCTTTTTTTGCAGCCATTTCCATTATTTGACTTAAGTTTTCTATCGCGGCATCAATGTCTTCTGGTGTGCGGAGTGGAACATTGAGATGACAATTCACATTTACTATGCTTCTATAGAGAAGCCATTTCGTTAGTTTGTTTGTTAAACGTTGGGGTGGTTCAGTTTTAATGCTTGGGTACTTAGTGTTACTAATATTGGTGAGTGATCTGATGATAAATCATAACAGTCAACGACTTGAGCATTGTTGCGTGCTATTCCTCGTATTACACAGAAATCTATTAAATCAGGAATTTTCTTTCTATCTGAAGGCCAATATGTGGGGCGTCCAGATGATAAATAATCTAGGTTTTTCTCGTTTATTGCTTCGTAAAGTTGCTTGCCCTTGGGTGACGTCAACCTCGAACCCCATTGCACATGTTAAGCGTTGTAATCACCCCCTGCTAGAAATTTGATTCCCAACTGATTGAAGTAATCGATAAATTGTTGTTTTTCAATTGCGTGTTTCGGTGGGCAGTAGACACCCGATATTAAAAATTTCCCAGACCATTCTTCAAACTGATAGTTGTTGCTTGAATGTGATCTTTAGCATATGTCTGGAGCTCGTAGTGCTTTAATCTTCTTTTTATTAAGACTGCAGTGCCGCCGTGTGCTTTTCCATCCGGATGTTTGGTGTCATAAACGGAATAGCCGGTAATATTAAAACAATTTATTTTGTGAAGTGTGTTTCAGATATTAACATGATGTCTATATTTTGTTCGATAAAAAAGGTTTGCACCTCAGCTTTATGTTGCGAGAGCCCGTTGGCATTCCAAATAGCTATTGTTAGAAATGTCATTTTTGATTTTTGACTATAATTTGTATAAGCGTATTCATATTTTGCATCATCATTTTATAGCGACTGTATTATAGCGACTGTAATTTATAACGCCTGTATTTTGGAGACTACTTGTGTGATTTTGTTGACAACCGATACGATTTTTTCGAGGATTGTGTTGGAAAACTGTTAGACAAAAGGAAATCCATGTTCATCTTCTGATCAAATAATTTTCAATACTGAGAAACTCAATAGCCTAACCTATCAATAGAACATGTCATTCGCCTGCTTATATTATGCCAACGATACATGTATCCTGGGTCGTATCATCGAGTCTCTTAAAGAAATTGTCCTCCCGTTGAAAATAATAGGCCTTTGTATTGACGAACGAATTCCAGTTCCGTACATATGAGGGAATCGATATAGTAAATGTGCAAAATTCAGTCTATGCAGACATAACACTGCGAACCGCAACCGGTTACTGCATTCTAGTAAAATTTGGTTGGTTTCCAGTAAAATTTTTAAGTATGGCAAAATTCTATATCTACAAATCGCTAATGAGAACAGTACTTACTTTTGGTAGCAGGTGAATTTCGAGATAAGAAATGATCTGAAACTTATCGATATAATTGGCGCATTATAATCGTCAAGGCTTATATGGGTCGGACGTATTCTACGTTCCGAAAACCTTATCATAAAACAAACCCTGGGGTCGGTACCATGGAGGACAGGACCTCGCGGAAGCCCCCTATTCGGTGTATTGTCGACGTTGAAGAGGATCTTCAAACTCTTAGTTATCATACCTAGCGGCCTTTTGATACTGATCAAATTATTTGGAAGAGAATTGTTGAAGGGGCCAAATTCCTTCATGTGATGCAGCGCTAGCGAAGATGAAGAAACAAATACCATTACGTCGATCGATATTTCATATAGCCAAAAAGTCAATCGATATTTCATATATTATTAGTCCTATTGCAAATTTGACGCTAATTCAGAATCTATAATCAATTTTACGCTAAGTCCATTATTAAGCATTTTGGTCTTTTCGCATATACCATAAATATTTCGGAATGTTTGTGTCACTTCCAGTACACAGATTTTCATCAAATTTCGGAAGGATCACCCATTTATTGGAAAAATATTAAGTATGAAATTTGATTCCTAGTCAGTCTGCCTGGACTGTAGGGATGCCGGATTTTACTGAAATAACTTATTTTTATCAAAAGTTGTCATTTCCGGTAAAATTTTAAAAAATGGTCTAAATAAATTTTGTTTTGGGACTTAATTTGCAATTGTTTAGTTTTAATTAGTCTTTTCGTAAATGTCGTATACTTTTTAAAATATATCCATAAAACGAAAAAGCTGATATGAAAGCTATCAGCTATCAGTTTTTAGTCAAATATTGTCATTTCCGATTAAATTTTGGAAAACTGATCTTATCCTATATTGTTGCAAATTTAGACTCTTTTAGTTCTTAGGCCCTTTTCCAAACACCGACTTGTTACAGCCTTATTGACTTATTTGACGCCAAGTCGGTCAAGACATTCCAATTCATTGTACCGACTTATTTGTGACGTAACAAAACGCAATTTCTATTATATGGAAGAAAAATTTTCTATAAACATTAAAAAGTACGTAGCAAATGGCAACAATCTTAAAATTTTTTACTTTGTTTTCTTCGTTTTCATCTCGTTTTTAATTGTCCAAAACCTTGTTTCACTGGAATCCTTTTTTTACATGCAGACGGTTGAATTTTTTTTTTGATGCGTCAAAGAGCGATTTTCAGTAAAAAGGGTGATAATTAGTGATAATTTATGAATTAGTTTAGAAGTAAGAATCGTTTTTCTGTCCATTTTTAATAGAAATTTTGGTCAGCAAGAGGTTGTTTATTCTTTCATTAACAACCTGTCACAATAAGTAAATACATGAATTGGAACGGATTCACTTACTTATTTAAGATGGCGACAAATAATAAGTTAATAAGTTTCAATTAAGTAAGTAATTGGAAAAAAGCCTTATTTCGAAGAAGTCGATCTATTTGACTTATTCAAGGTGATCTTGTAAAATAAGTCATTTGCAGGTCCAATTCAAAACAGGACTTATTTATATTAACGTCACCATATAATAATTGACAGTTCATATGTTTTTAAATTTGCTAGCGAAATATACATTTCATTTCTCGACTGATATGCAAGAAGGGCTTAACTCGACATAAGTGAAATAAGAGATTCCAATATATATTTCATTAGAATCTCATATTTGGCTTATATCGAGTTAAGCCCCTATTCTATATGCCTCGAGTGTCAACACATAAGGAATAAGGTCTTAACTCGACATAAGCGTAACATGGAATTCTGATAAAAATTTTATTAGAATCTCAAATTTCGCTTATGTCGAGTTAAGCCCTTATTCCATATGAGTTGAGATTTTAAAGAGTGCTTTAATAATGACTGTGCTTGAATTTCAAACTTTTTTTGCTTGACAAGGTGGGTACCCGGGGGTAAAGCTAATTCGACTATGCTGAATTCATTGGTGCTAGTCCCATTTCAAAGTTAGTCCCCATTTTTGAAATATCGCTTTCGACATATTTTGCCTCTGAGACAAATATTTGTCAAAATATACACTCATATTCACGTTGATAGCTCCTGAACCATTAAGATTTTCGTTGTGCTTTCTTGAGCAAAGTTGTTGCGCAAGTCAAGACCAACAACTTTGCTGAAGATATCAAGGCCGAAAAACGACATCTACAATCACATTTTTGTGTTATTTTATTTTTTGAAACGCAAAAAAATAAAATAACACAAAAATGTGATTGTAGATGTCGTTTTTCGGCCTTGATTTGCTCAGCAAAGTTGTTGCGCAAGCCAAGACCAACAACTTTGCTGAACATATCAAGACCGAAAAACGACATCTACATTCACATTTTTGTGTTATTTTTCCATATATGTGTGTTTTACTTAGGCCAAGGTGAGCTTGGAGTGGCACTTCCGCACAATTAGACCAGGAGTGCCCCGTTGTGATACCACAGGAACCTATTTCCCCTTTACCCCTGTTCAAAACCATTCGGAGCTACGTACGTACCGCAAAATATCTCTCACTCCACATTCAGCGAGATCTGAAAGGCTGGTCACACTGGACAATCCCAAATACTTATGCCTTCTGTATGATAGTGCCGGACACGAGAATAGGAAGTTATCTAAAGTCTCTTCTTCCTTTTCGTCCATGCAACTTCTACAAAATCATTCGTCTGTAGACCCAGCCTTCTTGCATGTTCCCCAAAAAGGCAGGGTCTTGTCAGTTTTGGCAAAAGCTTCTCACAGAAAACTCCGGCTCCACCTTGCCGTTTCGAGAAACATAAGTGCACAGGTAAGGCTAAATACAACTGGAATTCGGCATACTTAGGCCAAACAAGACACTCATCTCAGATAAGATACAAAGAACACATCACAAGTACATAAAATCAAGTTTCGTACAACACATAAAAACTGAAAACCATACACTAAATTCAATAAAAATGTAACCATTTTGCACAGAATCAAAAAAGGACTGAAATTAGACAGGTGTTCCAATTTGACTCATGAGTCATGAGACATTTGTATTCTGCACGTATACGAATTACGGCCAAAATTCACACCCTGAAAATATACAAAAACAAAAACACCCACAATTTACTTCGCGACAAAATCAACACAAAACCCCAATAAAATTTACGACCTCCATAACTACAGTATATAAAGAGCTTCAAAATAGATTATGTAACAGTAGCAGAAAATAAACCGAAGAAGAGATTATTCTCGAAATTGATATTTCTAAAAAAATTAAAAAATTGGCACTAGAAGTAAGAACTAAAAACTGTAATATAAAATTAAAAATAAAAAGTTATTCATCTAAATATATAAAGTGACAAAAGAATACAAAAAATAAAGTGAAAATCGTCTTGTGAATCTGGTGAAATAAATAATATGGATAGGTGTTATAAACTCAAGTGCTTTTGTTATGTGTGTGGAAAATTTACAATTATGAGCAATCGCCGCAAAATAAGTGATGAAACCGTTGATTTATATCGATTATACTTTCACAAACTGTTACTAGTGGTGAAATTGGACGCCGTCTTTTGTTTGTACAACATGCATTTTCCATCTGCATAGATGGCAAAACACTGGAGCTGCAATGCCATTTGGTGTCCCGATGATATGAGTCGATCCACAAGGACATGATGCAGTTCAATGTTATGGGTGCATGAATTATATTCTCGGTACAAACAGAAACAAAAGTGGTTCTTTGACATACACTGCAACGAGAAATACACATCTACCGCTGCCGCATTCAGATGGAATGCCTGTTCCGGAAAGATCAAACCCAACCGAGGATTATTTACCAACAACATTTGAATCAGGTGAAACCGGAGAAACATCTGCATCAATATATCAACCATCAAATGTCACTGCGCCATGCAATCACATTGAAATCTCGCAAAGTCGTTTGGATATTATGGTACGACGCCTGAAACTATCTCAGCGGCAAGCCATTCTTTTGTCAAAGGATTTATAACAAGTGAACATTTTGGCTCCAAATGTTCGGATAAATGGAGCAATAAATCGTCATCGTCATTTTACGAATTTTTTCAAATCAATTGAGAATAATTCACTCGCTTTTTGCACTGATATCCGAGGTTTGGTATCCACAATGCACAATGCATATAATCCTGAAGATTGGCGATTGTTCATCGATTCCTCTAAAAGCAGCTTGAAGGCAGTTCTCCTTCACGTTACCAACTCAAAGAATTCCATTCCAATTGCACTCAGCACAAACACAAAGGAAACCTATGCATCAATGAAAAAAATCATCGATTTGATTAAATACAATGACCATCAATGGAAAGTTTGTGCAGATTTAAAAGTGATAGCTCTTTTAAGTGGCATGCAATTGGGTTACACTAAAAACATGTGTTTTATGTGCTTATGGGATACTCGTTTTAAAGGCGACCAATACAACGAACGGAACTGGGCTTTACGTGAGAACATTAGATTGCGATACGACAGCATCGTTGAGGCTCCACTTGTGCCAATTAAAAAAATATTGCTACCACCATTTCATATCAAGCTTGGAGTAGTTAAAAATTTTATAAAAGCGCTGAATCCAGATGGAAATGCGTTCGTCGAATTGCGTCGCATTTTTCCACGGTTAAGTGGAATGAAAATAAAAGAAGGTTGGTGTTTAAATCTACCCGAATCTAAGTTTTGATCAAATGAAATTTCATCTCACATCTTGTTTTTTATTACAGGAATACTTAATGGACCAGATATTCGTCGTCTGATGAAAGATGATGCATTTGAAAATGCTCTTAGTGAACGAGAGGTTGTGGCATGGAAATGTGTAAAAGAAGTTATTAAGAATGTTCTCGGAATTAACCGAGCCGATGATTGGCGCAGATATATTGAAAATATGCTGACAGCTTTTCATAATATAAACGTTAGAATGTCACTGAAAATACATTTTTTGCATTGTCATGTGGAAAAGTTCGCCGAACAATCACCAGCGGAATCCGATGAGCACGGCGAGCGTTTTCACCAAGTGACGGCAAGGCTCGAACATTGGTACAGCGGCAAAAAGCTAGATGCACTCTTGGGTGACATTTGTTGGAATTTGCAAGAGGAAGAAGAACCCGAAGACGACACGAACAAATCAGAAAATTAAAATTAAAAGTTAAGAAAAATGTAAATTATTTAGGAAAAAATTGAGAAAAATCACAATCAACTGAATCAATCTAATTTTCTGTTAAATAGTTTCTATTGTATCTATATTTGTCGATGAGGTGTTTATTCGATCAATTTAAATTCAATAATTGGATAAAAAACATGTTTTTCGTCAAGACAAATATTTGTCAAAATATACACTCATATTCACGTTGATCGCTCCTGAACCATTAAGATTTTCGTTATGCTTTCTTCAATAAAGTTGTTGCGCAAGCCAAGACCAACAACTTTGCTGAACATATCAAGACCGAAAAATGACATCTACAATCACATTTTTGTGTTATTTTATTTTTTTGCGTTTCAAAAAATAAAATAACACAAAAATGTGATTGTAGATGTCGTTTTTCGGCCTTGATATGTTAAGCAATGTTGGTGGTCTTGGCTTGCGCAACAACTTTGCTGAAAAAAGCATTACGAAAATCTTAATGGTTCAGGAGCTATCAACGTGAATATGAGTGTATATTTTGACAAATATTTGTCTCAGAGGCAAAATATGTCGAAAGCGATATCTCAAAAATGGGGACTAACTTTGAAATGGGACTTGCACCAACGAATTCAGCATAGTCGAATTAGGTTTACCCCCGGGTGCCCAGCTTGTCACATTTTTCAACTAGCACAGTGAATAATAATCTTTGTTTTTCGAGCTTGTATAATTTTTGAAATGGAAAATCGCCGCAGCCAATTGTTTGTGGTAGCAATCATGCTCAATTGGAATATTACACTTTATTCAGAACTACGGATATGTGATGGGAGGGTGAGTTATTTCACACATAAAGTTTTTAAGTGTTAGTATTTATATAATTTAAATATTTTGTGTAGCATCTGAATTATTGTAATACGAATTTAAATTTGCGAATTCTTGCAAAAATTATTAATGGTGATTGTCGTTTGACAAATCATCCCAAGTAAGCGCTGTGGTTATCAAAAGGAAATAGAACTTATAGTGTTCCTGTTTTGGTTAGCATGTGGTACGAGTTACCGAGTATTATCTGTTGCTATGAACATGCCCATAACGACATCAGTTCGGATTTGCCACAAATATTTAGATATTTTTCAGACTTTCTTACAAAAAAAAAATCCATTTACCAACACTCAGCGAATCAAGTGAAATTGGTAATGGGTTTGCGACAAGGGCTACATCAGATGCATTCAACAAAGCGGTGGGAGCTATAAATGGCACTTATGTTAAAATTTAGTGCCCAGTGGGACACCACGACGAATAAATTAACCGGAAATTAGGTTATTCCATGCAAGGTCAAGGTAATCAATTTTCTTGAGCCACATAAGTTTACAACGTTGTTCTTTTTCAGCTGTCTGTGACCATCAAAAAAAAAATTATAGATCTCTGCATCGGATTTCCGGTGTTAAGTAATAGTAACGTCTACAAACTCGCAAAATATCCTCCCGCTGAATATTTTTTACTATAGTAATAATGACGCCTTATAAAAGAAATCACATTAATGATGCATTTGGGATGTTAAAATCGAGATGGAGGTCTATTTTCTTAAGAAGCTTGGAACTGTCTATTGAAAGAAATTGTAAAGTCATAGATGCGTGCTGTATTTTACACAATGTGTGTTTAATTATGAGTGACGTTTTATACAATGAGATCGCCCTGTGGGCCTATTCTGGCTTTCCCTGGGAATAGGGAATTGGGAAAAATATTTTCATAGCATTTTTGTCCAAATTGTATTTTTCTGGCCTACTGAGGGAACATGATTGGTGTTAATATTTCAAATCACAACAAATCACTTTGTTTTGAAATTTTTTGCACTAAACTTATTCTTTCAGTAAGCCAGAAAAGTATAATTTTAACAAAAATGCTATGAAAATATTTTTCTCAATTCCCTATTCCCAGGGAAAGCCAGAATAGGGCCACTGGACAAAGAAGAAGCAGAAGCAAATATCGTTGCTAATATTACAGAGTCTGCTGTTCAACTTAGAGATATAATATGTGCTTCTATCTAATGTTGGAATTTATTGTTTTTCACTGATGTCGTTAATTAAACACTCTTGTTCTTTGTATTAGTCGTTATTAAATTAGTTTTATTAATTCATTTTATAAAATACACTACTATAAAGAATTTTTATATCACTAAATATAATTTTAAATATTTATTCTACATTTGTATAGGATAGATCTATATCTGGAAAGTATTTTTTACACACTTTTTCTATTATTATATTATTTTTTTTTACAATAATTTCCTTCAACACTTTTTGATCTCTTTCCTTTAAATATTCCAAAAAATAATCAGTGTTTTTAAAATTTTTGCTTTTCAAAATTTTTGCTTTCAACATCGTCTTGGATGTTGTTGCGATAATATTAGTAGGTACTTGATTTTGTTAGTTCTGTTTCATGAATTGTTTCATTATCAGAAACCTCCAGATATTCATATACTGCATGTTCGTACTGCAATTCATCATGAATTGGTTGCACTAATGTTACTGGTGCAATGGTATAACGACCACCCAAGTGATCATTCAGTTTTGCATAGACTACTCAATTCTCCGAGGTAAGTTTGTTTGCCGGACGAGGCATAGTCCGGTTTTTGGCTCCTTCAATTCTTTATATTTTTGTAAATGATTCTTACATTTTTTTAAACATTCTGCGCCATATTTTGAAATATTGATCTCTTCGGCTATTTTTCTATAATAAAAGATACACATATACACGAATATAGATGGAAATCTATTATTCAAAAACTTACGTCCATAAATCTTTTGGTAAAACATTTTTCTTCTTAAATGACGTTTTTTCTTTTATTCTGCAAACAATTAGCAAGAACGTTTCCATTTCTGTCCCTTAAATAAAATGTGTTTTCATAAAATAGACAGGTGTAGATTAGAAATATAGAAAACATAATTTAGTTATTTGTACTTACAACGTGAAGTATAGAACTTTCGTTTTTTGCCATTTTAATTGAAATAGATTTTTACCCAAAATCTTTGTTTCGCTATTTAATAATAATAAGCTGTAAAATTTTAATGAGCCAATAAGCTAAAATCAATTAATATTGATATTAATCTTCTTTAAAATTTCGGGCATATTATGCACAGCTTACTTTATTATAAAAAACAAATAAAATTTCATTTTTGTAGAAAGTCGCAAATAAGTTCGAAAACTCTACAATAAGTCTCCTGTCGAGGTGACTTATTTTCAAATAAGTCAGTCTACACAAAATAAATATCGAATTGGACCGCAGTTTGAGTAATTTTTCTCGTAAATGATACATACTTTTCCAAAAAAATTTGAAGCTGCCACTTGCCGTGAACCGGATTTCAGCCAAAAATTACTGGAATCTCTCAATTTATAGAAAAAAGACGACATTTCATCCTGATCAGTCAATCCATCTGGGCTGTTGAGAGTAACAACATTTACTCAGCGCGGCAGCACGTATACACACGGATCCACACAGGGTGGGTCTGTGTGTGTCCGTGTGTACGTGGTGCCGTGCACACACAAAGATTTTGAAAAACTATATTTTTGACTATATTTTGTACGAAACGTGTACATTTGTCTACATTATAATTGTCTTCAATATTTTCGACCCCATCATGTAGAAAATTCCGAAATAAGCGAAGACGCACAACACTGCGATGAGACTCCAATTGCTGTGGAGTTTGTTCGTTTCAAAATTCATTTGATTTCCTGATTACATACACAAAATCATCAGTGCTAAATGAATATATCCCGAAAATGCTGTTGGCCTGAGATTTATAAATGTTAAATTAATTTAAGTAATATCTCAATCCGTTTATTCTATTTGTCTACTCGGTAAGACTGTATTTTCGGCTTTAAATAGCTTTTTTCGAAAGATTCATTGCAAGCTCATAAATTATTTGTATATATTGCAAAGCTGTAATAACTAATAATTTCTCATTACAAAATAAAAAACAAATACAAAATTAATCAAACTCTTTTGCCAGATTTTAAAGAAACCAACTTAGGTAAAAAATCAATACGTTAAATAAGCAGCAAATAAATAAAAAATAGAATATACACTTTTTAAATGCAATTTAAACATCATTCGAAATTTTCCAGTTCTAATTAAAATGAAATATTTATTTTTAAAATTAATTATATATTTTTTTCCAAATATAATATAATAATTGTATATCCTGCTCTTAATCAATTTATTTAGTAGGTAATTTTGTTTATTTATTTTTGTAAATTTTAATTAATCTTGTTGAAAATTGATGTACACAAGGTTTTGTTATTTTATTTCTACCTTAAGGGCGTTTAAAATAAGGCAACAACAAAAAAGGATTTTTCGATTATGAGTTCTCATTACCATTTTATAATTGAGGAATGGTATTATTTCAATTGGAATAACAACACGTGTCGATTTTCTACATAGGCATTCGTTATTGTTTATTATTCTAACTTCAACATTTTTCAAATTGGCATATGATTTTTTTTTGACACACGCGGGATAGTTAATAATTACTAAAGGATAACTAGAAAGAGGTAACTAAGAAATTATTATATCAATGACATGCTGAAGTTCATCGAGATTGAAGTTTTATTGTACGGGATGAATGTATAATCACAGAAAAATAAGTTTACCATAGATTTCTAGTTTTTATAAACCGATAGATAAAAATGAGTTGAGTAGAAAACTGATAATTCCAAGGTCATAATAGTCTTTGTGACATTACATTGCGCCCAAATCTATGGTAAACTTATTTTTATATGGTACAATGTCGCACAAAGAAGAAACTGAGCAACAGTTGACCATGTTGAAGGTTTAATAGCAATAATTTATCCTAATATTAGGCAACCCAAAAATAAATCAGTATCTTGGTTAATAGAGAGCGACCTATTTGAACCAATCAAAATTTAAATGAGGCTCAATTGAATAACGTTTTTCTAACCAGTTTCGAGACTGCTCAAATGTTTTACAGGTCTATCGATTCTGTTTTAAATAATGATGAGGAAATAATTATCCTGTTGAATTTCTAAATTCGCTAAATCCTCCAGGATTTATTAATATTAAAATAAGTCTACAAATTTAAATTGAAAAATATTAATGTAAAAATACAAAATAAATCCGATTTTTGTAAAATTAAAAATATAATAAGTTAAGCAAAAATCAAACCAATGGTTAATATTATTGAAACTCTTCACATCATTTCCACTATGTTTCATTATCGCCATAGTTGGTTCTGTGTCTATCTAAGTGCAGGAAGTCATGATTTCTTAGTTGTTAACTAGGAAGCTTTATTTTAATTAAATTAAGAACTTCCGGTGCGTGTATTATGTCTGGTAAATGTATTTTTTAGCAATTCGCTCCAATTTTCTAGCGTTGCCAACTTGTATGTCTTATAAAGATCCAATTAAATATGGTGGTTGTCGCTATTTATGTGGTATTGTAATCATGGTCATAAACTCATTGGTCTGTCTAGTCGCGTAATCTTTTAAATTTTTTCTATACTTTAAATATGTTCGTCGTAGAACGCACACAACACATTTACAGCTCTTTTCATTAAGTACAATACGGGATATTAATTGTCTCCAAATCAAAAATGTCATTCATCTAACGTTTGATAAAATCGAGCATGGATTCAATGTGCTTCGTAATGCTCATGATTTCAACGAAAGTAACCCCTATGTCTTTAGTTTAAAGTACTACCTATGTATTTTTGTCGTTTATTGGCATCGCCAACTGACTCAATACTGACTAAATAATTTACTCTGCGGCAATTAATGGAAACTAAATTTACAATCTTTCGGTTTTTAATTATTTTTTTGTAAGTGCAATGTACCTTTAAAATATGTATATGCAAACCACTCGAAAGCTATCCACGGGGATCTAACAATTCATGGAAAATTTATTGAAGTATTGAGTTTCATTCCGATCAGGCAATCTGTCTGGGCTATACGGAAGCCTAATTTTTGTCTTTTATCTTGTAAAAGAAATACTTTTCAAAAAATTTGCAAAAACAAAAAAGCTTTTAGGGGATCTCCTAATTTGTGGAAAGTGCTGGTCAGTACTGGGCCTATATTGTATTAAAATCAATTTTAATTATGAATCGTGATTTCCGCGTTTACAGGTAACCCTCCAAGAACACGGTATTCGAAGAACACGGTTTCGAAGAACCCCCATTTCCTCCAATTACACGGTTTCAAACAACACGATTTTCGTCATTCTCTTTTATTTTGTTTTTTGTATATCACAACAAAAAATAAAAAATAAAATGCAACGTTTTCTTTATTTTGTTTTTTGTAGGCTCGAACAACACGGTTTTAAAAAACATGGAACGAATTAACCGTGTTTTTAAAGGTTTCCTTTATTTTGAAAAACTTATCTGGGCCGATATTGTTGTACAATTTATTTATGATCTTTTAGTTCATAGTTATTTTTCTCGTAAATGATATACTTTTCAAAATATTTGCTGAAAACTAAGAAGCTTCTGTGCCAGCTGCCACTTCCAGCCGGTTTACCGATTTCATTCCAATGTCACAGATTTTCCGCAATTTAAAGAAAACGCTTAGGCCTAAAGAATTATCCTGACCAGTCGCTCCGGCTGAGCTGCAGAAAGGCCACTACTATTTTATTTGCGCAGCTAACATACAGACACACATACTCACAGAGCTTTTTAAAAACTATTTTTTTGATTTTGGAAAAATAGCGAATGTTATACTTCAAAAATTTCGAGATCGAAAACTTTCATGAGTACAATATTTTATTACTTTCGTTTACATAGTAAAATAAACTAAAGTAATCATCCAAGAGATTTTTACAGATTCATCATTCACAATATCGCCAAAGTCAAAAAAATGGTTTTAAATATCTCTGTATGTGCGTGGTACCGCGGAGACTAAGTGTCTGTAGCTTCTTTACAGACAGACAAAGTGATCGGGATGAAACTTCATAATTCAGCTTTTCAATTTGAGAGATTCCAATCGTCTTAGAAGCCTTTTCGTTTTTTTGCAAATGTTTTGAAAAATATATTATTTACGATAAAAAAGATTCTAAATTACAATATATACTGGTCCAGATCACTTTTCCAAATTTAAACATACCGTTTTTTGACAAAAAACTGTTTCCCAACAAAATTTCGGCCCTGTACAGCCTCGACGGATTGATTGATTGGGAAGTTTATTTTTAAGCTTTTTCACAAATTGGGAGATCCAAGTAATTTATTGAATTAAATCGGCTCCGCCTTGTTACTTATCTTTACCACAATTTGGGAGATCCCAGTGAATTCTGGCGGAAATTGGTCAACCGGAAGTGACAGCCTCCTTAGGAGCCTTATCGTTTTATGTAAATATTTCGAAAAGAATTTCATTTACGAGAAAGATGACTATGAACTAAAAGATTTTAAATTTTTGACAAAAACTCTTTTGAATAAAAATTCAGCGTCTCCACAGCCAAGACGGATTGACTAATCGAAGTAAATCTTCATATTGAATTTGAATATCCGTGTGAAATTTGGTGGACATGTATTGAAAGTAACAGCTTCAGCAGGAGCTTTTAATTTTTTGTCAGTGTAGATTAAATTTTCATTTCGGTATTCTGAAAAACAGGAAAAATGATTTTTTTTATTATGCAAGACAGTTTTTATAAAAAATCCGGTAGATTAAAGTTTTCTACTTACAAATTAAGTTTGGTATATTCGAGATCTTCATTAATAAGGCTTAACAATTAACAGCAAGATTCTCAAAAACTTTAAACTCCAAGATTTGTTAAATCAAGAAAATAATATACAAGTTTAAGAATAAAACACAAGACATACAGAATTTTTAAAAATACTTTGAGCTTTTATAATGCATCGCTTCTCATTTGTTTTGTCTAACCGCTATAACGTCGAATTTTATTGTGTTTAAAGCACATACAGAATATCTTTATAAAATTTTGGATTATTCTTGCTTAGACGCTAAAATTTTTTAATTTTTAAAATTCAAAATTCATTAGTTCAAGGTCAAATCTCCAAAGATTTTGGTAACCCAAGAATCGATCTTATTTCAGTGTGGGTTCGACTTTCGATTTAGGCTTTTCTACATTTAAACGAAATAACCTAAAGCTTGGTCAAAATCTAGTACGATCCAAAATATATAATAAAGCATTTGGTTTAGCCGTAAGAAGCTTTTAATTGTTTCTTTTCAATAGATCTTGTTTTGCGTTATAATTTAACACTAGATTGCCCAAAGAAGTCATCTTAACTGCTTTTTAATTTCAACTGGTAAACAAATTTTATTTATAACTAGCTGAATTACCCGGCGTTTCACTTAATTTTTCCATCGCAAATGTCTACTAATTGCTTTGAAAGCAGCGACTCGTATATTCGTTGTTAATCTGAGAGTTTTAACGTATCTCTATAAATCCGATGCCTTCATCAGCTGCTTTTGATCTTGGAATGACTGGCAGCATTTGGCGAAAATCGTCGGCCAACAGAATCATCGTACTTTCAAAGAGGTCCTGATTATTGCTCAAATCGTTCAACGTTCGATCGGGCGCCTCTAATGGTCGTTTGTGCGTGTTCGTACACTCCTCCCAAATGATTATTTTGCAAGTTTGTTGCACTTTTGTCATGGCTGATATTTTGGATATGTTGCACGTTGGTTTATCTGTCGTTTGCAAATTCAGTGGCAGTTTCAGTGCAGAATGAGCTGTCCGTCCTCCTTCTCACAATGTGGCAGCGATTCCAGATGATGCTACTGCCAGTGCTATTTGACTCTAAAATCAATAAAATTAAAAACGTTTTGCCAGTTCCGCCTGGTGCATCGAGGAAGAAGATTTCTCCGTAGCCGTCGTTAGTTGCTATCATCAATGTTTCGTACGCGGTTTTCTGCTGTTGATTCAAAAGCTGGACTGATTGACTAAAATTATTTTCGATCGTATTGCCTTCTCGTTCAAATTCTCGATCAAAAAAAGATTGAAACATGCGCCAATTGATTTTTATTAATTTAGAAGATGATACAAAAGTACTTTTTTTTTGTTTTCCAAGTGTAGTAAATTTTCTTTATTGTACGTAATATTTATAATAACATATTATATAACATTAAATATTATAAAAGAATATTAAAAATTAATTTTAAATTAATTTATAATATTTTTTAAAGTTCCAGTTTTGCTAGTGTTAAAAAGCTCTTGCTCTTTTAACTGTTATATTTATAAAATAGCCCGAGAAAATTGAATTCCTTTAATTATTTATTTTAAAAATGTTATGAACAAGCAACTTATACAGTTGTGATGATTATTACAAGAATAATAATGTCGATGCTGTCCAAATTTTGTTCCGATTCTGAACATTTTTGACCTCCTGGTTTTAAATTTACTACATAGGATATTATTTAATTCATTGGGCTGTATAGAAAGTTCGTTTAGTCAACAAGTTTAGATATTTTCATAGTTCAAAAGTATTTCAGGATATTATCATGTTTAAATTTCGTCAACCAAAGGTGCGTAAATCTTAAAACCAATCAACCTTTTATAATGAATTCGTAAAAAAATTTGAGCTGTATATCCAAAGAATCGTATTCTATAAATTGCACTCAACCCTTAAGAAAATGAAATAGCATGTGGATAATTTAAAAAATAAAATTAACTCCGCTTTTTATTTTCCGCTTGTGTAACCTTCCGTCATCGTCGACTTAAAAAAGAAAATTATGCTTGTCAGACAGTTTAAATGGAAAATGGATATCTAAATTCTAATTCCGCTTTTGTTATTGTATATGTATATAACTGCTCGTATGTATGTACATTACGTACATTCAAAATATGTAATTTGCTTTTGATATTTGTTCATGTTGTACTTGTGTATCATCTCGATATTTATTATTAAAGATAAAAACATAATAAAAATTCGGTATTTAACCGACAACGAAAAGTTCTGTGGGTTCCACTTTATGTTTACTCAAATAATACACAATTCTTTCCATGAACGTGTATAAATTGTGCACATGTCGGATATTTTCTTATACATATATACATAAGTAGGGTACCAAAGAGACAAACGTTTTATTCTTTTTGAGATTGGTATTTTAATAACCAACATAAATATGTATAAAAACATATGTAATTGAATTTTTGGTTTCTTTGTTGGTTGCAAAATGAACATACATTATTATAATATTATATAACTACTTAAAACAGATTTGAACGAAATTAGCTTTCATGCCTCTTGTTCAATTTCAGGCTTGAAATTATATTTCAATCTTTTACGAGATACTAGTTGGTTGTTCCATTTTAGAAGTATACTTTATTGCATAAGGATTCATCCGGAATGTGCTCCAGTAAAAATCATTTGAAATTCATGGCAAAGCATGCCTTATTACTATAAGAAACATAAAAGACTGATGCCAAATTATTTAAAATTGTAAACATAAATCTAAACTAATCGAAGAACAGGCAGACAACTCAACAGAAACTTTTAAAATTTTAATTTTTGAATCGCAGCCTGAATTCTTAACCATAAATTGAGTAGACCTCAACAGAAAGTATTACCCATAAAGTTAACTTTAACAAAAATATTTGTGTTGTTCTCATGAAAAATTGTAAATTCTTATCTTCTTTTAATCAGTTTGTTTTCATAATGAAAATATTTCTTAATTTTGATTTTATTGCTGTATGCTTCACACCGACCTGTTGTCTAAATTTCCGGCTACATAACTAATCATACACATAGGTGGCAGTAAAACAAATTAAGATTTATCATCTTTTATGTACATTAGAGACATCTATCAATAGCTGGTGTGAATTAACAATCAAATTGGTTTGTCGGAAATTTAGATAAAAACATCGGTGTGATGTCTAACTCAGTATCCGGTACATAGTATTTAGAAAATCGGGAGGCTGCATAAATTGGTGCTTGGCTTCCGCTAGGGGGAACGTATTACAAAGAAAGCAATATTTTATGAATTAATTTAAAAATTAAGATAGACAACAATTGTTGTATCAAACAATTTTGATAAAATCTTTAAGAATTAATTTCCGTGAACTATAAATTCTGCAATCATCGTAACAGTTTCCAAAAAATTTCCTTAATTTGTAACATTACGCTTTTAAGATAGAGAGAAATAGGTGGCATACACTTTTTCTATTTTTTCAATTATTTTTTTTAATTTGTATTGAAAGGTTTTGGAAGATAATTCGTGGTGTCCTCACAAAAAATATTTTTTTTTGTGACTGTGTTACATCCATACAAATCTTGATACCCTAAATTCTAGGTTGTTCGTAATACTAGGACTTACGAAACCTCTCTTATGGTCCATTTTGCCAGAATAGATATTTTAAAATAAGTCTGTGTTTTGATTAAGTTGTTTCTTTCATGTGAGTGAGGTACATTTTATTTGAAAAGATGCTGGATACGTTGGGACAGGTATTTAGAGGATTTCTTTTACGATTCGAATGTCAGTCATATTTATTAATGTTGGAGGTGTCACTAGGCTAGTAATTTCAACGAAATTAGTATCTTTTCAAGATTTTTAACCTGCGTAAATTCGATGCACCCTTCCGAGTTTCCTCTTTATAATTAAACATTTATTTCATTCGTTGCAGATATACGTGATCAATTCTTAGGATTAGCCGAGTTTTGTAACTGGAGAATTTTTTTTATCGACCTCTTGCAGAGTTTGAATATTCTTAAGGCACTTTTGCCATTGACTGTCGCATATGACAACATCGTCGAAATAAACATAGCAGATTTAGTTATCTTTAACATTCGTGGTAGAATGAGGTTTTGGGTAAGGCACTCTCTGTCATTTTGATCTGATGGAATTCCAAAGTAAGGTTGATTGTAGGTCGAATGTATTAAACAAGTCAGTTTAATGCAACTTACAGTTTTTCTCCTAGATCAGTATCCACTTTCTATTGGTAATATCATTTTGTTATTATTTTCTAAAGTAGAGCTAAAGAAACTAAAGTAGAGCAAAGATAACAATTTTGACATCGAGATTTTTTCTGATTTACCATTCGCTATATTGCAGAAGTAAAAAAAAGTTTTTAGAAATACTCTGTGCGTGCGCTTGTGCTTTAATCCACAAATTTTGAGATCCATGCAAAATTTGGTAGGCAGAGCTTTTCCAATTTTTGCAGTGAATTTAAGTTTCCACCTTGTTGGTTTTCTGAAATTTAAACAAGATTAATGTTTTTTTATCGTACAAGCCAGTCGATAGATTATTTTGCCAATTACAAATTATGTGTGGTGTAATTAATATCTACATATGTACATTTCTTGTAAAAGAAAACCGGGTGTGTGAAAAAACATATTCACCTTTATATTATTTAATTAAAAATTATTTATTGAGCCAAAAATAACTATAATAAAGTTGGTAACGGTTTAGGGCTCGTTTTTTGTTTTAAATAAAATAAAAAAAATTTAAAGACTGAGCTTTCGATGTCTCATCGACATCATTTTCAAAACTAATGAAAATTTTTATATAAATTTCTTAAAAACAAATATAAAAAGCCTATACAGTAAATACAATTTTTTCAAATAAAAAATACAAAGTAAATTTTAAAATAAATTTTACAAACAAGTATATAAAATATGAATATGAATTTAAAATTATTAAAAAAATATAAATGAAAATTGTACATATAAATTAAACAATGAAATAAATTTAGAAAAGAAATAAAGTAGACAAAAAACGAAATTAGACAAAATAATTGTAGCAATTGCCAATGTAGGCGGCCACTATTTATATTTATAGAATTAATGCTAGATTTAATATATAGCATCTCTAAAATTGATCTTTTCCTAAAATTTCGTTCTTTTTCTAATATTTTAACATTATTTAGGCTAATTATGTAACCTGAATTCTTTAAATGTGTAGAAAGTGCACTAGTATCTTGTTCTTCATCTTTATTTACACCATTTTTATGTTGATAAATCCTTTTTTCAAAAATTGTTTTGTTTGACCCGTATAAACAACATTTCAGTCACATTTAACTTCATAAATTAAATTTGACTGCTTATTGAGTGGTATAGGATCTTTAAGTTTAGAAAAAAGACAATCATTTAAACAAGATGAAGAATTACCGACAATTTTGAAATTATAATTTTTGAACAAGTGTTTTATTTTTTTAAATAAATGTTTAACATAAGGAATTGAAAAATAATTTTTATCATTGTTAATTTCAAAATTTGTAATAAAATTTTTTTGTTTCCAAATACACTGATTTATTAATTTGGCGGGATAATGACAATGTTTCTTTTAATATGTTAAAATTTTTATTGTGAAATTTGAGATCTGAAAGTTTTAAAATTTTTTGAGCCAAAATGTTTACTGTATTAATTTTATAGGAAGTAGGAAGCCAAGAATGAAAATTTAAGTATCTACCAGACCAACTATCTTTGTGGTACCAATCAAATGAAATTTTGCCATCAGGCTCATGAATCAAAAGTAAATCTAAAAATGGAATTTTGTTGTCAACTTCCTTTTCCAAAGTAAATTTTATTCGATTAAAAATTTTGTTAAATCTGTTCAAAAATATATCAATTTTGTTTTCAGGAATAGCCGTTATAATATCGTCAACATATCGATAATAAAATAATGGCTGAAAATCTAAAGAATTTAATGCCAAATATTCCAAATTTTCCATTAATAAATTTGCTAATATAGGGCTTATGGGAGAACCCATTGGAGAACCAAAAATTTGTTTATAATTTTTATTGTCAAAAGAAAATTCCGAATTATCTAAAACAATACTTAAACCTTCAAGAAATTGGACTTTCGTCAATTTTGATTTTGCGTTTTTTTTAATGTCTCTCCAATTTTTCTTGATAATTTCCGAAACTATATGACTATCTACATTAGTAAATAACGAAATCACGTCTAAAGAAATTAACAAAAAATTTGGGGGTATAACACCCATTTGGGGGTATTTGATAACACCTTTATATTGTTTTTATTAATGAGCTTTCAATATTCGACATTGAAGTCCAGCAAATAGAAAAGATTTTCTTATCTCTCAATTTATTTTTAGTGAAATTTTGAATATCAAATTGTATGTGTGGTGGTGTGGAAATAAGAATTGCATTCCCATTTACCTATACTCCTAAGAATACGTTGATATTTCTCTTACTGCATTGAATTTGATTGCTCTCTGCGTTGCTAACCTGAATAGCTGAGATTCTTTTAATCTGGCCAAAATTTCAAACTCTATAGTAATATTTTAGTATAAGACCGCTACACGCAAAGAAAAATTTCCAATATAACACTTTTTCGATAAGAGAATAATTGTTTTTGCTTCAATTTAAGTCCAACCCACACAGATGTGAGTAAAAATGACAGGTTGTAATGTCTTCCGGATTTTAACGGATATTAGTTAAAGCGGAATTATTTTTGAAAAAACATTATAATTTGATAACTTACAAAATTATATATCGTATTAATTATTTGTTCTTGATAACATATTAATTATTTTACTATTATTATAGTTATAGTGTTATTTTTCGAACGAAAAGGATTTAAGTGGAATGCACAAATGTGTATGTTGGTTCAAAATAATTCATACAAAAATAAATTTTTGACATGATTATTTTGCCTACAATTTGGAAATTTAGAATTTCAATATAGGAAAAAAAAGTTTCAATTCGAGATAATTAACTTCAATTTGAGAATTAACGATTTCAATTCGAGAATTAACAATATTAATTTTGGAAACCATCAGCATTGGAAAATCATGTTTTTAAAATTTAAAAAAAAATCGGTAGAAGGAATAAATCAATGTATTTAAATTTTTAAACATATTAAAAATGAAATATAAATTAAAAATTATCAAAAATCATTTAATAAATCAGGTAAGAAGGAAGCAGGAAGCATCATCAGGTGCCATTGTAACTACCGATTGTTACATATTTTGAGCGTTTCGATACCTCATGATCGATTAAACCCATATTTCCAATACATCTAATAAAAAGAATGTTAGCTCTGTTGCTCCTCCTCGAAGAAATGAACGAGCAACCGCTTCCTCACTTAGATCGCACGAATATATTTTAACGTATACATCAATCGAACAAAATTTTTCCGATCACATTTAGTGGAACAATTAATTTGATAGCTGGTTTGTAGTTTTTCATTCATCCCTATCAATGTTATTTTTGGGTTTTCTTTGATACATTATTCAATAAATCTGTAGTAATTTTAATTCAACGATACTCGGTTGTTTTCTCACATCTCAAGTAGTTGCTAGGGCTCTCCAAACTCCGTTGCTTTTATACAAGGGACAAATTTGCTTTTCACTGATGTCAGTTTCATGTTTTTTTAATTTATTTATCTTTAATCTGTTCTGGGGTCCAGTCAATCCCAATTCTTTAGCGTTTCGCTTTCCCCATCTTACTTTTTCGCCGTTTGTAATTTGATGATAAAAAATCCCTTTTTTAGGTACCGGTTTTTTTGAAAAACTAGATTTATTGATAACTAAATTGATTTTCTTATTTATATACAACTTGCTTAGTTTAAAATTGTTTTTCTTTCAATACAAAGTTGTATATTTCGTAAATTATCAAATGTTAATACTTAAAATGCTTCAAATTGCTTACACTTAATTTGAAATTGTTTATCTGTTCCTATTTTAAAATTGGCGATTCCAAAATTGAAATTGTTAGTTCTCAATTTTTCAATGATTATCCTGAATTGAAATTATTAATTCCTAAATTCAAATTGTAAATTCCCAAATTGTGATAGATAATTCACATTTGAAAATTGGAAATTTTCAATTTGAAATTGTTTAGTACCAATTTGAAGAGAAATGAATCGGAGAGAACTTAGGTAAAGGTAAAGGTTTTCATGAAGTTGGGCGCGCTTTAGATTTAAACAAATCTATGGTAAGCCATACGAGGCATAGCTATTTAGAAACCAATAATATAAATTGGCGTGACGGATCTGGTCGACTAAGGAAATGTACGGCAAGAGAAATCGTGCTATCGCACGTCACACAAAAAAAATAGGAGAGTATTATTCAAGAAATTTGAGCTAATGTTCCCATAAACAGTCATACAAGCAGACAGACCATACGGAATCGATTGAAGGATTATCGGTTACGATCACGTCGATCAATTAGAGTGCCAAATCTGACGTTAATATATACAGAAACTGGACTCATCAGCAGTGGCATAATGTATTATTTTCGGACGAATCACGGTTTAACCTTTATGCATGAGACGAGAGATGCAGAGTTGGGCGTGCAACGGAAGAACGAATAAAGTCTGATTGCGTGATGCCAGTAGTAGCGTTTCATGATGGTTCGGTGATGGTTTGGGCAGCAATATCATTGAATTATAATACATATTTGTTAGTAAAGCTAGCTTAGCAATAAAATCAGGACGTAGGTGAAATTTTTAGGCTTCATTGCTGCCTATAAAATGAAAAATTAGATGTGAATTTTTAGTTATGCATGATTGATAATGCTCGGCTACATGCAGCGCTAAACACACGACAATTTTTGCAACAGGAGGACATTCGTTTATTGAACCATCATCCGTGAATTCCAGATTTAAACCCTATCGAGTGTGCGATGGGATAAAAACAAAAATAATAAAAATGGAGCAGCCCCCAGCATAGGAAAGTAAACTAAATTTCCTTCATTTTAAACGTAAAAAAAATATTTTTAATCCAATATTTCATCAAGATACAAGCGTTTGAAAATAATATATTTTCTCTAAAAATTTTACTGTTGCGTTTTTTATTTGGCGCAGTGTATATAAAGTGTATATATGAAATTTGCTTATCACACTTATAGTAAACTTTGTATACACCTCACACATGTACCGAATATGTATACCGGATAGGTATTTGTTTTGCAACATTGTCTTAACTTAAATATTAATGATCGATTAATGATCGAGTAGGCCATTGAATTCGTAGGCAACTTATATTTGTGATTAATGATTCAACCTGGCATGCCGGGAGAAAGCAAGTGAGTATTTCGATTTCAATCTGTTTTTCTGTATTCTGACACCCTTTATAATATAAATAAGGCGGCATACGAGCCCGTAAAGATTTCCCCCATGAAAACTTAAATAATATTATCGCAACCATCTTCATCATTTTTTAAATCAAACAAACAGATTTGACTGCAGATATTCCTTTATAAACAAAGTACCATAAAATCTAAACGGTTTGTTTGTACCGAAAGCTTTATTGGATTTAATGACTTCATAGAAAGTTTTCTTCTATCAGTATACATCTATTGTATTTATGTCTTTGCATAGCTATGTGTGTGGTATGTATTGTATAAACGAATACAAGGCACAGTCTTTTAAGGATGACCAAGAAGAATATTATAACAATATTTTCACTAGAAGAGATAAACATTATTGGATTCATTGGATTAGTTTTCTAAGTCCTATGAGATTATAATGAATTTTGCTTAATGGATTTATTTCGACGATGAATCGTTTTAGGGCCGTTTTTGTTGTTTTATTGATGTCATAAAATTGTTGTTGAATTTAAAAAAAATGTTGTTTTCTGTTAAGTAACCAATATCTCTAAATTAAACGACTCAACATAAAAAAACTTTACAAAAACTGAATTGTAATTGCATTTGAAAATATGTCTAATGCAACCGAGAGAATTAATCTAAATCAAAGTGCGAGTGCCGATTGTCGGACTAAATATCTCGAACATCATAAAGCGAGAATTGTGAAGCTGAGTTACAAATAATAAGTTAACACGAATACAGCGCATAACTGAGTGCATATACGTATAGGTAGAAAGCATATTTTCTGGGGATATTGTGATGCAAGGAAATGGTTGCTAAAATTTTTAAATTATATTTCTTTATGTCTGTGAAGTTAGCCCGAAAAATATCCCGAAGAAATGCGATGGCAACACTATAAAACAAATATCACGACATTTTTCAGTGTTATCCCGAAAAATTTACTATATCACGCTAGTTTTGAATGTCATCCCGAATTTTTTTTACTATCATGACACTTTTACTATCATGATATTTTTTTTTTTTTTGTTATCCCGAAAAGAATTCCTATACAGAAAATTTCAGTAAACAAATAGCGACAGGTGTTCGAACCATCCCGAAACCAAAAAAAATATTGAAGCGTAGAAATTTATATCACGAGAAATTAATTCAATAACCAACAATTTACTAGCGTTGTTAATCCAAAAACGCAAAACAAATCACACTGGTTCTTAGTAAGAAAACAAATATTGTGGATCAAGTCTATTAGTCAAATTTTAGATATAGTCGTGTGAAGTCGTAGTAGATATCAATTAACAGAGCAAGGTTGGTATGGAATTTGTAAAGGAAGAATCCACCTTTCAAATGCTCAAAAATTTAAATCAAGTCTATTAGTCAAATTTTAGATATAGTCGTGTGAAGTCGTAGTAGATATCAATTAACAGAGCAAGGTTGGTATGGAGTTCGTAGAGGAAGGATCCACCTTTCAAATGCCCAAAAACTTAAATCAAGTCTATTAGTCAAATTTTAGATATAGTCGTGTGAAGTTGTAGTAGATATCAATTAACAGAGCAAGGTTGGTATGGAGTTTGTAGAGGAAGGATCCACCTTTCAAATGCCCAAAAATTTAAATCAAGTCTATTAGTCAAATTTTAGATATAGTCGTGTGAAGTTGTAGTAGATATCAATTAACAGAGCAAGGTTGGTATGGAGTTTGTAGAGGAAGGATTCACCTTTCAAATGCCCAAAAATTTAAATCAAGTCTATTAGTCAAATTTTAGATATAGTCGTGTGAAGTTGTAGTAGATATCAATTAACAGAGCAAGGTTGGTATGGAGTTTGTAGAGGAAGGATCCACCTTTCAAATGCCCAAAAATTTAAATCAAGTCTATTAGTCAAATTTTAGATATAGTCGTGTGAAGTTGTAGTAGATATCAATTAACAGAGCAAGGTTGGTATGGAGTTTGTAGAGGAAGGATCCACCTTTCAAATGCCCAAAAATTTAAATCAAGTCTATTAGTCAAATTTTAGATATAGTCGTGTGAAGTCGTAGTAGATATCAATTAACAGAGCAAGGTTGGTATGGAATTTGTAGAGGAAGAATCTACCTTTCAAATGCCCAAAAATTTAAATCAAGTCTATTAGTCAAATTTTAGATATAGTCGTGTGAAGTCGTAGTAGATATCAATTAACAGAGCAAGGTTGGTATGGAGTTTGTAGAGGAAGAATCCACCTTTCAAATGCCCAAAAATTTAAATCAAGTCTATTAGCCAAATAATAGATATAGTCGTGTGAAGTCGTAGTAGATATCAATTAACAGAGCAAGGTTGGTATGGAGATTGTAGAGGAAGGATCCACCTTTCAAATGACCAAAAATTTAAATCAAGTCTATTAGTCAAATTTTAGATATAGTCGTGTGAAGTCGTAGTAGATATCAATTAACAGAGCAAGGTTGGTATGGAATTTGTAGAGGAAGGATCCACCTTTCAAATGCCCAAAAATTTAAATCAAGTCTATTAGTCAAATTTTAGATATAGTCGTGTGAAGTCGTAGTAGATATCAATTAACAGAGCAAGGTTGGTATGGAATTTGTAGAGGAAGGATCCACCTTTCAAATGCTCAAAAATTTAAATCAAGTCTATTAGCCAAATTTTAGATATAGTCGTGTGAAGTCGTAGTAGATATCAATTAACAGAGCAAGGTTGGTATGGAGTTTGTAGAGGAAGAATCCACCTTTCAAATGCCCAAAAATTTAAATCAAGTCTATTAGCCAAATTTTAGATATAGTCGTGTGAAGTCGTAGTAACGGGTGATTTTTTAAGAGCTTGAGAACTTTTTTTTAAAAAAAAACGTATAAAATTTGCAAAATCTCATCGGTTCTTTATTTGAAACGTTAGATTGGTCCATGACATTTACTTTTTGAAGATAATTTCATTTAAATGTTGACCGCGGCTGCGTCTTAGGTGGTCCATTCGGAAAGTCCAATTTTGGGCAACTTTTTCGAGCATTTCGGCCGGAATAGCCCGAATTTCTTCGGAAATGTTGTCTTCCAAAACTGGAATAGTTGCTGGCTTATTTCTGTAGACTTTAGACTTGACGTAGCCCCACAAAAAATAGTCTAAAGGCGTCAAATCGCATGATCTTGGTGGCCAACTTACCGGGCCATTTCTTGAGATGAATTGTTCTCCGAAGTTTTCCCTCAAAATGGCCATAGAATCGCGAGCTGTGTGGCATGTAGCGCCATCTTGTTGAAACCACATGTCAACTAAGTTCAGTTCTTCCATTTTTGGCAACAAAAAGTTTGTTAGCATCGAACGATAGCGATCGCCATTCACCGTAACGTTGCGTCCAACAGCATCTTTGAAAAAATACGGTCCAATGATTCCACCAGCGTACAAACCACACCAAACAGTGCATTTTTCGGGATGCATGGGCAGTTCTTGAACGGCTTCTGGTTGCTCTTCACTCCAAATGCGGCAATTTTGCTTATTTACGTAGCCATTCAACCAGAAATGAGCCTCATCGCTGAACAAAATTTGTCGATAAAAAAGCGGATTTTCTGCCAACTTTTCTAGGGCCCATTCACTGAAAATTCGACGTTGTGGCAGATCGTTCGGCTTCAGTTCTTGCAGGAGCTGTATTTTATACGGTTTTACACCAAGATCTTTGCGTAAAATCTTCCATGTCGTCGAATAACACAAACCCAATTGCTGCGAACGGCGACGAATCGACATTTCACGGTCTTCAGCAACACTCTCAGAAACAGACGCATTATTCTCTTCTGTACGCACTGTACGCATTCGTGTGGTTGGTTTAATGTCCAATAAAGTAAACTGAGTGCGAAACTTGGTCACAATCGCATTAATTGTTTGCTCACTTGGTCGATTATGTAGACCATAAATCGGACGTAAATCGCGAAACACTTTTCGAACCGAACACTGATTTTTGTAATATAATTCAATTATTTGCAAGCGTTGCTCGTTAGTAAGTCTATTCATTATGAAATGTCAAAGCATACTGAGCATCTTTCTCTTTGACACCTTGTCTGAAATCCCGCGTGATCTGTCAAATACTAATGCATGAAAATCCTAACCACAAAAAAATCACCCTTTAGATATCAATTAACAGAGCAAGGTTGGTATGGAGATTGTAGCGGAAGGATCCACCTTTCAAATGCCCAAAAATTTAAATCAAGTCTATTAGCCAAATTTTAGATATAGTCGTGTGAAGTCGTAGTAGATATCAATTAACAGAGCAAGGTTGGTATGGAGATTGTAGAGGAAGGATCCACCTTTCAAATGCCCAAAAATTTAAATCAAGTCTATTAGCCAAATTTTAGATATAGTCGTGTGAAGTCGTAGTAGATATCAATTAACAGAGCAAGGTTGGTATGGAGATTGTAGAGGAAGGATCCACCTTTCAAATGCCCAAAAATTTAAATCAAGTCTATTAGCCAAATTTTAGATATAGTCGTTTGAAGTCGTAGTAGATATCAATTAACAGAGCAAGGTTGGTATGGAGATTGTAGAGGAAGGATCCACCTTTCAAATGCCCAAAAATTTAAATCAAGTCTATTAGCCAAATTTTAGATATAGTCGTGTGAAGTCGTAGTAGATATCAATTAACAGAGCAAGGTTGGTATGGAGTTTGTAGAGGAAGAATCCACCTTTCAAATGCCCAAAAATTGAAATCAAGTCTATTAGCAAAATTTTAGATATAGTCGTGTGAAGTCGTAGTAGATATCAATTAACAGAGCAAGGTTGATATGGAGATTGTAGAGGAAGGATCCACCTTTCAAATGCCCAAAAATTTAAATCAAGTCTATTAGGCAAATTTTAGATATAGTCGTGTGAAGTCGTAGTAGATATCAATTAACAGAGCAAGGTTGGTATGGAGATTGTAGAGGAAGGATCCACCTTTCAAATGCTCAAAAATTTAAATCAAATCTATTAGCCAAATTTTAGATATAGTCATGTGAAGTCGTAGTAGATATCAATTAACAGAGCAAGGTTGGTATGGAGTTTGTAGAGGAAGAATCCACCTTTCAAATGCCCAAAAATTGAAACCAAGTCTATTAGCCAAATTTTAGATATAGTCGTGTGAAGTCGTAGTAGATATCAATTAACAGAGCAAGGTTGATATGGAGATTGTAGAGGAAGGATCCACCTTTCAAATGCCCAAAAATTTAAATCAAGTCTATTAGCCAAATTTTAGATATAGTCGTGTGAAGTCGTAGTAGATATCAATTAACAGAGCAAGGTTGGTATGGAGTTTGTAGAGGAAGAATCCACCTTTCAAATGCCCAAAAATTTAAATCAAGTCTATTAGCCAAATTTTAGATATAGTCATGTGAAGTCGTAGTAGATATCAATTAACAGAGCAAGGTTGGTATGGAGTTTGTAGAGGAAGGATCCACCTTTCAAATGCCCAAAAATTTAAATCAAGTCTATTAGCCAAATTTTAGATATAGTCGTGCGAAGTCGTAGTAGGTATCAATTAACAGAGCAAGGTTGGTATGGAGTTTGTAGAGGAAGAATCCACCTTTCAAATGCCCAAAAATTTAAATCAAGTCTATTAGCCAAATTTTAGATATAGTCGTGTGAAGTCGTAGTAGATATCAATTAACAGAGCAAGGTTGGTATGGAGTTTGTAGAGGAAGGATCCACCTTTCAAATGCCCAAAAATTTAAATCAAGTCTATTAGCCAAATTTTAGATATAGTCGTGTGAAGTCGTAGTAGATATCAATTAACAGAGCAAGGTTGGTATGGAGTTTGTAGAGGAAGAATCCACCTTTCAAATGCCCAAAAATTTAAATCAAGTCTATTAGCCAAATTTTAGATATAGTCATGTGAAGTCGTAGTAGATATCAATTAACAGAGCAAGGTTGGTATGGAGTTTGTAGAGGAAGGATCCACCTTTCAAATGCCCAAAAATTTAAACAGGTCTATTAGTCAAATTTTAGATATAGTCGTGTGAAGTCGTAGTAGATATCAATAAACAGAGCAAGGTTGGTATGGAGTTTGTAGAAGAAGGATCCACCTTTCAAATGCCCAAAAATTTAAATCAAGTCTATTAGACAAATTTGAGATATAGTCGTGCGAAGTCGTAGTAGATATCAATTAACAGAGCAAGGTTGGTATGGAGATTGTAGAGGAAAGATCCACCTTTCAAATGCCCAAAAATTTAAATCAAGTCTATTAGTCAAATTTTAGAAATAGTCGTGTGAAGTCGTAGTAGATATCAATTAACAGAGCAAGGTTGGTATGGAGTTTGTAGAAGAAGGATCCACCTTTCAAATGCCCAAAAATTTAAATCAAGTCTATTAGTCAAATTTTAGATATAGTCGTGTGAAGTTGTAGTAGATATCAATTAACAGAGCAAGGTTGGTATGGAATTTGTGGAGGAAGGATCCACCTTTCAAATGCCCAAAAATTTAAATCAAGTCTATTAGTCAAATTTTAGATATAGTCGTGTGAAGTTGTAGTAAATATCAATTAACAGAGCAAGGTTGGTATGGAGTTTGTAGAGGAAGGATCCACCTTTCAAATGCCCAAAAATTTAAATCAAGTCTATTAGTCAAATTTTAGATATAGTCGTGTGAAGTCGTAGTAGATATCAATTAACAGAGCAAGGTTGGTATGGAGTTTGTAGAGGAAGGATCCACCTTTCAAATGCCCAAAAATTTTAAATCAAGTCTATTAGACAAATTTGAGATATAGTCGTGCGAAGTCGTAGTAGATATCAATTAATAGAGCAAGGTTGATATGGAGATTGTAGAGGAAAGATCCACCTTTCAAATGCCCAAAAATTTAAATCAAGTCTATTAGTCAAATTTTAGAAATAGTCGTGTGAAGTCGTAGTAGATATCAATTAACAGAGCAAGGTTGGTATGGAGTTTGTAGAAGAAGGATCCACCTTTCAAATGCCCAAAAATTTAAATCAAGTCTATTAGTCAAATTTTAGATATAGTCGTGTGAAGTTGTAGTAGATATCAATTAACAGAGCAAGGTTGGTATGGAATTTGTGGAGGAAGGATCCACCTTTCAAATGCCCAAAAATTTAAATCAAGTCTATTAGTCCAATTTTAGATATAGTCGTGTGAAGTTGTAGTAAATATCAATTAAGAGAGCAAGGTTGGTATGGAGTTTGTAGAGGAAGGATCCACCTTTCAAATGCCCAAAAATTTAAATCAAGTCTATTAGTCAAATTTTAGATATAGTCGTGTGAAGTCGTAGTAGATATCAATTAACAGAGCAAGGTTGGTATGGAGATTGTAGAGGAAGGATCCACCTTTCAAATGCCCAAAAATTTAAATCAAGTCTATTAGCCAAATTTTAGATATAGTCGTGTGAAGTCGTAGTAGATATCAATTAACAGAGCAAGGTTGGTATGGAGATTGTAGAGGAAGGATCCACCTTTCAAATGCCCAAAAATTTAAACAGGTCTATTAGTCAAATTTTAGATATAGTCGTGTGAAGTCGTAGTAGATATCAATAAACAGAGCAAGGTTGGTATGGAGTTTGTAGAAGAAGGATCCACCTTTCAAATGCCCAAAAATTTAAATCAAGTCTATTAGACAAATTTTAGATATAGTCGTGCGAAGTCGTAGTAGATATCAATTAACAGAGCAAGGTTGGTATGGAGATTGTAGAGGAAAGATCCACCTTTCAAATGCCCAAAAATTTAAATCAAGTCTATTAGTCAAATTTTAGAAATAGTCGTGTGAAGTCGTAGTAGATATCAATTAACAGAGCAAGGTTGGTATGGAGTTTGTAGAAGAAGGATCCACCTTTCAAATGCCCAAAAATTTAAATCAAGTCTATTAGTCAAATTTTAGATATAGTCGTGTGAAGTTGTAGTAGATATCAATTAACAGAGCAAGGTTGGTATGGAATTTGTGGAGGAAGGATCCACCTTTCAAATGCCCAAAAATTTAAATCAAGTCTATTAGTCAAATTTTAGATATAGTCGTGTGAAGTTGTAGTAAATATCAATTAACAGAGCAAGGTTGGTATGGAGTTTGTAGAGGAAGGATCCACCTTTCAAATGCCCAAAAATTTAAATCAAGTCTATTAGTCAAATTTTAGATATAGTCGTGTGAAGTCGTAGTAGATATCAATTAACAGAGCAAGGTTGGTATGGAGTTTGTAGAGGAAGGATCCACCTTTCAAATGCCCAAAAATTTTAAATCAAGTCTATTAGACAAATTTGAGATATAGTCGTGCGAAGTCGTAGTAGATATCAATTAATAGAGCAAGGTTGATATGGAGATTGTAGAGGAAAGATCCACCTTTCAAATGCCCAAAAATTTAAATCAAGTCTATTAGTCAAATTTTAGAAATAGTCGTGTGAAGTCGTAGTAGATATCAATTAACAGAGCAAGGTTGGTATGGAGTTTGTAGAAGAAGGATCCACCTTTCAAATGCCCAAAAATTTAAATCAAGTCTATTAGTCCAATTTTAGATATAGTCGTGTGAAGTTGTAGTAAATATCAATTAACAGAGCAAGGTTGGTATGGAGTTTGTAGAGGAAGGATCCACCTTTCAAATGCCCAAAAATTTAAATCAAGTCTATTAGTCAAATTTTAGATATAGTCGTGTGAAGTCGTAGTAGATATCAATTAACAGAGCAAGGTTGGTATGGAGATTGTAGAGGAAGGATCCATCTTTCAAATGCCCAAAAATTTAAATCAAGTCTATTAGCCAAATTTTAGATATAGTCGTGTGAAGTCGTAGTAGATATCAATTAACAGAGCAAGGTTGGTATGGAGATTGTAGAGGAAGGATCCACCTTTCAAATGCCCAAAAATTTAAACAGGTCTATTAGTCAAATTTTAGATATAGTCGTGTGAAGTCGTAGTAGATATCAATAAACAGAGCAAGGTTGGTATGGAGTTTGTAGAAGAAGGATCCACCTTTCAAATGCCCAAAAATTTAAATCAAGTCTATTAGACAAATTTGAGATATAGTCGTGCGAAGTCGTAGTAGATATCAATTAACAGAGCAAGGTTGGTATGGAGATTGTAGAGGAAAGATCCACCTTTCAAATGCCCAAAAATTTAAATCAAGTCTATTAGTCAAATTTTAGAAATAGTCGTGTGAAGTCGTAGTAGATATCAATTAACAGAGCAAGGTTGGTATGGAGTTTGTAGAAGAAGGATCCACCTTTCAAATGCCCAAAAATTTAAATCAAGTCTATTAGTCAAATTTTAGATATAGTCGTGTGAAGTTGTAGTAGATATCAATTAACAGAGCAAGGTTGGTATGGAATTTGTGGAGGAAGGATCCACCTTTCAAATGCCCAAAAATTTAAATCAAGTCTATTAATCAAATTTTAGATATAGTCGTGTGAAGTTGTAGTAAATATCAATTAACAGAGCAAGGTTGGTATGGAGTTTGTAGAGGAAGGATCCACCTTTCAAATGCCCAAAAATTTAAATCAAGTCTATTAGTCAAATTTTAGATATAGTCGTGTGAAGTCGTAGTAGATATCAATTAACAGAGCAAGGTTGGTATGGAGTTTGTAGAGGAAGGATCCACCTTTCAAATGCCCAAAAATTTTAAATCAAGTCTATTAGACAAATTTGAGATATAGTCGTGCGAAGTCGTAGTAGATATCAATTAATAGAGCAAGGTTGATATGGAGATTGTAGAGGAAAGATCCACCTTTCAAATGCCCAAAAATTTAAATCAAGTCTATTAGTCAAATTTTAGAAATAGTCGTGTGAAGTCGTAGTAGATATCAATTAACAGAGCAAGGTTGGTATGGAGTTTGTAGAAGAAGGATCCACCTTTCAAATGCCCAAAAATTTAAATCAAGTCTATTAGTCAAATTTTAGATATAGTCGTGTGAAGTTGTAGTAGATATCAATTAACAGAGCAAGGTTGGTATGGAATTTGTGGAGGAAGGATCCACCTTTCAAATGCCCAAAAATTTAAATCAAGTCTATTAGTCCAATTTTAGATATAGTCGTGTGAAGTCGTAGTAGATATCAATAAACAGAGCAAGGTTGGTATGGAGTTTGTAGAAGAAGGATCCACCTTTCAAATGCCCAAAAATTTAAATCAAGTCTATTAGACAAATTTGAGATATAGTCGTGCGAAGTCGTAGTAGATATCAATTAACAGAGCAAGGTTGGTATGGAGATTGTAGAGGAAAGATCCACCTTTCAAATGCCCAAAAATTTAAATCAAGTCTATTAGTCAAATTTTAGAAATAGTCGTGTGAAGTCGTAGTAGATATCAGTTAACAGAGCAAGGTTGGTATGGAGTTTGTAGAAGAAGGATCCACCTTTCAAATGCCCAAAAATTTAAATCAAGTCTATTAGTCAAATTTTAGATATAGTCGTGTGAAGTTGTAGTAGATATCAATTAACAGAGCAAGGTTGGTATGGAATTTGTGGAGGAAGGATCCACCTTTCAAATGCCCAAAAATTTAAATCAAGTCTATTAGTCAAATTTTAGATATAGTCGTGTGAAGTTGTAGTAAATATCAATTAACAGAGCAAGGTTGGTATGGAGTTTGTAGAGGAAGGATCCACCTTTCAAATGCCCAAAAATTTAAATCAAGTCTATTAGTCAAATTTTAGATATAGTCGTGTGAAGTCGTAGTAGATATCAATTAACAGAGCAAGGTTGGTATGGAGTTTGTAGAGGAAGGATCCACCTTTCAAATGCCCAAAAATTTTAAATCAAGTCTATTAGACAAATTTGAGATATAGTCGTGCGAAGTCGTAGTAGATATCAATTAATAGAGCAAGGTTGATATGGAGATTGTAGAGGAAAGATCCACCTTTCAAATGCCCAAAAATTTAAATCAAGTCTATTAGTCAAATTTTAGAAATAGTCGTGTGAAGTCGTAGTAGATATCAATTAACAGAGCAAGGTTGGTATGGAGTTTGTAGAAGAAGGATCCACCTTTCAAATGCCCAAAAATTTAAATCAAGTCTATTAGTCAAATTTTAGATATAGTCGTGTGAAGTTGTAGTAGATATCAATTAACAGAGCAAGGTTGGTATGGAATTTGTGGAGGAAGGATCCACCTTTCAAATGCCCAAAAATTTAAATCAAGTCTATTAGTCCAATTTTAGATATAGTCGTGTGAAGTTGTAGTAAATATCAATTAACAGAGCAAGGTTGGTATGGAGTTTGTAGAGGAAGGATCCACCTTTCAAATGCCCAAAAATTTAAATCAAGTCTATTAGTCAAATTTTAGATATAGTCGTGTGAAGTCGTAGTAGATATCAATTAACAGAGCAAGGTTGGTATGGAGATTGTAGAGGAAGGATCCATCTTTCAAATGCCCAAAAATTTAAATCAAGTCTATTAGCCAAATTTTAGATATAGTCGTGTGAAGTCGTAGTAGATATCAATTAACAGAGCAAGGTTGGTATGGAGATTGTAGAGGAAGGATCCACCTTTCAAATGCCCAAAAATTTAAACAGGTCTATTAGTCAAATTTTAGATATAGTCGTGTGAAGTCGTAGTAGATATCAATAAACAGAGCAAGGTTGGTATGGAGTTTGTAGAAGAAGGATCCACCTTTCAAATGCCCAAAAATTTAAATCAAGTCTATTAGACAAATTTGAGATATAGTCGTGCGAAGTCGTAGTAGATATCAATTAACAGAGCAAGGTTGGTATGGAGATTGTAGAGGAAAGATCCACCTTTCAAATGCCCAAAAATTTAAATCAAGTCTATTAGTCAAATTTTAGAAATAGTCGTGTGAAGTCGTAGTAGATATCAATTAACAGAGCAAGGTTGGTATGGAGTTTGTAGAAGAAGGATCCACCTTTCAAATGCCCAAAAATTTAAATCAAGTCTATTAGTCAAATTTTAGATATAGTCGTGTGAAGTTGTAGTAGATATCAATTAACAGAGCAAGGTTGGTATGGAATTTGTGGAGGAAGGATCCACCTTTCAAATGCCCAAAAATTTAAATCAAGTCTATTAGTCAAATTTTAGATATAGTCGTGTGAAGTTGTAGTAAATATCAATTAACAGAGCAAGGTTGGTATGGAGTTTGTAGAGGAAGGATCCACCTTTCAAATGCCCAAAAATTTAAATCAAGTCTATTAGTCAAATTTTAGATATAGTCGTGTGAAGTCGTAGTAGATATCAATTAACAGAGCAAGGTTGGTATGGAGTTTGTAGAGGAAGGATCCACCTTTCAAATGCCCAAAAATTTTAAATCAAGTCTATTAGACAAATTTGAGATATAGTCGTGCGAAGTCGTAGTAGATATCAATTAATAGAGCAAGGTTGATATGGAGATTGTAGAGGAAAGATCCACCTTTCAAATGCCCAAAAATTTAAATCAAGTCTATTAGTCAAATTTTAGAAATAGTCGTGTGAAGTCGTAGTAGATATCAATTAACAGAGCAAGGTTGGTATGGAGTTTGTAGAAGAAGGATCCACCTTTCAAATGCCCAAAAATTTAAATCAAGTCTATTAGTCAAATTTTAGATATAGTCGTGTGAAGTTGTAGTAGATATCAATTAACAGAGCAAGGTTGGTATGGAATTTGTGGAGGAAGGATCCACCTTTCAAATGCCCAAAAATTTAAATCAAGTCTATTAGTCCAATTTTAGATATAGTCGTGTGAAGTTGTAGTAAATATCAATTAAGAGAGCAAGGTTGGTATGGAGTTTGTAGAGGAAGGATCCACCTTTCAAATACCCAAAAATTTAAATCAAGTCTATTAGTCAAATTTTAGATATAGTCGTGTGAAGTCGTAGTAGATATCAATTAACAGAGCAAGGTTGGTATGGAGATTGTAGAGGAAGGATCCACCTTTCAAATGCCCAAAAATTTAAATCAAGTCTATTAGCCAAATTTTAGATATAGTCGTGTGAAGTCGTAGTAGATATCAATTAACAGAGCAAGGTTGGTATGGAGATTGTAGAGGAAGGATCCACCTTTCAAATGCCCAAAAATTTAAATCAAGTCTATTAGTCCAATTTAAGATATAGTCGTGTGAAGTTGTAGTAAATATCAATTAACAGAGCAAGGTTGGTATGGAGTTTGTAGAGGAAGGATCCACCTTTCAAATGCCCAAAAATTTAAATCAAGTCTATTAGTCAAATTTTAGATATAGTCATGTGAAGTCGTAGTAGATATCAATTAACAGAGCAAGGTTGGTATGGAATTTGTAGAGGAAGGATCCACCTTTCAAATGCTCAAAAATTTAAATCAAGTCTATTAGCCAAATTTTAGATATAGTCGTGTGAAGTCGTAGTAGATATCAATTAACAGAGCAAGGTTGGTATGGAGTTTGTAGAGGAAGAATCCACCTTTCAAATGCCCAAAAATTTAAATCAAGTCTATTAGCCAAATTTTAGATATAGTCGTGTG
The DNA here is from genome assembly GCA_947310385.1 of Nephrotoma appendiculata. Taxonomy (NCBI): domain Eukaryota; kingdom Metazoa; phylum Arthropoda; class Insecta; order Diptera; family Tipulidae; genus Nephrotoma; species Nephrotoma appendiculata. The sequence continues at coordinate 170,190,148 of OX371225.1, forward strand.
AAGTCGTAGTAGATATCAATTAACAGAGCAAGGTTGGTATGGAGTTTGTAGAGGAAGAATCCACCTTTCAAATGCCCAAAAATTGAAACCAAGTCTATTAGCCAAATTTTAGATATAGTCGTGTGAAGTCGTAGTAGATATCAATTAACAGAGCAAGGTTGATATGGAGATTGTAGAGGAAGGATCCACCTTTCAAATGCCCAAAAATTTAAATCAAGTCTATTAGCCAAATTTTAGATATAGTCGTGTGAAGTCGTAGTAGATATCAATTAACAGAGCAAGGTTGGTATGGAGATTGTAGAGGAAGGATCCACCTTTCAAATGCCCAAAAATTTAAATCAAGTCTATTAGCCAAATTTTAGATATAGTCGTTTGAAGTCGTAGTAGATATCAATTAACAGAGCAAGGTTGGTATGGAGATTGTAGAGGAAGGATCCACCTTTCAAATGCCCAAAAATTTAAATCAAGTCTATTAGCCAAATTTTAGATATAGTCGTGTGAAGTCGTAGTAGATATCAATTAACAGAGCAAGGTTGGTATGGAGTTTGTAGAGGAAGAATCCACCTTTCAAATGCCCAAAAATTGAAATCAAGTCTATTAGCCAAATTTTAGATATAGTCGTGTGAAGTCGTAGTAGATATCAATTAACAGAGCAAGGTTGATATGGAGATTGTAGAGGAAGGATCCACCTTTCAAATGCCCAAAAATTTAAATCAAGTCTATTAGGCAAATTTTAGATATAGTCGTGTGAAGTCGTAGTAGATATCAATTAACAGAGCAAGGTTGGTATGGAGATTGTAGAGGAAGGATCCACCTTTCAAATGCTCAAAAATTTAAATCAAATCTATTAGCCAAATTTTAGATATAGTCATGTGAAGTCGTAGTAGATATCAATTAACAGAGCAAGGTTGGTATGGAGTTTGTAGAGGAAGAATCCACCTTTCAAATGCCCAAAAATTGAAACCAAGTCTATTAGCCAAATTTTAGATATAGTCGTGTGAAGTCGTAGTAGATATCAATTAACAGAGCAAGGTTGATATGGAGATTGTAGAGGAAGGATCCACCTTTCAAATGCCCAAAAATTTAAATCAAGTCTATTAGCCAAATTTTAGATATAGTCGTGTGAAGTCGTAGTAGATATCAATTAACAGAGCAAGGTTGGTATGGAGTTTGTAGAGGAAGGATCCACCTTTCAAATGCTCAAAAATTTAAATCAAGTCTATTAGCCAAATTTTAGATATAGTCGTGCGAAGTCGTAGTAGGTATCAATTAACAGAGCAAGGTTGGTATGGAGTTTGTAGAGGAAGAATCCACCTTTCAAATGCCCAAAAATTTAAATCAAGTCTATTAGCCAAATTTTAGATATAGTCGTGTGAAGTCGTAGTAGATATCAATTAACAGAGCAAGGTTGGTATGGAGTTTGTAGAGGAAGGATCCACCTTTCAAATGCCCAAAAATTTAAATCAAGTCTATTAGCCAAATTTTAGATATAGTCGTGTGAAGTCGTAGTAGATATCAATTAACAGAGCAAGGTTGGTATGGAGTTTGTAGAGGAAGAATCCACCTTTCAAATGCCCAAAAATTTAAATCAAGTCTATTAGCCAAATTTTAGATATAGTCATGTGAAGTCGTAGTAGATATCAATTAACAGAGCAAGGTTGGTATGGAGTTTGTAGAGGAAGGATCCACCTTTCAAATGCCCAAAAATTTAAACAGGTCTATTAGTCAAATTTTAGATATAGTCGTGTGAAGTCGTAGTAGATATCAATAAACAGAGCAAGGTTGGTATGGAGTTTGTAGAAGAAGGATCCACCTTTCAAATGCCCAAAAATTTAAATCAAGTCTATTAGACAAATTTGAGATATAGTCGTGCGAAGTCGTAGTAGATATCAATTAACAGAGCAAGGTTGGTATGGAGATTGTAGAGGAAAGATCCACCTTTCAAATGCCCAAAAATTTAAATCAAGTCTATTAGTCAAATTTTAGAAATAGTCGTGTGAAGTCGTAGTAGATATCAATTAACAGAGCAAGGTTGGTATGGAGTTTGTAGAAGAAGGATCCACCTTTCAAATGCCCAAAAATTTAAATCAAGTCTATTAGTCAAATTTTAGATATAGTCGTGTGAAGTTGTAGTAGATATCAATTAACAGAGCAAGGTTGGTATGGAATTTGTGGAGGAAGGATCCACCTTTCAAATGCCCAAAAATTTAAATCAAGTCTATTAGTCAAATTTTAGATATAGTCGTGTGAAGTTGTAGTAAATATCAATTAACAGAGCAAGGTTGGTATGGAGTTTGTAGAGGAAGGATCCACCTTTCAAATGCCCAAAAATTTAAATCAAGTCTATTAGTCAAATTTTAGATATAGTCGTGTGAAGTCGTAGTAGATATCAATTAACAGAGCAAGGTTGGTATGGAGTTTGTAGAGGAAGGATCCACCTTTCAAATGCCCAAAAATTTTAAATCAAGTCTATTAGACAAATTTGAGATATAGTCGTGCGAAGTCGTAGTAGATATCAATTAATAGAGCAAGGTTGATATGGAGATTGTAGAGGAAAGATCCACCTTTCAAATGCCCAAAAATTTAAATCAAGTCTATTAGTCAAATTTTAGAAATAGTCGTGTGAAGTCGTAGTAGATATCAATTAACAGAGCAAGGTTGGTATGGAGTTTGTAGAAGAAGGATCCACCTTTCAAATGCCCAAAAATTTAAATCAAGTCTATTAGTCAAATTTTAGATATAGTCGTGTGAAGTTGTAGTAGATATCAATTAACAGAGCAAGGTTGGTATGGAATTTGTGGAGGAAGGATCCACCTTTCAAATGCCCAAAAATTTAAATCAAGTCTATTAGTCCAATTTTAGATATAGTCGTGTGAAGTTGTAGTAAATATCAATTAAGAGAGCAAGGTTGGTATGGAGTTTGTAGAGGAAGGATCCACCTTTCAAATGCCCAAAAATTTAAATCAAGTCTATTAGTCAAATTTTAGATATAGTCGTGTGAAGTCGTAGTAGATATCAATTAACAGAGCAAGGTTGGTATGGAGATTGTAGAGGAAGGATCCACCTTTCAAATGCCCAAAAATTTAAATCAAGTCTATTAGCCAAATTTTAGATATAGTCGTGTGAAGTCGTAGTAGATATCAATTAACAGAGCAAGGTTGGTATGGAGATTGTAGAGGAAGGATCCACCTTTCAAATGCCCAAAAATTTAAACAGGTCTATTAGTCAAATTTTAGATATAGTCGTGTGAAGTCGTAGTAGATATCAATAAACAGAGCAAGGTTGGTATGGAGTTTGTAGAAGAAGGATCCACCTTTCAAATGCCCAAAAATTTAAATCAAGTCTATTAGACAAATTTGAGATATAGTCGTGCGAAGTCGTAGTAGATATCAATTAACAGAGCAAGGTTGGTATGGAGATTGTAGAGGAAAGATCCACCTTTCAAATGCCCAAAAATTTAAATCAAGTCTATTAGTCAAATTTTAGAAATAGTCGTGTGAAGTCGTAGTAGATATCAATTAACAGAGCAAGGTTGGTATGGAGTTTGTAGAAGAAGGATCCACCTTTCAAATGCCCAAAAATTTAAATCAAGTCTATTAGTCAAATTTTAGATATAGTCGTGTGAAGTTGTAGTAGATATCAATTAACAGAGCAAGGTTGGTATGGAATTTGTGGAGGAAGGATCCACCTTTCAAATGCCCAAAAATTTAAATCAAGTCTATTAGTCAAATTTTAGATATAGTCGTGTGAAGTTGTAGTAAATATCAATTAACAGAGCAAGGTTGGTATGGAGTTTGTAGAGGAAGGATCCACCTTTCAAATGCCCAAAAATTTAAATCAAGTCTATTAGTCAAATTTTAGATATAGTCGTGTGAAGTCGTAGTAGATATCAATTAACAGAGCAAGGTTGGTATGGAGTTTGTAGAGGAAGGATCCACCTTTCAAATGCCCAAAAATTTTAAATCAAGTCTATTAGACAAATTTGAGATATAGTCGTGCGAAGTCGTAGTAGATATCAATTAATAGAGCAAGGTTGATATGGAGATTGTAGAGGAAAGATCCACCTTTCAAATGCCCAAAAATTTAAATCAAGTCTATTAGTCAAATTTTAGAAATAGTCGTGTGAAGTCGTAGTAGATATCAATTAACAGAGCAAGGTTGGTATGGAGTTTGTAGAAGAAGGATCCACCTTTCAAATGCCCAAAAATTTAAATCAAGTCTATTAGTCAAATTTTAGATATAGTCGTGTGAAGTTGTAGTAGATATCAATTAACAGAGCAAGGTTGGTATGGAATTTGTGGAGGAAGGATCCACCTTTCAAATGCCCAAAAATTTAAATCAAGTCTATTAGTCCAATTTTAGATATAGTCGTGTGAAGTTGTAGTAAATATCAATTAACAGAGCAAGGTTGGTATGGAGTTTGTAGAGGAAGGATCCACCTTTCAAATGCCCAAAAATTTAAATCAAGTCTATTAGTCAAATTTTAGATATAGTCGTGTGAAGTCGTAGTAGATATCAATTAACAGAGCAAGGTTGGTATGGAGATTGTAGAGGAAGGATCCATCTTTCAAATGCCCAAAAATTTAAATCAAGTCTATTAGCCAAATTTTAGATATAGTCGTGTGAAGTCGTAGTAGATATCAATTAACAGAGCAAGGTTGGTATGGAGATTGTAGAGGAAGGATCCACCTTTCAAATGCCCAAAAATTTAAACAGGTCTATTAGTCAAATTTTAGATATAGTCGTGTGAAGTCGTAGTAGATATCAATAAACAGAGCAAGGTTGGTATGGAGTTTGTAGAAGAAGGATCCACCTTTCAAATGCCCAAAAATTTAAATCAAGTCTATTAGACAAATTTGAGATATAGTCGTGCGAAGTCGTAGTAGATATCAATTAAGAGAGCAAGGTTGGTATGGAGATTGTAGAGGAAAGATCCACCTTTCAAATGCCCAAAAATTTAAATCAAGTCTATTAGTCAAATTTTAGAAATAGTCGTGTGAAGTCGTAGTAGATATCAATTAACAGAGCAAGGTTGGTATGGAGTTTGTAGAAGAAGGATCCACCTTTCAAATGCCCAAAAATTTAAATCAAGTCTATTAGTCAAATTTTAGATATAGTCGTGTGAAGTTGTAGTAGATATCAATTAACAGAGCAAGGTTGGTATGGAATTTGTGGAGGAAGGATCCACCTTTCAAATGCCCAAAAATTTAAATCAAGTCTATTAGTCAAATTTTAGATATAGTCGTGTGAAGTTGTAGTAAATATCAATTAACAGAGCAAGGTTGGTATGGAGTTTGTAGAGGAAGGATCCACCTTTCAAATGCCCAAAAATTTAAATCAAGTCTATTAGTCAAATTTTAGATATAGTCGTGTGAAGTCGTAGTAGATATCAATTAACAGAGCAAGGTTGGTATGGAGTTTGTAGAGGAAGGATCCACCTTTCAAATGCCCAAAAATTTTAAATCAAGTCTATTAGACAAATTTGAGATATAGTCGTGCGAAGTCGTAGTAGATATCAATTAATAGAGCAAGGTTGATATGGAGATTGTAGAGGAAAGATCCACCTTTCAAATGCCCAAAAATTTAAATCAAGTCTATTAGTCAAATTTTAGAAATAGTCGTGTGAAGTCGTAGTAGATATCAATTAACAGAGCAAGGTTGGTATGGAGTTTGTAGAAGAAGGATCCACCTTTCAAATGCCCAAAAATTTAAATCAAGTCTATTAGTCAAATTTTAGATATAGTCGTGTGAAGTTGTTTTAGATATCAATTAACAGAGCAAGGTTGGTATGGAATTCGTAGAGGAAGGATCCACCTTTCAAATGCCCAAAAATTTAAATCAAGTCTATTAGTCCAATTTTAGATATAGTCGTGTGAAGTTGTAGTAAATATCAATTAACAGAGCAAGGTTGGTATGGAGTTTGTAGAGGAAGGATCCACCTTTCAAATGCCCAAAAATTTAAATCAAGTCTATTAGTCAAATTTTAGATATAGTCGTGTGAAGTCGTAGTAGATATCAATTAACAGAGCAAGGTTGGTATGGAGATTGTAGAGGAAGGATCCACCTTTCAAATGCCCAAAAATTTAAATCAAGTCTATTAGCCAAATTTTAGATATAGTCGTGTGAAGTCGTAGTAGATATCAATTAACAGAGCAAGGTTGGTATGGAGATTGTAGAGGAAGGATCCACCTTTCAAATGCCCAAAAATTTAAATCAAGTCTATTAGTCCAATTTAAGATATAGTCGTGTGAAGTTGTAGTAAATATCAATTAACAGAGCAAGGTTGGTATGGAGTTTGTAGAGGAAGGATCCACCTTTCAAATGCCCAAAAATTTAAATCAAGTCTATTAGTCAAATTTTAGATATAGTCGTGTGAAGTCGTAGTAGATATCAATTAACAGAGCAAGGTTGGTATGGAGATTGTAGAGGAAGGATCCACCTTTCAAATGCCCAAAAATTTAAATCAAGTCTATTAGCCAAATTTTAGATATAGTCGTGTGAAGTCGTAGTAGATATCAATTAACAGAGCAAGGTTGGTATGGAGTTTGTAGAGGAAAGATCCACCTTTCAAATGCCCAAAAATTTAAATCAAGTCTATTAGCCAAATTTGAGATATAGTCGTGTGAAGTCGTAGTAGGTATCAATTAACAGAGCAAGGTTGGTATGGAGTTTGTAGAGGAAGAATCCACCTTTCAAATGCCCAAAAATTTAAATCAAGTCTATTAGTCAAATTTTAGATATAGTCGTGTGAAGTCGTAGTAGATATCAATTAACAGAGCAAGGTTGGTATGGAGTTTGTAGAGGAAGGATCCACCTTTCAAATTTTAACAAACGAATAGTTATTTTATCTTTTTTATATAAAATTTTTAATGTAAACGACAAAATCGCAAGAAATATACAATCTGTCTCGTTTTTATAATCAAAAGTAATTTTACTCGAATTCAAGAATTTTGTTATATCGGCAACTACCAATGAATAAGCAACCGGGAAATACGTTCTAAATTGATATTTGGTAGTACGAAATTTATGAGTTCTACAATAATAAAATAATTTTCGTTGTATTAAACATGTGCCAATGCGAAATCAAAAGCTTGAATCTGTATGAGGCTACGAAATCACCTCATGGGACACAGCATCTGTGCAAAACATCTCTTTAAAACGTTTTCATGTCGAAAATCTCCTCCATTTTAAAGCTATTTAGAATTGTAATCTAAAACAGTGAGGACCCTTCTTTATTAATGGGTCAATTAGCACATACCAAGTTTTGAAGGGAGACTATGAAGTTATTAAACTATTAAAACGAAACGTTGTTTGTAAAATTTTACTATGGATTCCAATTTAATTGACTAAATATACTGGACTCTTTTTAAGAACCTATAAGTAAGTTATTGCAAAGTAGTGTAAGCATATTCATAATCTATTTATAAGATTATGTTAATTTTATTGTTGTATAATAATTATATTAAAACTCTGAAATAAATAAATAAATATTCTTCCCACATAAAAATATTATGTTGTTCTCTAGAGCAAATGAAAATAACTCAATCGAAACTGAATGTTTTCAAAACCATTTCCATACGTATAACAAGTGATAGAATTATTATACTTTATTCAGAAAAAACTTTTTACAATTGAAAATTAAGCAGCAGTTTGACAATACAATGCGTTGCATTAATTCCTCCATATTCATAACTGCTATCAAAGTTACATTTCTGCACGCATAGTTAAAACAACAAAAGTAGCATTTGTCCAGTAACGTTTCATGTGTAAATTAAATTTTACCTCAAAGTCATGTCGCTAAAATTATTTTCGTTAGTCGTTTCTTAAAAGCAGCGTAAATGATAACGTTGAATTTCACAAGTAACCTGATAAAGTTCATTAGTCAGATTTAAGAAATCATTGACTGCATTCAGATAATTTATGTAGTTTTTAACTTTAAATTTTTATTGTTCAAATTAAAGACCTAATTCACAAACTGTTTGTAAGTAACTGTACAATTACCGACATGTGCTAAAATAATATTATAAATAATATTATATCATAAATTGTAACGCGGCTCTATAACGATAGTTTTGTTCTGTATAATAATAATAATATAGCATAATAATAATAGTCCCCAACGACCTATTATCGCTCCCAAATGCGCGCGGGGAGTCTCCATCTGTATTATTATCATTTTTATTGAGTATAATTCAAGTTAATTATAAACAAGGATACCGAACTGCTTAGCCGGGGAAATTTAAGAAAATAAAGCGGCAAAATTTGTATTAGTATAAAAATCAAATGTGATTATAATAAGAACAACTAAGTGAATAGGTAAGCAAAACGATACCCGTCACAAACGGAAGGAAAACGGAAGTCGAGTCTGCTTAGTACAAACAGATTTAATAGATTTAAATAGAATTACAATAGATAAAAAAAAATAAAACAAAAAATGACGTAACGTTACATATCACGATTTCAATAGCGAATAACTCGAAAAAAAATTCATTTTCCGAAACGATTTTTGCATATATATGATGTTATCATTAGCATGTCTATACTAACAAAAGTTGAAGCTAATCGCAATTGTAGTTTTTGAGCTTTTAGATAAAATTTATTTGTTTAAGATTTATTACTTTTCTTATATAGTATACACCTAAATGTTGATAATGCAATACATACATGCAATCAAAACAAATAGTTTGTGTGTGATATACACAGGAAAACAGAAAAAATGTTGTTCTTGTATACAACGAATGACAGCAACTGTACTGAAAACTACAATACATTCTTGTTTTAATTTAATTCTTGATTAATTTACAAATTTACAATTTTAAAGCAAGTTTAATTTATAACGCGAGTTTATGTCAATATTCGAGTGCCGCCATCAAATTTGATGGAATATTTTATAATATAATATAATTCGTTTACAGCGGCGCATTTATTTCGTATTGATTTTCAGCTGTGAAAAATCTACAGTTTGTGAATTTAGTATTTAACAACATTGCATCTTTTTTTCTGTAAGCAATTTCTATAAATTTGCAGCTATAGAATTTTTACATTTTCAGAATCGGGTCATAAAACCTTAAAAATTAATTGAAAATTAACTTAACGATGTTTATTTGTTTTCAGGCCGCAATGACGATTATTTTTGTAAATTTACTCTCCCTAGATGGCAAATCATAAAATGAAAAGTGTGTCCAAGATAAGTGGTTATTAATTTATTATAATATGCAATGTTTACATCAGCAATAATGAAAAATGATAAGTTTATCAATTAATTTTACATATATAAATAATATAAGTAAAGTTTAGTAAGCAAATTATACAAAATTGTGGTACTCAAACTTATTAAACAAACAACATAATAAATTCATCGGCATTTAAATATCGATACTAAAGATGAAATTTGTGTTTTATAGTACCATACAGCCTCAATCTCGAAACACAGAACTTGTAAATATCGTGATCGTAAAGAGATTTCAGAGGGCGTCTTCAGAAATTTGTAAGTACTTAAATCATCGTGTGTTTTGAAGGGCGGTGGTTTATCATATTTTTAAATTTTTCTAAAAGATTTCGAAATCAAAAGGATATTTTTATGTATTTTTTCCTTTTTTTAATGTGGTCGAGACTGTTGAACTAACTATTTGGCTCCCTTTTCACCCTGAAAAATATTTTTTCTAAGATGTGAGGAAATTAACCGTCTTCAAAAAAAACGAACGGGGTTCAAGCTCTACCTGAACCTAAAATGTTTGGTAAAATGTAAGGTCTTTCTCAAAAGGGATTTTATCTCATTCATAAGGAATCCCACTTCCATCCAACATGGCCAACGCCTCAGGTGGCCATATTCCAGAAATCCTTCCCAAAACCATTTAAAAATCCTATTTCCATTCAGCATGCCCAATCCCATCATAATCGGTTGATAATTATTCAAGTTCCATCCCAGGTAGGCATATTCCAGAAATCGTTCTTCCAAAAATCGTTTAAGAATCCCACATACCTAATTCCATCATAATCGGTTAAAATTGATCGAGTTCCGTCTCAGACGGCCATATTCAGGAACATCTTCCAAAAATCATTTAAGAATCCTATTTCCATCCAATATACCCGATCCCAACATAATCGGCTAAGAAATGCCTGAGTTCCGACCCAGATTAAATTCGACCGAATAGATTAAATTTAAAAGCATTCGGATTTAACAATCGGTATGACGGGCTCCCCAATTACTCTGTTAAATCGAGCGTTTTCTGTTTAACATTTTACGTTAAAATATCACGTAATCAACGCAATAATTTAACGCAACATTTAACATAAAATAGTATTTAACGCAGCGTGTAACATGAACTCAAAACTAGTCCAATAAATGTTTTAACAAACATAAAAATTTGTTCAGTAATAATTAAAAAATTTTGCGGTAAAATCATTTTAAATAGTATCAATATCATTAGAAGCAAGTGATCAATCTCTAATTATTGTAAAATACAAAAAATGGGGAATTTTTTGGCGTTTGAAATGTGGATTCTTCCTCTACAAATTCCATACCAACCTTGCTCTGTTAATTGATATCTACTACGACTTCACACGACTATTTCTAAAATTTGACTAAAAGACTTGATTTAAAATTTTGGGCATTTGAAAGGTGGATCCTTCCTCTACAAATTCCATACCAACCTTGCTCTGTTAATTGATATCTAGTACGACTTCACACGACTATATCTAAAATTTGACTAATAGACTTGATTTAAATTTTTGGGCATTTGAAAGGTGGATCCTTCCTCTACAAACTCCATACCAACCTTGCTCTGTTAATTGATATCTACTACGACTTCACACGACTATATCTAAAATTTGGCTAATAGACTTGATTTAAATTTTTGGGCATTTGAAAGGTGGATCCTTCCTCTACAATCTCCATACCAACCTTGCTCTGTTAATTGATATCTACTACGACTTCACACGACTATATCTAAAATTTGGCTAATAGACTTGATTTAAATTTTTGGGCATTTGAAAGGTGGATCCTTCCTCTACAATCTCCATACCAACCTTGCTCTGTTAATTGATATCTACTACGACTTCACACGACTATATCTAAAATTTGGCTAATAGACTTGATTTAAATTTTTGGGCATTTGAAAGGTGGATCCTTCCTCTACAATCTCCATACCAACCTTGCTCTGTTAATTGATATCTACTACGACTTCACACGACTATATCTAAAATTTGGCTAATAGACTTGATTTAAATTTTTGGGCATTTGAAAGGTGGATTCTTCCTCTACAAACTCCATACCAACCTTGCTCTGTTAATTGATATCTACTACGACTTCACACGACTATATCTAAAATTTGGCTAATAGACTTGATTTAAATTTTTGGGCATTTGAAAGGTGGATTCTTCCTCTACAAACTCCATACCAACCTTGCTCTGTTAATTGATACCTACTACGACTTCGCACGACTATATCTAAAATTTGGCTAATAGACTTGATTTAAATTTTTGGGCATTTGAAAGGTGGATCCTTCCTCTACAATCTCCATACCAACCTTGCTCTGTTAATTGATATCTACTACGACTTCACACGACTATATCTAAAATTTGGCTAATAGACTTGATTTAAATTTTTGGGCATTTGAAAGGTGGATCCTTCCTCTACAATCTCCATACCAACCTTGCTCTGTTAATTGATATCTACTACGACTTCACACGACTATATCTAAAATTTGGCTAATAGACTTGATTTAAATTTTTGGGCATTTGAAAGGTGGATCCTTCCTCTACAATCTCCATACCAACCTTGCTCTGTTAATTGATATCTACTACGACTTCACACGACTATATCTAAAATTTGGCTAATAGACTTGATTTAAATTTTTGGGCATTTGAAAGGTGGATCCTTCCTCTACAATCTCCATACCAACCTTGCTCTGTTAATTGATATCTACTACGACTTCACACGACTATATCTAAAATTTGGCTAATAGACTTGATTTAAATTTTTGGGCATTTGAAAGGTGGATCTTTCCTCTACAATCTCCATACCAACCTTGCTCTGTTAATTGATATCTACTACGACTTCGCACGACTATATCTAAAATTTGGCTAATAGACTTGATTTAAATTTTTGGGCATTTGAAAGGTGGATCCTTCCTCTACAATCTCCATACCAACCTTGCTCTGTTAATTGATATCTACTACGACTTCACACGACTATATCTAAAATTTGGCTAATAGACTTGATTTAAATTTTTGGGCATTTGAAAGGTGGATCCTTCCTCTACAATCTCCATACCAACCTTGCTCTGTTAATTGATATCTACTACGACTTCACACGACTATATCTAAAATTTTGCTAATAGACTTGATTTAAATTTTTGGGCATTTGAAAGGTGGATCCTTCCTCTACAAACTCCATACCAACCTTGCTCTGTTAATTGATATCTACTACGACTTCACACGACTATATCTAAAATTTGACTAATAGACTTGATTTAAATTTATGGGCATTTGAAAGGTGGATCCTTCCTCTACAAATTCCATACCAACATAATTAATATTTACTACGACTTCATACAGCTATATCTAAAGTTTAACTTGGTATATCTTCTTACCATTTTAAAAAAATAAAATAATTCTATTTTAGTTCAGAGAATTGTTGTTTTTCTAATATTAAATATTTGAATTATTTTATTTTTATATTTTATTAATTTTGATTATATTGATGTAGATTATTATAGTGTAATTTTTTCGAGGTGATATAAAAATTTATCACGAAATGTTAAATAATAATAATATGTTTTGTACATATAATTGTAATTGAAAATTTCGTGATACTAATTTAACATTACAAAACTATATAATAATTTACTACAACAGATGTCCATTTGTTCTCCAGGTCAGGACGGCTGAAGCGGTAGTTTGTGTTATATCAAGCGGCTTGTTATTTAAATGTGTTTCAGGTAGGACTGAATGGCTTAAGATCTACCACCAGTACGTCATACTTACACTTAATAGGTGGGTTAAATAGCGGATCAACTACCTAATTCCACAAAACACATAAAGTTATGAACCCTTCACAAAGGTTTCGGATTATATCGGATTCATCATTACAATGACCTCAGAAAATGAAAACGGAAAATGCCACCACCAATAGTTACACTCTCCACAAAGGCTACCACCAGGTTGAAGGATATCATCAACTTCCGATCAACTTCCATCCGATCAACATACGGATATTTACGATTGGACTCCGCACAAAACAATTCATCACGATTTTACGCCCACCGAAGACGAAACAAAAGATGTTGTAGATGTTGTTATTGTAGAAGATGTTTTTACTGTTGAGCTGGATCTTGAAAAACAGCCTGCACCATTATCAAAATTGTCGTGGGCGATTTCAACACAAAATTCGGTAGAACGTGATACCACATCACACATCGAATCGTTCACATAACATCAACTAAGTAACTCATGGTCAACGCGTGACGGAGCTGGCTATGTATAACATATTCGAATCAAGGACAAAATTACAACCAAATAACCAAAGAAAAAGTAACGTGGCGATCGAATGAACAGTTGCCAATCACGTCATGATCTCAAAAATACATTTAACCAGCATAACTAACGTTACATCTTAAAGACCCGCCGACAACAAACAAGCAAAGATAACCGTTCGAGTAAATATCGATGAACTAAAAAATTAAAGCTCTCTGCAAAATTAACAAACAGATATCACTGAACATCCAAACCGGCCCAATGGAAACTACAAAATTCCAACAAACATGCAGGAGCGGTGGCTAGCTATCTACTGAGCCATAATTAACGGAACAAAAACCAAACTAGTGAAAGGAAAACACCAAAAGCAAGTAATGGGTTCGACGATCAGTATGGGAAACTACAACTGGGACCAGCAAGAGCTTCCCGAGGAATGAGAGACCGCACTACTACTTCCTCTGCAGAAAAAACTAAACCGTCTTAAATGTGAAAATTTCCGTGACACACCTCTTTTAAACACCGACTAAAGTGCTGCAAATATAGTTTTGCAAATATCATCGGCAACTACTAATATGGATTTCGCCCCAGCGTAAATCAATTACATGTTTTACAGAATTTTTCAACAGGCTTCTGACAGCATTGTCGGCGAAAATGGGAGGCAGGGAGATGCCCTCGCGACTTTGTAGTTTAATCTGGTGCTGGAGCACGGGGTAAGAAAAAGCTCTATTCAATCTTTGCGCTGCATGTTCAGTATAAGTTAGGCCATATTCTTTGGATATATAGATGTTGCCGTGCCTCTTTGCCGGAGACCTTCCGAGAAATTACTGAGTCTGAAAGTGAGCAGCAACGAAACTAATGGAAGTTGACCATTTATGGTCCAGTTATGGTTGCGAACACCAAACATATGGAATATTGTATTATCTTTGCTGATTTTGTCTTTGTTGAAAAAATAAAAGATTAATTATTTTCTTTGTACATATTATACTGCACAGACAGTAAAAGAAAACTAAAAAATTAATTCAAAATGAACGTTAGAATCGTCAAAAGTAATAAAGGCCAAAAACAACTTAACGTTAACGGTGTTTTTTATTAATGTGAAAGGAAGCACAAAAAAGGAACTTTTAGCTGGGCTTGTGCTAAAAGAATTCCCTTGCACTGTAAGGGCAGAGTTACCAGTGTAATAGAAAATGGCATACACAAAGTTGTAAAAGAACAATGTGAAAAGCATACGCATCCACCAGTGGCCAGTGATCTGGAATTTTGCATTGCAAACAACAATATTAAAACTTTAGCCACAATATCAGGACATAAACCATCCCAAATTATAAGGAATTCAGTTGTTCAATGTCCTGCGGATGTTACAGCTTATTTACCAATAAAGGAAGCTCAAAAAATGCAGATACATCGGGTAAGAAAAAATATAATTACTGAGCCACAAAATCTGGAATTTATTGACATCCCTGAAGAATTACGTCAATTAGAAGGGGAATTGTTTGTCTTGTGTGAGTCTGAGGTCGACATTGAAAAGCTTATCATAATGGGTACCAAATCATCTCTACAACTCTTAGCAGAGTCAACATGCTGGATAATGGATGGTACATTTGAAGTGGTACCGTCCATAATGCGGCAATTATTTTCCATCCACGGCACATTGAAAGTGAAATTATTCCATTAATTTTTTGTTTAATGAGCAAAAAAACTTTAAAATTATACGATCACTTCTTTTTTAAATTAAAAAAATTATTTTTGAAATTTGAAATTGAACCAAATCCACAAAGACTCGTGTGTGATTTTGAAAAAGCCATTATCTCATCAACTAAATTTTTTTTTCCAAACACAAATGTGAAGGGATGCTTGTTGCACTTCGGCCAAATTTTATGGCGTAAAATCCAAAAGGAAGGTATGAAGAAACTTTATGGAAATTCCGTATCATTCTCGTTGGAAATTAGGATGATAAAGAGCCTATAGCCTTTGTTCCTGAAGATGAAGTTAATTCATATTACTTGGAACTAAAAGAAAACTTTGAGCACAGGGAATCTAAAATATTTGGAAACTGGTTTGAAAAAAATGATTTAATGACAAGAAATCAGTCTTTGTATTCTCCAGTATTTTGGACAGTGAACCAAAACAAACCCGGAACGGAGTATTTCCCAAGAACGCAAAATAGCGTTGAAGCGTGGCACCGACGTTTGAAAGTGGTAGTCGGGAAACGCCATGCGGGGCTTTATAAATTGATAAGAGATTTGTCAAAGGAAATGATAATGTCAAAAATGCAGGTGGAAAAAATAAAATCGGGGAATCACATTAGAAAGAAAATATCTATATATAAATATTTTTTGAAAATATATATAAGTTTAATTTATAAACCAAAAAAATTAGTATATAAAATTGCTTAAAATTTTTAAATTGAGAATTTTGTTAAAATTGAATTAAATAAAAAATATTAAATTTATTTGTTGGTTATTTATCATTGCGTGTGTATGTGTTGATGTGGGTTTTGTGTGTGCATGCCTGGGTTTGTGTCTGTATGTATATATGTGTGCGTATTTGTTTGTGTATGACAGTATGTGGGCGAGTATAATCTGAATGTGTATGTTGATTATATAAAACAGAATTTAAAAAAACAGAATTTTTTCAAAACAGAATTTTGTAAAAACAGAATTTTGTAAAAACAAAATTTTGCAAAAACAGAATTTTGTAAAAACAGAATATTGTAAAACAGAATTATATACCGATCCCCGAATATTGGATCCAATAAACCAAGAAAATAACGTTTCGTTTAAGATTTTGATATTATCGGATTCATTATATCCAACCGTGTTAGATGGCTGAGCCATGTTAAATGATCCGCCAGGTCCCAATGATGCTAGATAAACATGTATTATCAAAGGCACCCACTGTTTACAAAAAAAATACCTTAACACTAAGCGATCTTGAATCCTTATAACAGGTTCATACAAAGCAGTTTCACACGATTGTCCACCTTTAAGCATGCTATTGCTATCCTGCAAATTTCACTAATATCCCGCAGAGGCCTCACACGGTGATTTGTGCCGGCTACGTTTTCAGGGAGATGTCCTAAGGTCGTGGAGTTTGAGGCTTGCGGGTATTCTGGCTTACACTGTGAATACAGAAAATTGGGAAAAAACGCAAATAATAAAAAAAATTATACCCGGATGTTCCGCCGAAATTTGTCGGGCGGAATTGAGGAACGAACGCAACAAAATAATTATAACGGAAAGAGGTGCCTTGGTGCGCGCATCCGCTCGAACTCAAACAGTGCGAAGCACTGGTTTCGAATTAGGATGCGGACACCAAGGGACCGCCAACCCGACACCGACACAGATGGGAGTCTCCGCTCCCATCATACCATTCCCGAAACAAACTAACAATTGATTTGTTTTTTTTTACTCTCAGCCGCGGAAAAAGAAAACAAAACCCGTCAGCTAGAAAAAAGAATCCCCAAATAAAATTAAATAAACGCTTCGAAAAATTTGGGAGCGAGACTAAAGCGCACCGAGCGCGCGACAGACCACCACTATACGGCGCTCGATTACAAAAATTTGAAAATTTAATATAAAATTTAAAATATATGCGAGAAAAAAAAAGTCAAAAAAATAAAAAAAATTGTACCTTAATTTTTTTTTGTTCTTCAAAAAAAAAATTTCTGTTGCGGCCTTGCGCGTCCGTCATGCCACGGGTGTCCCCACCCGGACCGTTGCGGCTTTATGTACCGTTACCCGTATGTTTTCCCGTTGGGCGACTCTCCGCCTTGCGCTCGAGTACTTGCCTGGATGGGCACTATATCGTTGCGGGGCCTTTCCCCGATAACCAAAATATATAAGAACGGATTGCCAGTTGGCTTCCGTGAATACGGCTGGCCTGAACTGGCCACCAGTAAATTAGGTGGGCGTTGTTTTGCCGCAATATGAACAGCGAAAGTTGCGAAGGGCCACAACCGCCAAGGTTGAATTGCGGCACACGTAAATGGTATATAGCACCCGTAAATTATATATTCGGTGCTCGTATATTTCATGCGTCACTCCTAATTTGAATGGTTACGCTGTCGGCTACCCGTTATAATTGCGCACACACCCACCGAAAAATGAACAGTATCCGTTAAAAGATGTGGTACCGTTGGTAGCGTGGTGAGCTTGATCGATCGTTAATGAAATGTGGATGACCCTCGTCTCGGCCGCCCATAATAAATTAAGTTAATAAAATCCGTCCTTTCAACGCAAACTTAACGATTAGATCACTACCGAAATCAAGCACACTTTCACTTTGGGTGGTAATGGAAATTAAACTGTCTTTTTCTCCACCACCACGAAAAACTGTGTTTCTTGTACGAAACACTAAGTTTCACTTTTGACATTATACGGGAATGTACTTTCATCACACCAAAAGAAAACCGATAGTTAACCCTAAAAAAAAATCTAAAATGCGGTTGTAATCAATACTTTTTATTTTTCACCACCTTTTTATTAATTTACTACTCATTACAGAATCCACTTCGTATTTATAATATGAGCGAACACACTCCAAAAAACTTGATGCTAACTTATCACAATCCAAAACGAGACTGATTTTAAAACCAAAAAATTTCTCGCACCAAACAACGACGCGCAAAAACATTCCAGAAGAATTTTCTTTCTTGTCTGTTTTTCGTTTACATCAATTCGCATTGATGTATACGAGAAGCATATAAGCAAAATATCCTTATGGAATGTTTTTGGTTTGCACACACCCGGTGCACCTTGGTCTCGCTCTCCATCATTTATTCGACAACCGCGCGGCAGGGAGATTAACAAGGCCTTAACATACGCCATGCCACACGACAAACATCAAGCACCTCCTCAGACTCAAACCGTTTGTTGGATTTTGGTATAAAAAATTTAGAATAGGCTAGGTGGTCATCAGGAAAATGACCGAAAATAATTGTTATGACAAAAAGTCGTAACACATGTTGATTATAACTGAGGGCTTCCATTCAAATTGAATGGAAAATCTTGGGGTCGGTATAATCTGACTTATCAACTTTTGGGATAAGAAAAACTCATGTATTCTTACTCCAAGATTGTGGTATATTTCAAAAAGAGTAGATGCACAAGTGTCTTGAATTTGAGGAAACCCATGTTGCAATTCAACAGAAAAAATTCCATCCGGACTAGGTAATTTATAGTGTGGGAAGGAAAATAAACTCCAACTCAAAATGTCGCGAGTGACATGCCTTCCTGCCATCAATAAGTCGCAGTATATTAGAAGTCTCCAGGAATGAACCTCTTTAGTCGCAGAAACTAATCGAATAATTCTTGCAAGCGGTTCTTAGATTTTTTAATGAAAAATGAAAATTGGATCGTTAGGTTATATTTTTTAATATTATAGCAGTTTCTCTAAGTTTTTTAAGATCAGAACACAAAAAGGGTTGGTCTGAGTTTTTAGCTTGATTATAAGAGGTCGAGATTTTTCGAATTCTAATACGATTGTCTCCATCAAACACGAAGCTAATAATTTAATTAAACAGACATAGGTACCAGATAAAGTAAGAACATCAAATCGATAACCGATATAAAGCACAAACTAAAATCAATCACTTCACTCCTTACTGAAATGATAAAAGTTGGCTCTCAGACTTTGCAAGGATTTCTAGCTCAGATTTACATAGATATTTAAGTAGACACAAACACCGTTTATGTTATTATATCTCTTTCGAAGATACAATGGTGCCGCTACTAATAATTTGCATGAATTTGGCGATTCAAGAGCAAAAGCACACCTGCAATGTCTGATAAGCTGCATTCATGAATGAGAGTCACACTAATTTTATGAGAAACAAAATCACAAGTTCCACCATGAACGTCAACCCCTTTTTATATTTTTCAGCCAACGATTGTATCTAATCCAGAAACCTCCGTGAAAGCATAAAGTTCCAGAATTATACATAAATCTCTGTCTGTAATACAGCCGGCAGTACTTATTCTCAAAAGATACTGCAATGACATACGTTGATCCGTTTCATTTGAAGCATAAAATCAGTAGGATACCAGCAAGAGAAACATGAGAAAATAATTGAAATACCACCCTGAAATAACCTTACAGATGCAAGCGTTGTCGGTTACGTTTATCAAAACGTTCGGATTTTGACGTACTAGAAGTATTGGGAAACGATCATCTTTCGATCCTGCAACCTCACATTCTAGAATACTCATACTTATTAGCAGTTTTATATCTGTATTTAAATAAAACACGAGAAATTGTTTTATTTCTATTTATGATTAATTTAAAATTAAATTGTAATGTCTATAAAAATAAATGTAAATATAAAAAAATTAAATTGGCGTTATAGGGAAAACCAGATCAGTTTGTCATAACCAACTTTTATTTCCCATTCCTTCGATTTTGTTAAATGTAAAAAGGGTACACAAAGGAGCCCGGTCATCCTGCAGATCGTGCCTAATAAGCTTGGTTGTGTCCTCAAAAACAATCACAAACGCCTCGAAAACCCAAAATTATTCATATAGAAATTGCATGTGTGCATCAAATACACTAAAATTTGTGGTTAAAAATGCATTGCGAAAAATAATAATAATTGTGGTTATATTTTGAATAAGTTAATTCAAAGTGATTTCGATATTTTTGTAGTTTGGTCATTACAGTCTGATGAGACGACCGAAAACTAATCTTCTTTGTAAGTAGATTC
Organism: Nephrotoma appendiculata; assembly: GCA_947310385.1. NCBI lineage: Eukaryota > Metazoa > Arthropoda > Insecta > Diptera > Tipulidae > Nephrotoma > Nephrotoma appendiculata. Next base: position 170,210,324 of record OX371225.1, read on the forward strand.
GATCCGCAATGAAAAATGTAAAATGGTGTTGCTCAGGAGAGTTTTAACTTGAATTAACCTGAAAAGAGCATTTTTTCTATTTAAATTTACAGATGACGGCGTTCTTTAAAATCGATAAGCACTCTCTATACAAATAAGACTATACTAGATATTTAAAATATTTTAGGTTTCTCGGAGAAAAACGAGTACATGATACCTGAAGAATAGATAAGGGCAAATTATAAGAGATGCATAAATTTTCCAAAATGATAAGACGTACTTCAGATCAATTTATATGAAATATCTTAGGATATTGATCTACATACATTGCTATTTTTCAATAACCTTTTTATATTCGAGTTGAAAACAACACAAAAGTAACAAGTTCCGTCTTCTGTCAATCAATATACTGCTCATTTTTATACATTCTTAACCTCTATAAAAGATATATATAAGGTAGCTCAAAAGTATTGTTCAAAAAGCTTTTACTCTTTTGAACCACCCTCTAAAAACTTTATGTTTTTAAATAAGAAGAAATACCGTACATTTTAAAGCACAAAACTTTCGAAAATGACATAAAATTGGCAGTAAAAATTTTACAAATATAAAAAAAAATTATCGATTAGGCATCAGTTGTCTGTTATCATGAAGGTTTTCATATTACGTAAGTTTCGTATAATGGAAATTTTTAGTCTTTTCCGGTTATACATCAGCGTATTTGAATTATGATATAAAATTGACAATATTAACAGTAATGGCTGAAAAATAATGAGTTGGCCTCATTAAAATAAAATAATTTATCGAGATGTACAAAATTTTATAAAATTTCTATGTAACAGTTAGTGGAACACAGAAATATGGTACATGCTAAATAACGTCAGTGCTATTTTCCTTCCCCTACTTTAGTATCCAGGCCAAATCTCCATTAATGGCAAAACTAAGTGGTAATGGTATTTTCAGTACGACATAATTTTTCGCCCCATGAAAATTAATGATGATACATAATTTTCACAATGTGTTTAATGTTCGCTTGGTTTACATTTAATGTTTTATTTATTGTTGCGTCTTGTTGAGAAGAGGCAATAAATAGTGTCTGGATTTTATTCATTTACAGGTTTCATGGCACAGTACATTATTTCATTTATATGGGCATATGTGTGCGATAAAATCAATTGTAGTGATTTAGATGTAAATTTACTGCCTTTTAAAATGTTGTTGGCATCGTAATACTATACGCACAATTTTAATACTGAATAATGTTGAAGGTCGTGATAAATATCCACGAAAAGCATATCGTGCGTATTAAAGGAAACCATTATCTATTGCATAAAAACATTAAATATGAAAAGCTTTTAATGTCAATTTAAAAAAAAGCTTGTATTTAAGATTATGTTGAACAAATTTGTGTAAGTATCTTGCTAATTTGCCTCTTTTCATCATAAAAACTTTAGTACTCTTGGCTACTTACAACAGCTCATTCATTAAAAAAAATGTCTTGAACTATATGTAAATCGAGATATCTGCAACTATTTTCAACTGAGCAATCTTTACTGAGTAAATGGAGATTTTTATTCAGTTATATTTAAGAATGTTTGGAATGAAACGAATAATTTGCTACCATCGTATTAACTGTGGATGTGTTATTTAAAATGGTGATAACCAAATTGTTGCTTAATGGTTGGTCCTAGGGATTGCAACAACGGTAACCGATTTACCGGTTTACCGGTTTTACCGGCCAATTTGATAACCGAAATTACCGGTAAATTGAAAAAAAACTTACCGGTAATTTCGGTAACTTTTTAAAAATTATTTCAATATTTTCCTTGAAAAATAACTGAACTGTATTTTAATTTCATATCCGTTATCCAAATTAACGAATTAAAACTATAAGTCCTGAAAATTGTGTTAATTTGATGAGGTTATGATATGATATGATATGATATGATAGAGGCGTACAGGCCAACCATAACGGCGATCCTAGGTACGGTACCATAATCCTGAAATATCAACAATCAAATAACAAATTATATCTGAATGCGAATAATATTTCAGCATTATGCGGGCCCAGGCCCTGCCTGCATCCTATACAGATAAGGTTATTTAGGAAAGGATGTTAGTCACAGAAACAACGAGGGCGAACCGCAGCAAAGTCGTTTTCTAACTACTTAAATTTATTAAAATGTTAGTCTCAATTAAATTCACACTCTAGATTAGATTTTGTTAGTTTATTAATTTGGGTTAGTTGTGGTTGAGGTAAAGGATACTAATATTCATCATATGTATTCGGCATCAGTCATAATAGACTGGTTAGGTTATTTGAATCACATCTACGGGTCATCTCATCACATGCTGTTTATAACCTTATTTTGCCCTATCTTCCCACCCAACACCATCTAACCGAGGGATTTCACGTTCGTACATATGATGACCTAAATATTCAGTTAATATTGTAAAACAATTAAATTTAAATTCGGTATTGTCATTTAGCTACCTATATTTAAATCCATTCAACTAAAAGCAGGGTTGATTTATATATTTAACATTCACACACTTCACTAAAACATAACCTGAATTCAACCAGAAAGATCGTCGAAAACAACATTCCATAGCAAAAGGTTTTTGGAACGTTAACATATTTGGTTATATTGAGTTTATCCTCAAAGCGTAAGTAATTAAATAGACCCCCTGATCAAGAATTCGTAATCACAATCTTCCCTGACCTTCCGGTATGTTCAAAAAATAAATAATAATAATAATAATAATAAAATAAATTAAATTATATTTGCCGACAACTTTATTGTTTCTTTAAAGTCAGGACTCTCGACAATATATCAATTTATAGAATTTGTTTAAAGTAAGGAATAAAATATTCTAGAAAAATCTCGAGCTCAGAACACACGTTTAATAATAATAAAAATAAAATTCGTAAATCTAATCCTTTTCCTGTAAGCAGAGACTTTTCTTAAAAAGAGACTGTTGGGGTTCAATTAGGTATTAAAATAACACAATTAAACTCAACATTTTATTTTAGATATTAAGTTTATATTTCGTACCAAAAATGTTTATTAGAAAGAATTTATTTCATTATTTATTTTAGTATATTTATAATAGAATAATTTTTACACTTCTCACAAAAGGCTTTTAAATTATATATATAATATTTATTTTTGGGTTTTTGACCCGACCACAGATTTTTACTTAATGATAAATATTTTATAATAATACAATAATTACAAAATTTTATGTACTGAGTTTTCGGTTATTCGATTTTGATTGGTCTACAAAAGTGGTTCGATAGGTCATAAAATGATTTTATTGTTTTAACGAAATAGTAAGTATTTCAAGAAGAAAGACAGGGCCGCTACAGTACCCCCCTCGCAGTAAAATCCTCACGCGAAAGTGACATTCCTTTGTACCTTTTTATTCAAATCTAGAGTTGACAATATTCCATACGCTGGTTTCAAGCGATCAATTGAGATATGCTGTGGTTTTCCATTAACGTCAATTATAAATATTTTTCGTAGCTTTCGAATAACCTTAAAAGGACCCTCGTAAGGTGCAGTGAGACCTATTCGTGTTTTATCCACACGAACAAAAACAAACTCACAATTATTTAAGTTTTTGGGAACAAATATATCAGATTGTGTTGATTTTCGAGTATCAACTGGAATTAAATGTTGCATATTTGTTCGAAGTTGGTTTATGAACTCATCAGGGGATGGAAGAGGTTCTGAACCGTGACCTAAAAATATATCGCCAGGAAGTTTGAGGCTTTGGCCATAAACTAAATCCGCCGGACTACATCTAAGGTCCTCTTTTACGCATGCTCTGATGCCCAGCAAAATAATTGGTAACTCAGAACTCCAATATTTAGTGTTTCCTCGAGCTTTAAGTGAAGTTTTTAATGTCTTGTGAAAACGCTCCACCATACCATTCGCCTGAGGATGGTATGCTGTGGTGCGGATTCTATGCGAACCCAGGATTTTTGTAAGTTCTGAGAAAAGTTTCGATTCAAATTGGCTGCCTTGATCTGTCGTAATTTCCAGAGGGACACCGAATCTTGATACGTATTGCTCGACAAATGTCTTCGCAATTGTAGTAGCGGTCATGTCTGGAATTGGGTAGGCCTCCGGCCAACGGGTAAATCTGTCCACGATAGTTAGCAAATAACGGTTGTTATTCGAGGGTGGTAACGGACCAACTATATCCATATGTATGTGTTGGAACCGCATTTCCGGAATTTTGAATTTGCCATGCGGTGACTTGGTATGTTGCACAACTTTCGATTTTTGGCATGACAAACAGTTTGTAACCCAATTTTTAACATCTTGATTTAACTTGGGCCAAAAATATTGAGTAGAAATAAGTTTGCGTGAAGCGCGGATTCCGGCATGTGAAAGACAGTGTAATGAATCGAAAACTACCTGTCGTAATGATTGAGGAATGTAAACTCGTTGATTACCTGTGGAGGTTTCACAATACAGTTCGTTGCCAGTGAATTGAACAAGTTCCAGTTTGTATTTTGTATTTTTCGAAATATTTCTATTTATCAGGGTTTTTAATTCTTCGTCCGTACGTTGTAACTCTGATATCTTATGAATATTTGGAATTTCGCTTATGGAGGCTGCTTGTGGATCGCATGAGCGTGACAAAGTGTCTGCGACCACATTATGTTTGCCTGAAATGTGGCGAATATCAGTCGTAAATTGGGATATGTAATCTAAATGTCGGCTTTGACGTGGACTACGTTCCGCCTTCGAGTAGATTGCGTTTATCAACGGCTTATGGTCCGTGAAGATTGAAAACGTACGACCTTCTACGAAATAGCGAAAATGTTTAAGCGCTAAGTATATAGCTAATAATTCGCGATCGAATGCGGAATACTTGGCTTCAGTTTGCGGGAGTTTCTTAGAAAAAAAACCTAATGGTCCCCAATTACCTTTATTATATTGCTGTAATACTGCAGCTACGGCAATATTTGATGCGTCACATGTAATATTGTATTTAGAATTTTCAATTGGATGTGCCAATAACGTTGCTTCAGCAAGCGCTCGTTTAACATTAATAAATGCGTTTATGCATTCATCAGGCCAATCGAAATTTTTGGCAGTTTTGGGCTTCTTTGATAAAAGTGCTAACTGCGCGTGAATCGGTTGAAGAAATTCGGCTAATCGTGGGATAAACCGATGATAAAAATTCACCATCCCGACGAATTTCTGAATTGATTTAATTGAATGTGGTTGGGGAAACTTTGTTATGGCTTCTACTCGCAGCGGCGAAGGTTTAATGCCATCTGGAGTAATAGAGTGGCTGAGGAATTCCAGTGATGTAACACCAAAAACACATTTCGATGTTTTAATTTTGACATCGTACTTTGCAAGCCTTTCAAAAATTTTCCTTAAGTGGGATAAATGTGTTTCCTCAGTTTTACTTGCAATCAATATGTCATCAATATAAACGAAAACGAAATCAAGGTCTTTACATACTTCATTCATAAAACGCTGAAACGTTTGAGCTGCGTTCCGAAGTCCAAAAGGCATTCGTTTATATTCAAATAACCCAAATGGCGTCGTAATGGCCGTTTTAGGAACGTCTTCAGAAGCTACAGGTATTGCGTGGTATGCCCTGATTAGGTCAATTTTTGTAAAAATCGTGCATCCCTGCAGGTGCACGGAAAAATTATGGATATGCGGTATCGGATAGCGATCCGGTACCGTAATGGCATTAAGTCGACGGTAGTCTCCACATGGACGCCAATCTGTACTGTCTCTCTTTTGAACCATATGGAGTGGAGATGAAACCGGGGATGACGACGGTTGACATATCCCTAATTCGATCATATGTGCGAACTCGTTATACGCTGCCTTATGTTTCGTAGGATCAAGTCGTCGTGGTTTAGAATACGGAAGTTGACCGTTCGTATATATGTGATGAACCACACTGTGTTTGACCGGGACATTAAAATTTGGGGATTCGGTAAGGGTCGGAAATTCTTTTAATAATTGTCCAAAGATATTATCAATCCCCCAGTGTTTCGGTGTTGGAGTATTATCAGTAACTGTCATTGCCGCGACAGTTAATTTGGTGGTCGGATCTAGGATGCGTTTTCCACGCAAGTCAACAAGAAGACCAAATTTAATTAAAAAGTCAGCTCCGATAATTGGTCGGTTAACTGACGCTAGTACAAAAGGATGGGTAAAGGTACGCCGAAGCCCAATATCGATCGATAGTAATTTAGTCCCAAAAGTATTAATGGTTGTGACATTCGCTGCCGAAAGACACAACACTGGATCGAGAGATCGATTTCCTTGGAAAAATTTATTTGGAACAACCGAAAGGTCGGCCCCAGTATCTACAAGGAAAAGGAAATTATTATTTTGATCTCGAAGAAAAAGACGGCGATTCGTATGCATTCGACTATCTGCCGTAATGACAGTCGAATTTATTCGTTTAAAGGACTTGACTTTGTGGATATATTATTTGAAGATGAAAATTAGCACGGTTTTATACATTTGAGTGCTCTTCCACCAAATTTATAGTGATACCAGCAATATCTATAATTTTTGGAGAATCTATTGCCGCTTCTCGATCGAAATTTTGGCGCTGTCGAAGATCGCGGGCTTTTAGAGCGATGACGTCTATCAGAAGCGAAGTTTAAAATTGACTGCTGCAATTGTGAAATTTGTTTCTTCAACTCTGTAATCTCCGCCGAATATTTTTTTCTTGATTGATTATCAGAGGTTGCAGCTAAGGTGGGATCTACTTGTGAAATATTATTCGGTTCCGAAGCTTCATACATTCGATCCGCCTTTTCTATTAATTCGTTGGTTGGTTTTTCCTCAAATCCGATTAATCCAACTTTAATGATTTTTGGCATTCTTCTTATCCAAAGTTTTCTCACGGTCTCTTCGCTAATGTTGTCACCCGCTAACCTCTTCATTGTCCTGTAAACTTCGGATGGTTTGTCTTCGCCGATATCTTTTTTTTCGACTAATTCCTCCAAGCGTTTTTCTTGAGACAGCGAATACATCTTAATGATTGCTTGTTTTAGCGTATTGTATTTGTCTTTGTCTGGAGGTGGATATATTAATTCAGCTACTGAATCAAAAACGTCAGTGGGTAAAGAGCTTGCCACAGTCCAAAACTTTTTTTGGTCAGTTGTAATTTGACAGAGTTGGAATTGCATCTCGATTTGAATAAACCACGACTGAGGGTTTTTTCTAAAAAAATCGGGGAGTTTAATGCGAGTGGACTGGATCTGAGCTGTTTGATACAGTTTTTCAGTCTTAGGCGTCCTTTCTTCGTTGTCACCCATTGTTTTCACTATTTAGCACGATATTAATTAGCAAAATAATTTTTTTTTTTTTTAATAACCAATGTATTCGAGACTTTTGGAATGTGAAATTTAAGTACCAATCAACACAACCGAAAATTCAGTTTACAACCGTATATAGAATTATGATAAATGTATTTTAGAAGATAATAATGTAATTAAAGCAATAAAATTTGTTTTTATATTAAATAATTTTATATAATTAATAAAATTTGAAATGATTACAATTTTATTATCAGAATTCATTCGGTATTGAATGATGAATGAAGATTATTATTTTTGAATTTTATGTTGTAAAATAATAAATAAGGTAATAAAATTAAATTTAAATTTGTAGACATGCAGGAAATATTATGAAAATTTACTTGTAACTGTGTTATACTTATTGTAAATTCTAATATATTTTTATGGTTTCAATATAAATAAAAATTTTTTTTTTATAAGTTTCTTTATCAACTAATGTTAGAATTGATATATTAATTGTAGTTTCTAATATTGTATTGTACGTACACCAATATTATGTAATTGTGTTAATTCATTCTTATAATATTATATTGATAATAAACAATTATTAATATATATTATTATATTTTATGATTAAAATTTTTTTTTTTTTTTTTAGTAACTAATAAATTTTATGGTTTTATGACTATAATTGTATAATATAATTTTATGATTGTGTTTTGTAAAATTATAAATTTCCTTAATTAAAATTAGTCATTCGGTTGTTTATTAATTTAGATATATAAATTTCTTATAAATTTTATTAGAATATCAAATTAATTAAATGGTGTATAAATTTGTATTACTTACATATGCTCTGGGCATACTTGCTCATATCCAAACTGCAACGGGTTGATGATCTGATAGTCCACTGCTAATCCAATTAATACATATGGTTTAATCCAACTCGAACGTTAATGTATTTTGGTTGAACTGTTGTTAAAGATGCAAGGTCGAATAAATCCGGTGTGTGATGTATGCACAATTAACGGAATGTGCTGGTAATTTGGTCGTATGTTTTTTTTAGCAGATCACGTTTTTCATTTATTTGTTACGCCGTGATGTGTTCTCGTGAATTTATGATAAAAATGGGTTACATATATTTTGCGGTTAATTTTATATGTTGTGTGCTTTATTGGCAAATTTTAGTAACTCATTTTGGATTCGCCTTAAATTTTTATATATGGTGCACACTGATATTGCGCACAATGGATATTAATAAACGTATACACTTGATTTTGATTTATTCACAGTTCACATTCATTCGTTAAATTTATACATTCGGCACGTTATCTTATATAAACTATAGTGAATTTATTTGCACTGATCTATTGAATTTTATGTTCTGTTCATTTTCACTGTTAGGGTCACCACTTGTTGGGGTTCAATTAGGTATTAAAATAACACAATTAAACTCAACATTTTATTTTAGATATTAAGTTTATATTTCGTACCAAAAATGTTTATTAGAAAGAATTTATTTCATTATTTATTTTAGTATATTTATAATAGAATAATTTTTACACTTCTCACAAAAGGCTTTTAAATTATATATATAATATTTATTTTTGGGTTTTTGACCCGACCACAGATTTTTACTTAATGATAAATATTTTATAATAATACAATAATTACAAAATTTTATGTACTGAGTTTTCGGTTATTCGATTTTGATTGGTCTACAAAAGTGGTTCGATAGGTCATAAAATGATTTTATTGTTTTAACGAAATAGTAAGTATTTCAAGAAGAAAGACAGGGCCGCTACAAGACCTCGTTAAGCGAGAGATTGGTGTAAATAAAATGGAACGGAGTTAGATGTATATGTACAACAATTTATGAGTAAAATGTACATGCGAGTACAACAAGAAGAATGTTCCGAGACGAGAGGATATTATTTTAAAACAAAACAAATAAAATTTATCATCGCAAAACAAAATTTGATAAAATAAAATAGTAACCAAAATAGAGACTCAAAATATCGTAATCGTATGGCATGGTCGCCAAACACACACAACAAAACCTTATATTTATTTATAACTGAGCGCGTACATTAATGCTCAAATCCAAAACCAACAACATTGTCTTCTGTGTTAATTTGAGGTTATAGAAGAAATTCGTTTTAAATTGTGAAGTTACATTAGAGTTCATTTTAATTCTGCTGTCTTATTTTACATATTGGTGCAAGTATTTCATAATTGTGTTAATTTGTAGTCAGAGTGTCTTGAAGTTATATTAAAGTTAGTTTAATGCTGTTGTCTTATTTTAAATATTATTACTAGTATTTTAAAATAAGTGTGTAGTAAGTATTTATTATATTTTATTTTTTATTCACAAAACATTTTACAATAATATACATTTAAATTTAAAGCCATGGAGACTGAAAAAACAAAGAAAACTATTCCCTACTATGCTCGGAATGGAAAAGATAAGGCAAAATGCAACAATTGCAAAAAAATATTGAAAGGTGGTGGAGGTTCAACAGTAAATCTATTAAAACGGGCGGAAACAGATGTTTACACACCAATTTCGTCTGCTCATCAAGAAGATCAGAGGCGAGTTCATCTCGCAATACCCTAGCATATTATTTCAAAAGGACTATTGACGACTCACTTTCTGCAGTGATTTCCAGAATGGTGGCAAAAGATGGCTTGCGATTCCAAAAATTTTGCAGCTCATTTGACTTAAGAAGACTTCTTAAAGCTAAAGGCTACACGGTGCTGAAATCTGCAAATTCTATAAAAACCTTGTAATGAAGTATGGTGTTAAAATTCGCAGTGAAATTCGTGGAAATATTTCAGACCAGATAAAAAATGGTGCTCGATTTAGTCTTACCTTCGATGAGTGGACTTCCATTAAAAATCGAAGATATATGAACATTAATGTTCATACGGCCGGAAACAAATTTATGGAATCTAGGTCTCACTCGGGCACATGGATCCATGAACGCCAACAAATGTAGGAATCTAATTGAAACTAAATTGGGAGAATTCGGACTAAATTTTAATGGTATAGTTTCAATAACAACAGATGGTGCGCCGGTTATGAAGAAGTTAGGCTTAAGCTTGAACACAGACCATCAGTTATGTTTAGCACATGGAATACAGCTTGCTGTTATTAAAGTATTATATAAAAAGAATATAGTAGAACCAGTTTCAGTATCTGGGGAGTCGAGTGAAGAGGATGGTGAAGAGGAAGAGGGAGAAGAAGATTACCTACCTGAAGCTTTCAGCTTAGAATTTCACTTGGTGGATGAAAGTGATGTTTCAAACGAAACTATATTACCAATTATAACAAAAATTCGACGAGTGTTAAAATTATTTCGTCGTTCCCCCACGAAAAATGATGTTCTTCAACAGCACGGGAAAAATGAATTTTGGAAAGAAATATGTTTTATTTTGGATAGTAGGTCAAGATGGAACAGCCTATTAGATATGGTTGAACGCTTCTATAAATTAAAATCATGGGCCAGAAAGAGTCTTATTGATTTAAATATTGATATTTCTTTTTCAGAAAATGAAATTGATTTTATTGGCTGTAGAAGCCTTAGGTGCATCTGATTGTACATTATTGAATGCCGATGTCGCCGTAAAATTCATGCTTGATGAATTGTCTGCACAAAGTAGTACTCTAAGCAGAGAATTAAAATATGAATTAATTTTACGAGTACAAGAGCGTCGCACAAGTTTTTCCAATGTTATTCAGTTTTTGCATAATCCGCTTGAATTTAGGAATATTCATCTAGAGGATAATTACAATTTATTTAAATTTAATAAACCTGAAATTACAAAAATGATTGTGTCTCTCATTGAACGCTTAAACGTTATAAATGACAGTGAATGGAATACTGAATCAAATGAGTCATCTGATGATGCTGTATCTGAAGTGGTTGAATCAACACCATTATCTATGAAAGACAGGTTGCAATTGGCAATTAAAGAAAAAATTAATTAAAATTAAATGAAATTACCCGCGCTCCAATAACAAAAAACACCTCAACCTTAACGAAACTCGTTAAAAAAGAAATCGCTGTGCTTGAAGAAGAAAAAATCCGTGGTAAATATTTAACGCTGGCGTTATTTATATTTCATCAATAAAACCAACAAGTGTTGAATCTGAGCGAGCTTTTTCATCAGCAGGGGTAATATGTACAAAAATAAGATCCAGACTTAGTGATACCACAATAGATACGATCTGTCTGCTCCGTGCATATTTCAATGCACAAAAAGATCTTCTAATGGATATTTAAAAGATTTTTTTAATGTTTTTGTGTTGTTTTATTATTATTGAATGAATTAATATATATGTTTTTATTTTCTTGTATTAATAATTAATGAATTAAACTTTTATTAAAATATATTTTAAAGATATTGTTAATTATTTCTTGTACATACAATTTTTTGAATTTTTTTACTTCCTGGCTATTGCTTATACATAATTTTTAATTTCGGATAATTTACCGGTAACTTACCGGTAAACCGGTTTTTACCAAAAAATATTTACCGTTTACCGGTAAAACCAAAACTCGGTAATTTTGCAATCCCTAGTCCAATAGGCTTTGTTAGAACGAGTAGCCTGTGTACCATAAATATTTTCAAAATTTCTGCCTTGAGTAAACGTCGGCGTAAGTTAAGTTATTTTCGGTACATGTTAGTGATCTCCGTTTTGTTATTATCCAAAAGATTTGGCTTTCATTTAGAGGCACGAAGACGCTTGAAGGTTTTGTTAGGATTTTGCTTAATTTTGATAATAAATGTTAAAGTTAGCCGAAAGTTTCAATCCCAAACATGGGAATGCAGATAGTTTCTTTGCTATTCCAGCCCAAAAAATATTTTATAGCTGTAAGATATATTACTTGATATACCTAGTTCTCCAATCACCTCCAAATAACCAGAATACTGCAAAAATCTGCCTGGAACTAAATAATTTGTGCAAAATTGTCCAAACCCTATGCCATGTAAATTGCAATACATTTAGAAATTTATATCCGAAACTAATAAATAATCACTACATAGTATAAAACAAAGTAGCTTTCTCTGTCCCTATATCCCTATGTATGCTTACATCTTTAAAACTACGCAACGGATTTTGATGCGGTTTTTTAATAGATAGAGTGATTGAAGAGGAAGATTTATATGTATAATAACATCCATTAAATAATGGAGAAATACTGTTATTTGTGAGGTTTCTAATTAATGTGATGTCGTAAATAATTAAATTTTTTCCGCTTACATTGCAAACGCAGGCTGAACCCTACGAGATTTATCAAAATAATGTACTAAGTATTGTACACATTGAAAAGGTCTACAGAAAACTCCGCGATGAATTTTTACTAATACAAATCAGTAGATACTCCTGATGATGACCTAACAAGTCGTAATCGATCGAGTGATTTTTTAAACTTTTTGAAAATTATTCAAAATAACTGCGAAACAAAAAACAAGTGATTAATAAAAAATGTGTTGTTTATTAAGATTGTTGATTATATTTTGTTTTTAGTCGCACGAGTTTAATTAAAATCGTAGTTTAAGTTGAGGTATTTCAGTTAAAAAAAGAACTGAATAGAATAGGTAGCTTGTATTTTTTATGATAATTGATTATCATTTGTTTCTAAATCATTTGTTTCTAAATGGTAAGTATGTATTTAGATATTTTTTACTGCGGCACATACTTATAATATGTCAATTTGTGCATAAGTAATCATACATATAGAACTGAGTAAATTTTGTACAGAAATTATAAAGTCATGTCTGGAAGACGTCGTCGTTCGAACATAGGTCGTAGTACAGTGAATGCCAGAAGAGTACGTTCAGCAAGAGATAAAGAATCGTCAACGGAACGTGAGGCTCGCCTCAGTCAGGCTCGCGATAGATATAGAGCTAAGAGAGAGAGAGAGAGACTCTTCAGTAGAGATTGAGGTTCGCCGCAGCCGGGATCGAGATAGGCATATACGGTTCAGAGGGACAGAGAATCATCAGTAGAGCGTGAAGCTCGACTCAGTCAGCTTCGGGATAGATATAGAGCTGAGAGAGAGAGAGAATCTTCAGTAGAGCGTGAGGTTCGCCGCAGCCGAGATAGGGATAGACATCGAATACAGAGAGCCAGAGAATCATCAGCACGAGATACTAATTCATGGGTTAATAAAGAAAATTCTGCCATGAATTACGATCCTTCGATTTCTTACAAGGACGATCGTATAGTATCAATAGGTACTATGTCAGTAGTGTGTGAACATTGCTTGGCATTGAAATTCAAGGACGAATCGAAAGGCATGTGTTGCTTACAAGGAAAAGTCAAATTAGAAGAAATTCTCCCTCCACCTGAACCACTTCACTCTCTTCTTACGGGTAGAAATCCAAACAATTCATACGCAATATACGCCGTTATAATAACGCATTTCAAATGACCTCTTTTAAGAGTAAACAAGTCGTTGAGCGTGGGTTCATACCTACATTTAAAATTCAAGGGCAAGTGTACCACTTAGCTGGGAGCTTGCTACCACTTCGACCCGATGATCACAAATTTCTGCAAATATATTTTATTGCAGATCCAGATACACAAGCATCTACGCGGTGTTCAAGTGTTGCACAGCCAATTGATAGAGATTTGATTAGATCTCTCCAAGATATGTTACATTCTCATAATTGCTACATACAATCTTTCAAAACTGCGATTGAGAGTGTTGCAGCAGATGACTTTAATGTCGTTATCTCCTGACTTTAATGTCGTAATCCATGCAAATAAAGTTCCAGTTTGGAGAACACAGAGAACGATACAATGCGCCTTCCACGAGTGAAGTAGCAGTGGTGATAGCTGGACAGCAATTTGACAAAAGAGATATTGTATTGCATAGTCGTGATGATAATTTGCAAAGAATTTCAGAGTTACACAGATCCTATGACAGCTTACAAAATCCGTTGATGCTATGTCGTGTAGAAAATGGTTATGCCATTAATATTTCTCAAGTTGACCCAATCGATGGTACACCTCTGCGTAAAACAGTGTCATGTATTGTTACATTCTGGCTACTGCCAACCTGCAGATTTTCACTAAGCGCATGCAGAGGTCTCCACGGTGATTTGTGCCGGCTACGTTCTCAGGGAGAAGTGCTAAGGTCGTGGGGTTTGAGGCTTGCACGTGCTCCTGGCTTACACCGTGATCAAACAGAAAGTTGGGGGAACGCAAACAATAATAAAATATACCCGGAGTTCCGCCGAAACTCGTCGGCCGGAACTTGAGGAACGAACAACACAATAATTATAAAGGAGAAGAGAGAGGTGCCTTGGTGCGCGCATATATTCGAATTCAAACAGGACAAAGCCCTGGTTACGAAATTGGATGCGGGCACCAAGGGACCCAACCAAGAAATTTTAATAATTCATTTTTATTTATTTAATCTAGACACAAAAAAAAACACAACTTCCTACGAGGAAAAACAAGAAATGGAGAGAACGAGAGAGAGAAAGAGCAATGCACATCGAGCGCGCGACCGATATTTGGCGCTCGATTACAAAATGTTTATAAAAAAAAATAGAATAAAAATTTAAAAGAAAAAATTACCAAAAAAGTGAAATAAAATAAAGATTAAAAAAAATCGTACCTTGATTACTTCACCGTTAACCAATTTAATAATACGAGGTGCCGGTTGACCACCCGTACCGTTGCAACCTTGGGCGGTCAGGCGTTGCGGGGCCTTTCCCCGATATCAAAAAAGTTAAGTCGGGCAACCGGTTGGTCGGCTACCCGTTCGTTGCGGGGCCTCTCCCCGATACAAAAAATTATGAAACGAGGTGCCGGTAGGCCACCCGTTACGTTGCGGGGCCTTTCCCCGATACCAATATATAACGACTGGCCTCACCTGGCCGCCGTAAGTGTAGATAATTCGATGGTCGTGAAAAGATTTGGTACCCGTTACGTAATCTGCACGTGCCTCGATCAACGCCAATATTAAATAGTGTCCGGGCCGATAAACGAAAATCCAAATTCGATAAACGAAAATCCATACAAATTTTCGCTATTCGGGTTAAACAAATAAATTTAAGAAAAGGTTATTTCCACCTGATATGGACTTGGGGCCAATTCTATATCTTAGCTAGTATCCTGACCTGTCTGGCCGTATATGCCGCTTGGTGGCCTTATCTCCAGGTATTGCGGTATAGAATTTAACGTGGACCCATAGAACCAAACACAAATTTTCGCTATTCGGGTTAAACAAATAAATTTAAGAAAAGGTTATTTCCACCTGATATGGACTTGGGGCCAATTCTATATCTTAGCTAGTATCCTGACCTGTCTGGCCGTATATGCCGCTTGGTGGCTTTATCTCCAGGTATTGCGGTATAGAATTTAATGTGGACCCATAGTAACTACACAAATTTTCGCTATTCGGGTTAAACAAATAAATTTAAGAAAAGGTTATTTCCACCTGATATGGACTTGGGGCCAATTCTATATCTTAGCTAGTATTCTGACCTGTCTGGCCGTATATGCCGCTTGGTGATTTATCTCCAGGTATTGCGGTATAGAATTTAACGTGGACCCATAGTAACTACACAAATTTTCGCTATTCGGGTTAAACAAATAAATTTAAGAAAAGGTTATTTCCATCTGATATGGACTTGGGGCCAATTCTATATCTTAGCTAGTATCCTGACCTATCTGGCCGTATACGCCGCTTGGTGGCTTTATCTCCAGGTATTGCGGTATAGAATTTAATGTGGACCCATAGTAACTACACAAATTTTCGCTATTCAGGTTAAACAAATAACTTTAAGAAAAGGTTATTTCCACCTGATATGGACTTGGGGCCAATTCTATATCTTAGCTAGTATTCTGACCTGTCTGGCCGTATATGCCGCTTGGTGGTTTTATCTCCAGGTATTGCGGTATAGAATTTAACGTGGACCCATAGTAACTACACAAATTTTCGCTATTCGGGTTAAACAAATAAATTTAAAAAAAGGTTATTTCCACCTGATATGGACTTGGAACCAATTCTATATCTTAGCTAGTATCCTGACCTGTCTGGCCGTATATGCCGCTTGGTGGCTTTATCTCCAGGTATTGCGGTATAGAATTTAACGTGGACCCATAGTAACTACACAAATTTT
Organism: Nephrotoma appendiculata; assembly: GCA_947310385.1. Lineage (NCBI taxonomy): Eukaryota > Metazoa > Arthropoda > Insecta > Diptera > Tipulidae > Nephrotoma > Nephrotoma appendiculata. The sequence continues at coordinate 170,226,747 of OX371225.1, forward strand.
CGCTATTCGGGTTAAACAAATAAATTTAAGAAAAGGTTATTTCCATCTGATATGGACTTGGAACTAATTCTATATCTTAGCTAGTATCCTGACCTGTCTGGCGGTATATGCCGCTTGGTGATTTATCTCCAGGTATTGCGGTATAGAATTTAATGTGGACCCATAGTAATTACACAAATTTTCGCTATTCGGGTTAAACAAATAAATTTAAGAAAAGGTTATTTCCACCTGATATGGACTTGGGGCCAATTCTATATCTAAACTAGTATTCTGGCCTGTCTGGCCGTATATGCCGCTTGGTGGCTTTATCTCCAGGTATTGCGGTATAGAATTTAACGTGGACCCATAGTAACTACACAAATTTTCGCTATTCGGGTTAAACAAATAAATTTAAAAAAAGGTTATTTCCACCTGATATGGACTTGGAGCCAATTCTATATCTTAGCTAGTATCCTGACCTGTCTGGCCGTACATGCCGCTTGGTGGCTTTATCTCCAGGTATTGCGGTATAGAATTTAATGTGGACCCATAGTAACTACACAAATTTTCGCTATTCGGGTTAAACAAATAAATTTAAGAAAAGGTTATTTCCACCTGATATGGACTTGGAACTAATTCTATATCTTAGCTAGTATCCTGACCTGTCTGGCCGTATATGCCGCTTGGTGGCTTTATCTCCAGGTATTGCGGTATAGAATTTAATGTGGACCCATAGTAACTACACAAATTTTCGCTATTCGGGTTAAACAAATAAATTTAAAAAAAGGTTATTTCCACCTGATATGGACTTGGGGCCAATTCTATATCTTAGCTAGTATCCCGACCTGTCTGGCCGTACATGCCGCTTGGTGGCTTTATCTCCAGGTATTGCGGTATAGAATTTAATGTGGACCCATAGTAATTACACAAATTTTCGCTATTCGGGTTAAACAAATAAATTTAAGAAAAGGTTATTTCCACCTGAGATGGACTTGGGGCCAATTCTATATCTTAGCTAGTATCCTGACCTGTCTGGCCGTATATGCCGCTTGGTGGCTTTATCTCCAGGTATTGCGGTATAGAATTTAATGTGGACCCATAGTAACTACACAAATTTTCGCTATTCGGGTTAAACAAATAAATTTAAGAAAAGGTTATTTCCACCTGATATGGACTTGGGGCCAATTCTATATCTTAGCTAGTATCCTGACCTGTCTGGCCGTATATGCCGCTTGGTGGCTTTATCTCCAGGTATTGCGGTATAGAATTTAATGTGGACCCATAGTAACTACACAAATTTTCGCTATTCGGGTTAAACAAATAAATTTAAGAAAAGGTTATTTCCACCTGATATGGACTTGGGGCCAATTCTATATCTTAGCTAGTATCCTGACCTGTCTGGCCGTATATGTCGCTTGGTGGCTTTATCTCCAGGTATTGCGGTATAGAATTTAATGTGGACCCATAGTAACTACACAAATTTTCGCTATTCGGGTTAAATAAATAAATTTAAGAAAAGGTTATTTCCACCTGATATGGACTTGGGGCCAATTCTATATCTTAGCTAGTATTCTGACCTGTATGGCCGTATATGTCGCTTGGTGGCTTTATCTCCAGGTATTGCGGTATAGAATTTAATGTGGACCCATAGTAACTACACAAGTTTTCGCTATTCGGGTTAAACAAATAAATTTAAGAAAAGGTTATTTCCACCTGATATGGACTTGGGGCCAATTCTATATCTTAGCTAGTATCCTGACCTGTCTGGCCGTATATGCCGCTTGGTGGCTTTATCTCCAGGTATTGCGGTATAGAATTTAATGTGGACCCATAGTAACTACACAAATTTTCGCTATTCGGGTTAAATAAATAAATTTAAGAAAAGGTTATTTCCACCTGATATGGACTTGGGGCCAATTCTATATCTTAGCTAGTATCCTGACCTGTCTGGCCGTATATGCCGCTTGGTGGCTTTATCTCCAGGTATTGCGGTATAGAATTTAATGTGGACCCATAGTAACTACACAAATTATCGCTATTCGGGTTAAATAGTTATATTAAAAAAAAAAGTTTTACCTGTAATTTTTTTTACATTAAATTTATTTTTGTATTTAATATTTTTTCTCATGTATTAATAGTTTTTCGGGATGGTGCTTCATTTTTTAATGTATTTACACTTTTTCGGGATAGTTAGACTTATCCAAGAAATCCACCAAAAAATTCGGGCTCGGGCTAACTTCATCGACTTCATGAATCCATCCACCGCAACCGCGTTTAGACATCAAAAAACCCGGACGCAAAATCCGAGGAGAATAGAAACACAAAACTTTACAAAAATGGTCTTGTTAAGACAACACAGTCGTAACAGTATGAACTACTATTGCTACCGTATAATGAGAAGACGTAACAATTTCAACACTTTGCTTAGATATGGAATGTTAACAAACCAATACTTGGTAGATCAATATGCGAAAATTGAATCTGAGAGATTGGCCTACATCCGTAATAATCAAACTAAATTGAGAGCCGAAAATTACGTTCATCTTCAGGATGCTTTACAGGCGAATGAACACCGCAACGGCATTGGGCAGTTGGTTATACTACCTTCATCATTCACAGGTGGACCTCGATATTTACACGAAAAATCGCAAGACGCCATGACTTACGTCAGAAATTTCGGCAAACCTGATTTACTTATAATTGCAACATGTAACCCAAATTTGCCGGAAATCAAAGAAAATATAAACACTAATTTAACTCCACAAGACAGATACGATATAGTTAACGGAGTCTTCCATTTAAAAGTACAGAAACTCCTGCACCTCATTAACAAGTCTCATATATTCGATCCGCCGCGCTGTCATATGTACACAATAGAATGGCAGAAACGTGGCTTGCCACATGTACACCTGCTGGTGTGGTTAATGAACAAAATTAGACCAAACCAAATTGACAGTTTTATTTCAGCTGAATTACCGGATAAAGATGAAGATCCTATCCTGTACGAAATCATAAAGAAACATATGGTACACGGCCCTTGCGGGACTTTAAACCCGAATTCTCCATGTATGCGAGATTCTAAATGCAGCAAAAAATGTCCGAAGTCGTTCCAAACTCAAACAAGTACTAGCGATGAAGGATATCCCAAATATCGTCGACGATCGCCAGAACAGGGTGGGCAAAATGCTACCGTCCGATACCATGATATTGATAACAGATGGATCGTTCCCTATAATCCGCTCCTTTTGAAAATTTTTGATGCCGACATCAACGTAGAGTTTTGCAATTCAATAAAGTCAATCCAATATGTTGCTAAGTACATTAATAAAGGCATTGATCAAGCCACTTTCAGCATACAATCACCAAATGAAGTGGAAAAATAGCTGGACGTTACATCTGAAGCTGTATGGAAGATTTTATAATTCAGAGTGCACGACCGGACTCCCACAATTGTCCACCTTGCAGTTCATTTAGAAAATGGACAAAGAGTATATTTCACTGAGAACAATATACAAGAAGTTGTTAATAACCCGCGGGATACAACATTGATAGCATTCTTCAAGTTATGTGCGCAAGATCATTTCGCGAAAACACTGACATATATGACAGAGTTCCAAGGTATTGCGGTTGATGGTTTCTCCGGAGTAAAAAAAACGGATGCTCTTGGCAGATTCTACGTGATTCATCCCAACAACAGCGAATGCTTTTATCTGAGAATGTTACTGCATATTGTAAAAGGCCCGACATCCTTTGCACACCTAAGAACTGTACAAGGTGTTGTTTACAATACTTATCAAGCAGCATGCAAAGCTATGGGGCTCTTGGAAGACGATTCTCACTGGGAAAACACATTATCAGAAGCTGCTGTTTGTAGTTCAGCTATACATCATTAAGATATTTATTTTCCGTCATAGTAGCGTTTTGTCAAGTAACTGATTCTGTTAATCTATGGAATAAATTTCAAGAAAATATGGCCAGTGATATTCTGATTCGGCGACGGCGAGAGTTAAACTCAGATGATGTACAATATGATCAAAACATATTTGGCGAAGCATTATTTGAATTGAACCAAATAGTGCAATTACTTTCGGGTAAATCGATCAAGGATTTTGGACTGCCGATGCCAGCTAATACTACTAACTCAACTAACAGTGCCGAATACACAAGAGAAACATCATACGATCAAACGAGACTTTTACAAAATATGCTCAAGATGAGCCACGGTTAAACATCGATCAGAAAAAAGTATTCACTGCATTACTATCAACAATTGATAACAATGAAGGGAAATTGTTTTTACTTGATGCCCCAGGAGGTACAGGAAAACATTTTTAACCAATCTGCTTTAAAAAAAATGAGATCTACCGGAAAAATTGCGTTAGCTGTTGCGTCATCTGGCATTGCCGCTACGCTTTTGGAAGTAGGCCGAACCGCACACTCTACATTCAAGCTCCCGCTGAAAATCGCCACATATGATAATTCAGCGTCTGTAGTGTTTGCAAACAGAGCAATACAGGAAAATTGATGCGTGACTGCTCATTGATAGTCTGGGACGAAGCTACCATGTCAAGCAAGACGTCTGTGGAAGCACTGGATAGGACAATGCGCAATTTGCGCGAAAAAAATTCACCTATGGGTGGATGTACAATTCTGTTCTCAAGAGATTTCCGTCAAATCCTACCAGTTGTGACTCGAGGAACACGTGCTGACAAAATAAATGCTTCCCTAAAAAAATCAAACCTTTGGCCACATGTCAATAAATTAGAGCTTAAAACTAATATGAGGGTTTCGTCATCTTCACGTGAGAACAGCCTATTTCCAGAGATGCTGCTAAAAGTTGGCAATGGAGAATTAACACAAAGTGAGGGAAGGATTAACCTAGACAACTTTTGTGTTTTGATAGACAACATCCAAGAGCTAGTCAACAATGTCTATCCTGACATTGATAACATAAGTTATAAGACAATATCTTGGTTTATATAGAAAGAGCGATTGTGTCACCAACTAACGAACAAGTAGATAAGGTAAATAACTTGATTCTTTCAAAGATTGATGCGCCGACGAAAATATATTACTCAGTCGATACTGTTCTCGATTTGGAAGAGGCTGTTCATTTTCCTACAGAATTTTTACACTCTTTGAACCCGTCTGAACTCCATCCTCACAAAATGGTGTTGAAAGTAGGTTGTCCTGTTATTTTATTAAGAAACCTGAATCCACCTTAACTTTGCAATGGCACGCGTTTGCTGGTAAAATCAATGAAAACTTTCATAATAGAGTGCACAATACTCACAGGATGTGGTACCGGAGAAAATGTATTGATTCCCCGAATCCTTCTGATACCATCGGATTTAGCCTTCCAATTTAAACGTTTACAGTTTCCGGTAAAGACATCTTTTGCAATGACCATTAATAAATCGCAGGGTCAAACCTTCAACGTTGCAGGCTTAGATTTGAGCGTTGACTGTTTTTCACATGGCCAACTGTATGTCGCTCTTTCAAGAGTAACCTCTAGAGAAAACATGTTTGTATTTTCTAATGAAAAGAAAGCTGTGAACGTTGTATATAAAGACATTCTGTAATATATTAATTGTTGTAAAAATAAAAATAAAAATAATAAAAATGTAAAAAGTAAATAAGAAAAAATGTAGTGTATGAATTTAGATATTCAAAAGATAGAAGGAAATCTTCATGGTATAGGGAAAGGGGAATAGTTTTACTCCAAATTTAACGAGTGCGGGCCACGGACAGTAATGAATCAATCAAAACTACTGGATCGATATTAATCATTTTTTCAGTGAGGCTATATATTTTATACCCGTGCGAAGCCGGAGCGGGCCGCTAGTAATTAATAAAACGTTATGTAGTTTTAAGTTACCCACTTTCCCATCGATCCTACTATGGCCATTAGATACAATCTATGTACTACTAGGGTACTATGGCGATTAATTCTCAAAAAACTATTTCAGATTCGTTAAAACATTCCTGTATCACCTTATGCATCCCACTAGTCCTACCAGCGAATAATTTCCGAGTTCGATGGACTATATCTCGAATACTGAACAAACAAAGAACTTTGGCTGGTCGGACTATAGTCGGTAACATAAGGTGATAGAGGAAATTTTTGTAAGTTTAGTATTCGAGATATAGTCCAATGAACTTAATATCTAATGGCCATAGTATAGGATCGATAGAGAAGTGGGTAACTTAAAACTACATAATGTTTTATTAATTAGTTTCGGAAATTTCTAAATTTATTATAATTGACATATCATAGGATTTTGACCAATTTTGTCAAATTACTTAGTTCCATGCAGATTTTATATTTATTCTGGTAATTTGGATGTGATATCAAGTAATATGTCTTTCGGCTATAAAATCTTTTTTTTGGCTGTGATAGCAGAGACACTCTATCTGCATTAAAAAGAAAGTAGAAAATACTAGAATATAATGAATTGAACTGTCCTAGCGGAATGTAACTAAACAATACAAAACAACCGAAATATATTCTGGGAAGCAAAGTTCTAGAATCATATGATTGTACGGTGTTCCATGATGAGTAACTCGAAATGAATCAGGCGGTGTTTTTTTCCAAAAATTAATCCATTTATTTAAACATTATTTTATCTTAATGGCTAATATATACAAGTTGGATGCTGGATCTAATTATGACATCCTTAACATATATAACAAAAAAGACGCCCGCTGTCCCTAAATCGGGCACTCTGGTACGCCACCTAACTTTAATAAAAATTATGTACAGTGTGGCGCAGAAATTCTCCTAGATTATCAAATTTATCGCTGTCGAACCATTTTTCGTTCGGTGGTCGCTGTATATGATAAATTAGGGGGATACCCGTTCAACCTCTACTGAATATATCCTCGTTTGTCTAAATGTATGAATAAATTTGGACCTGGCACCACTCCTTCCCTCAGGTATTCCTCCGCCAAAGCTGCATCCACATTATACGGTCCGTATATTAACGAGTTTTCTGTATTTTGGCACGCTCGCAAAATATGATTTCGCACCAATGTTAAGATATGTAGGTCAATGCGTTCCGAATCGTAATTATTGTAATGATTTTTGTTTGATACGTAGTGTTTAAAGTCTGTGTTCATCTTTCTGTGTACGCCCCGACAATGTCTGATACACTTTCTCTCAAACACTTGTAACGCTCGTTGGGTAGTATGAATGGGTCCGGTTCACCGAACAGTAAACCATTCCTAAGAATACTGGAACGTTATAGATTTGAAGAGTTACTTCACTCACTAAGGGACTCCGAAGGCGGTTTGCTTCTGCCAGCTAATGCTCAGTGGATGGGGTGGGTTTTAATTCGGAGTGTTAGTAAATCTTGCTTAACCGCCAGAAAGGTAGAATTTATTTAAGGGCAAGGAAAACAAGGGATAGGATAGGATAATAGACCAGATAATGACATACCCACCAACGTTTACTCACCTGTTCCTGTCACATCCTCCCATTGAGCAAAAAAAATTATATCATTTTAATTTATTACACTAATCACTTTGCACTGAATGCCGTATACGGCCGAGAGAAAATTTGTACAACCCATAGAGAAACCGAAAAATAAGTTTTAAGAAAAAGAAATTAAATTAAGAAAATACGAAATTTGAGTTTTGAACAAAATAAGTATAAAAGAAAATTTATTAATCATACTAGTAAATTCAAAAGTTTAAGAAAGAAAAAATATAAAAATAAAAATTAATTTTAAACGAAAATTAATTTGTTATAGTTAGTAACAGTTAATAACACTAATACTAAAGAAAATTTGTTAGCAAATCATTTCTAGTAAAAAAAAAATCATCAAAGCCTTATCTATAACACCGAAAATAATGGCTAAAAAAATTTACTATTCAAACAAAATGGTAAATGAAAAAATTTTATCTAAAAATAAATTGCTAATAAATTGTATACTAATCCTTATTACTAAGAAAACATAATTTAGAAATGAAAATTTAGATAAATCAAATAGAAATAAAACTTAAAAATAAAATTTTTTTTTTTCCTCTACAGTAATATGAAATTAATAAATATAAATTTTACTTAAATAAAATTAAAGTTTGATATTAACGTTTATTAGCATACGTATTATCAGAAATGGTGTCGACGATATTTTAAATTGATATGCAAAAGTTTATATGTAGATCGTTTTACCTTCAATTTCCCGCGATGCACCGGTGTATGTAGCAAGTTAAAACAACCGTAAATTTACTGATTTGCTGTTCGGTTGTTGGACGCCAAGGTAGCGTTTTTACAGAATATAGGATTAATGCGCGCGCACATGTTTTTTTACTAAATCCACAAGATAGTATTGTTTATAGTTTTTCACGAAATTCACGAAATAGTTTTTAATAAATTAAGGTTTACGAAATAGAATATATTGAGCTCCACTAAATTTTATAATTATAATATAAGTTTTAATAATTATAATTTAATCACTAATAACCCAACCAACACCGCAATGTCTGTATTTGGATGGTTATTTCACTGAGCCACTGTATAATTTCGTAGTACACAACACATATATTATTTTACTTTCATTAATGTTCGAGATTTAAAATTTTGTTTTTGTTTTATTATTTCACGGATCATTGTTATTAAACTACAAGTTCCATAATATTGGAATCACTGTAATGAAATGGTGGAACTCAGATTTAAATTCAAAATTTGCAATGTCTTATGTTAACCACAAATTAGTTCTTATAGACCAAACAAAAACTTTCCATTAGGCATTTACACAGCCTCTCGTTATCGTTCTCGCACAAGTTATATTATTTGCTAGCATATATATTCCGTTGAAATTTTTCGGTAGATAGAACATTATATATTTGGTAGTTTATAGTAGTTTTATTATAGGATTATTTATTAGATTTAAATTTAGTTATATATTGGTTATTAATTTATTATTATTAGAGTAATTTATAATATTTAGTCACTATTTAACAATATAATTTATAATCAATTTAAATGTTCAATATATTTAAAACTAGTAATTTATTAGATTAAATTTAATTTTTTCACCTATTAAACTTTTTAATTTAGCAGATATTTAGTAAAAATGGTCGTGTTACGACCAACTCAAAAACTTGACTCCCCGCATGGCAACATTTTTGCCTTTTTATATCTTTCTCTCATACCGTAAGCAATCGTGCGGTTCACAAGAAGAAATTATGTGACCAACAAGTTAATTAAATAAACCGTAATCATTAAATCACATCAGGGGAGTTCCACTTGCATTAGGGGTGATCAACCCATTACTTATTGTAGCGAAGATTCGTTACACACTCTTAATCTTTCCATATATCTTGGTACCTGATTGTACCACACCGGGCATCCATTCGCTAAAATTGATCTAATGAATGCCATTTATGCAATCATTTTTACACGTTCCGAAATATGTTTGCTGTAAAAGAGCCATCCCGTCCCCATAAACACTCTCCTCTCCTTCTATAGCTGTACCGTTGTATGACTGGCTCACGATTTGCGGTTGCGCAGCGGACCTCTAAAAAGTGTCGCTTAGCATTTCGATGTAATTGAATTTGAATGTCGCCGAGGAAATATTTGCTGCTGTACAACACCATGTCGTCTGTATATGCACACGTATGTACATTTTTAGAATATAGAATTTCGCTGCCAACCATCCCTGCCGTATATAAATTGAATAAAATTGGTGCTTTTATGGTGCCCTGTTGTACCCCATTTAGAATTTTGAATTGCCTGGTTGAATGAATGCCGCCCGTTGTCACCATAAATTTTCGATCGTACAATAGCTCGTAAATACATAATTTCAATAAGATCCGTGTTAAAGCCGAAATGTTTTAATTTTGTTAGTAAACCGTCTAGCCAAATTGATTCGAACGCCTCTTTGATGTCAATTATTACCGCTTCAGTAGGATGTTTGAAACTTAATTTATGGCACACGTCCGAAACTAATTTTGTAATTGCGTGAACTGTACTTTGCTCCTGCAGAAAGCTAAACTGATTATCGGGCATTAATTATTTCCTCTGCACATGCTTCAAAAAATTTTGCCCAAGTTCGAGAGTAGGCTAATGGGTCGATAATTTTGCGGGTCTTTTGAATTTTTCTCTTTTTTTAATATTGGAAATATACGCCACCTTCCAACAATTTGGAAACGATTTATTATTTAACAAATGATTGAATATGATAAAAATTTCGAGTAATTGAATTTGGAAGATGTTTCATTATCATATTTGGTATTAGATCGGGGCCGAAAGATTTTTTATTATTTGCTTCTTTTAGGATTCGTGTTAGATACTCGACTGTGATAAAATATTGTGGATCATCTTCTGATTGAACTGGTGCCTCTGCTCGATTTATTGCCGAAAATTGTGATTTTGTATATTTGTATGTATATTTAAATAGTCGTACTCGCCCATCTCTCGCTCTTAACCACCTCGATTTCTCGAACATTGATATCAGTTGCCTCCTGTCGCGTTAAATTTTTAATTTCTGCCCACATTTTATTTCCCGGTTTTAAATTTTTCATGCGATTGACCCAATATTTTTCAATTTGAATTTTTACGTTTTGTTCAGTTAGTTGCACCGTCCTTTTAATTTCTGTTTCCCAAATGTGTATCTGCCTTTGAGTTTCGCTTGTTGTCGTCGTATATGTATTATTATTATGATGATGCCTTCGTTTCTTGCCAAATCTCGCCGGTACGTTTTATTTTTGGTGATTAAAAGACTTTTATGCTTATACCAATTTTTCGATCCTGTGATTCCTGTAGCAATTCATATTGTTACAACGTCTCTATTTAGCTGGTTCATTTTCTTTTACGTTTGGCAAAAGTAATTTCGTAATCTTTTCAATGTAAATTTTGATCTCGTCTTCATCTAAATTCCTATAATTTCTTGCCGATTTGCCTTTTCTAATTTTTCAGTCCACGCCACCCAATTTGTGTCTGTAAAATTATACCACAATCGGTTCCCCTCTACCTCATTTGTTCCTGTTTCCAAATCGCCCACCTCTCTCACCACAATCTCGATCGCTTTGTGATCACTGTCATACCGATGAATTGTAATTTCGCACCCTACAATTTGTCATAATTTTAATGCGCTCATCCGCGACGGCCAAATCTAAAAAATTTCCGGATCTTATAATAGTCGGTGTATCACTTTTGTAAATTTTGCATCTAAACTTCATCTCATTTTAGTTCATCCATCGATTTAAACGGTTGCCCCTTGAATTATTTGCCAAATTTCCCCAATTTATATGCCTCGCATTCAAATCTCTCGCTATGATGTAAAAATTGTTTGAATTTTGTAAATTTAGTGCGTTGAAAATTTTGCCCCACTCTTTCAAAAAGCGTTTAACGGTGCATTTAAATTGAATTTACAATCAAATCTAGTAATGTACACAGATGATATGGCCTTAATTACTAAAACACAGTCAATATCGGAATTGCAACATATGATACAAACGGATATAACTGAAATGACCTATAGCCCTTAAATAAATAACCACTTGATTAAGCATAACTATGAACTTTAGAGTGTTGGAGATCGACATGAATATCCAACGCGAACAAAAGATTCCATTAATTTTTGTAGAACTAACATGGGACAGTCGGATATGGTGTATAAAAGGCTCTTATATTTTAAACAACTCCCATTAGTCTTGAAAAATCTCAATCAATTAGACATGTTTAAGACAAAACTACATTCGTGATTATCTTCTCAACAAACATAATTCAAAACAAAAAAAAAAAGATATTGATCTGGTCTGTGGAAAAGCATGAATCAAATGTAAATAATTTTCAGATTACCAATAGCTGATTATGTTATTTTCATATATTGCCCATGATTTTTGTAATTTTTAACTTTAACATTTTTTTTAAAATTAATTCCGTTTTTGTTACAATTTATTTCAAATACATAATTTTTTACAGAAGTAGCAGAAGGTGAAGAGGCATTAGCAGGCAGGAGCAGGTAGGAGGCAGAAGCATTTTTTAAAGAAATATTGATAAAATTAAAGATTTTATATGAAGTTTGTTGTCATATAAATTTTTGTTCAGATTAGTGTTCCCCAATACTTCCCGAATTTATTGTACTTACTTTAGAGTCACTCTGTATAATATGAATATACAATGAAATAAATCGCATTAATTTGTTCAATAGATTATGCTTAGAAAATCTAAAACTTGCAGTCTTAGCATAATACTTCGAATTTACGGTTCAAGTTTGTGAAAAACGGTTTGGAAAATTGAAACAGTTTTCGAAAGTTATTCGAACAGCAGCCAAGACAATATTTTAATTAAAAGCTATTTATAACCATATACATACCCAGACGAAACGTGGCAAAAAAATAATATTACCTTTATAAAATATTAAGCAGTATAACGTCTGAGTGTATATTCACCCCTTTAACAAATAAAATTGCGATAAACAAAGTACATATTTAAGTTTTATGTTAAATGTTTAATTTCACCTGAAAATTACAAGATAATACCAAACAAACAGAATAAAACAATTACCAAAACTAAATGAATGACAAGATGACTACAACGCCGTGACACCATAAAATAATTTCATTATAATTTTTCCCCGATTTAACATTTTCCATAACGCGGCATCGCAACGAGAAACAACATCTTCTTAATATTTATATACCGTCGTAGCGACGTAGCGCCGTAAAAAGGATTAAGAATTTTATTTTATAAGTTCGCATATCATTTCGAATACCTGTGGAATGAGTATTGTTCTCTTGTGTCTTAAACATATTAAAGATTGTTTCAATTTAAAAGTCTAAAAATATTTTAATCTGCTTGCGATACCTAGAATTTGTATCATGTATAGAATTTTGCGCTCGCATAAGATAAAGAAAATCAATAATGCGCGAAGAAACATTATTGTGATGGGGGTGGCAGCATTAGAAAACCTCAAATCTATATCAGTAACATATATGTACATAATGCATCACGAATATCTTAAATCAACGTACATGTTATAATAGTGTACCGTAGAAAACGAATTTATTGGCCCACCCTGTATAAGGATTGATAGAATTATCTTACAATATATACATCTATATATATAGCTAATTTCTTTAGGAAACGTTAATCTAGAAACTATGTAGATATAATTAAATTTCAATCTTTCGATTATTCCTTCGTTTCCATTTTCACATTTTCCTGTTGTATTCAATATAGCATGAACATTTTCTTTTCATATTCCGTTTATACATATAAATCAAGAATGGGGAAAATAATCAATTTCTACGGGTATATACAGTAAACTTAATGGTTGATCGATTACTTTCTTGTGTACAAAATATAGGTTTGAGAATTATTATTACTCGAATAAGGAAGATAGATTAAGATTGCATGCCATTAATTTCAATTCGAAACTATCCACTTTAATTTTGAAATATTTTTCAATTGCAACATTGTTTCTGCACAATGTCGGGATACATTTTTCTACTTTATTTATTTATGTTTTTCAATTTGCACTTTGCAAAACATGAAAGTTTGAAGATAAATGTGTTTATGTTATATTTTTCTAGCAAATTATTTTGTAGACGTGTTACGAGTATGCTGGCAAAAATAAAAATTTCCGGCGGTATTAAATTCAATTTGTTAACACTAAACTGTATGTATATCGAGAACGGCGTTTATACCCGTATACACTACGGTTTTAAGTACTAATGCTGTATAGATACAGAACTAGCTTTAAAATTACAACATTTATTTACTCTATAGTTAAAATTTTCTATTTTAATTTCATCTCTACTTACTTTAACTTTTATTGTTTTATGTTGTTTCTTCTTCATTTTGATTGTCTATCAAAACCTTTATTGAATTTGTATTTTTACTCCAAGCAATGTATATTATGTTGGTATAATGGAACATCCTTGGAAGTTAAGCGTCCGTTTCGTTGCAAAATTTTAACCCGTCAGTAACATCTACTACTCGTAAGAAACGCCAACTATAGTCGTCCACCACGTATACTACTCGTCGACAATGCGATCACACCCGTAGTGATTGGATAATTTTCATATCTAGAACTTCTGTTTCCGGAGGTTTAAGTTAAGCCAACTATTTATTATAAAATGCACTCCTATTTCCAATTAACTTATTCTGTGTGCCGATTTTTTCAGTGTAAAACGTACAGTGCAAAATGTTAATTCCTAAATTACATACGCAACTGTTAATTAGCCACCATCGATAATGAAAACCTCGAAAAACTGGTAATCCAGATTGGCAGCTCAGTAATATCAATGATGAGGAACAAATTAGGTGTCTCCAAAAACACAATCAGTTTCAGCTGATACATCTATTGAGGTAAGAGTAGAGTTGTAATTAAATCTAGCAGTTATGTGCATATTTTGAGTCAATGCTCAAACCGCACGAGCACCAAAATTAAATTTGGAAATCGTCGAGCATCCACTCAGAGAATATAGGAATTATACAATAGATAACCGAAGAAAGATTGACTAAAAAATATTTTAGGAACTGACAATACGGAAAGTTAATATTTATAATTAATTTAACTATTGCAATTAATCGTTTTGTTGATGGCCATAACACTCATAAGAAATTTAAGGACAAGTTTCAAGTGAGTTATGTCTGTACTTAGTGATAATAATTATAGCGTTATATTCTACAGCTATTAGTTTTTTGCAACAGTGCTGCTATGCTGCATTCAAATCACCATAAAATTGTTTTCTAAAATGTTATTTACTGGCGCAAACAACTGTTTTGAAAGCATTTGATTATTGCATTACGCCACAACTTAAACATAATGGATTTAAAGCATGCGGCCTGTACACATGGAACTACTCACCATTAAGTTTCTAATGCTAGTCAAATTTATCCAGACTAATCCAAAAAATACAACAACAACAAACTTATTGTAATAGTATTGGGGTAACAAGAACATTCAGGCGAATCTATATTGCGCAATTTAGGCGAGATGTGATTTTTAACCCTCATGTGAGTGAAGAAAAAAACATCTTAATTTGAGTGACTACACCGAGAAAAATAATTGCATATACGTAACGAATCCTTCCGTCAATTGAAATAAGCATTCTTTCGTATTTAGCCCACCAATAATTCGTTAATGGTATATAAGCAAGTTCCTTAAGCATCAAAATATATATTAAATAATTTTTTTTAAATTAATTAAATTTCGTCGAACTAGTTATAATTTACGATTACATTAACTTTACTTAATTTTAAAGAATATTATTATTATTAACTTTAACGAAGCGTTCGTTACATAAAAAAAAAACATTTCAGTTGAAATTTAGTGTTTAATGAAATTTAATTAATGTAAATATTTCACTTTGGAATTAAAAATTACGTTTAAAGAAATTTAATAAACTTAATTAATTAAATTAATTAATTATAACTTTCAACTTTTAAGAATTTTGTCCACTGCCATCTCTGTTTCATTTTTTCAAGGATCGAAGGATTGAAAATAAAACACCAATAATTCAAAATATTGACTTTTTTATTTCATTAATAACACTTTAATATTAAAAAAAAACACACAAAAATTAAAAATTAAATTCTTGACCTAGGTTCTTCAAACAAATATTTAAATTCTTTTCATTATCAAAACAAAAATTATTAATTCAATTAAATAGTTAAAAATAAAACCCAATATAAAAATTAAATTTAAATAATGAAAAACAACATCGATTACTAATTAATTTTGTTTTAGTTAATGTTATGTTTTACCTTATTTATTAATAAACTGACCAGCGGGAATGCATCTTCGTATTTAGTCACTATTTTGTAGAAAAAATGTTAGAGGAACTGCCAGACTGGTTTTGATTGGGGTGGATATTCCAAGTCGAACACTTGGAAAAGTTTAAACGCCCAGGCCATGGCGGTCAATAGGCTAAAACATTTATATGATCGCATAGAATACAAAATACTGATTTTCACTCTATATGTTTACGCTGATTACAAATAAAAATTGTTGAATCTTAGATTTAAGATTTGTTTGAACTTTAATAAATTTATCGATATCCTGTGATGTTGGCAAGAGTTTCAAAAACGAGTTTTGAGAGTCTTTTATTATGAATCTCATGTACTGATTATTCAAAGTTTTTTTTTGTCGTTGGTTTTATAAGCGCATGCAACGGCACCAAAAATGTTCGAGCCTCTAAAATTAATCGATTACTCTTATTACCTGAAACATTGTTTGTTGATTATACTCTTAAATAACTTCTTTGAAAGTGATTCTATAATTTAGATAACCATTATTGAAATTATATCGCTGTACATAAATATTTCTGGAATCTCTCCGGAATGACTGTGAGTAAGGGGGACCATCATTAATAATGAGTTAATATTTTTGTCGCTAACTTGTTTAATCCAATCCAGTCTATATGTAGGAGATAATGTCCATTATTCTAGTATGTATCCAAATTGTTATCGTTTTATTTATATTTTGACATAACTCGCAAGCGGTTTCCGCATCTGAAACATTAAATAATTTTGGTAAGCATTACTATCTTAAAATTATCAGCATGATTAAACATTACCGTTGAAATTGTTCTCAATTGCACGTTTATTTGGTAGAAGTTTCATGATACTATTGTTATATCTGTCATAAAGTTGTCCTTTAGATTTCATTTTTTGACGTCTTTCGAAGAATATGAACTGAAATATATTTTGGTTGAGAGTTAAAACAAACATTTTTTAAGAATGTGTTGCTGTTTTCCACTTACCTTAGTTTCATTCGGGAAATAGTGCTCAATTTGTTTTGAAATTTATAGTATCGAAATCTCGATAGTAGTGCTTTGCCCGGAATAATGTCTTGCGAAGATTTCTTTTAGGGAAACCTGTTTATCTTGTGCCCTGGTAGAACGCTCAGATATCGTATTTGTTAAATCGCACGTAGTCCAGGTTGCTTTCTTATTTGCCATTTAATTAAATCATGAATTTTATTCGTATACCTAACGATTCGTGTTTAAGAAGTTCTTTAATGTGTTGTTCCTTCATGCCTTTCAGTGCTGTCAGGTCAACTTGATTTCCAAAAGAATAAAATAGTATTAGCTATATTTACAGATGATAACTGGAGGGAAAAAGGGACATCATTGCCATTTTGCTACAAAGGTAACATACTATAAAATATATAAACGTACTCGTATCTGGCTCTAAATAATATAATAAAATAATATTACTTTGTAATGTTGGTAATAGTTGTGGTAAATCCCTGATGATGTTAAAGATTTCATCAGTTTGATTAATGGTGTGCTGCTCGTTGATAAAAGAATTTATTGTTCGATTACTATATAAAGATGCTCCATCTATTGATTGATTGATTGATTGATTGATTGGACTGTAGAACCAAGTGCTAGCCAAGAGTCCCGGATAACGCCGGGCCTATTCCTACAGCCTGTTTACATATAACAATAGGAAGGATAGGAAAGGTTTTTTTTTTTTTTTTTTTTTTTTTTTTTGGGACGGAACGATCCGGTTGCAGACACCTAGCGATCGTACGGCACAACACAATTCTAATCTACTTCTAATCTACTAGGAAGGACAAAGGCTTAATAGGTTTAATGGATAACGATGGTATTGCTTTGATCTTCAACAATTGCCTCACTAAATCAGCAACCTGAGAAAAAATAATATTATTTCACGTGTATCTGGAAATTTCCTGTAATATAATTCTATATTAATATTTTTCAGCTATCTAACAAAATTGATTAATTAGATCAGTCCGGTTCCAAATACCTAGGTAAAGCCAATAGTTAATAACATAATGAAAGCACAATTCTAATGTACACAACCAGCAATTAATATTTCAAAGAAGTATTATTTCATAACATCTAAAGATTCCTGAAATTAATTCTTAATTAATCTACCCTACCGGTTTCCTAAATAATATACATATTTATTAATTTAATCCTCTACAACTCCACAACTTACAATAAAATTTCCTGAAATCATAGTAATTTGAATTATATTAACAATTAATATTAAATTATTAATAATTTCTCTAAAATCATTAGCATTTAATAAATTCACTGCAAACTGGCCGTTAAAATAACTCAGTAAACATATATTAATTATTAAACCTGAAAACAAACTGTATGCTTATTACTGACTACTTAATTTATTTAATATATTCAACCTTAAAAAATAATGAAGCGAGACTCACGGATGACGCCGGGATCGCCATACACCTTTATTACATTTAACAAGATGGAAGGATAGGATAGGATAGGCAAGTTAAATATGACGGAATCGACCCGGTTACAGACACCTAAGTAGTCGATAGTTAGTAAATTGTTAGTGTTGAAAATATAATGTAAAGCGGTTAGCACAAGACAGCACAATTATTTTTAATTTTTTTTTTTTAGATATAAATAATCAGCATCCTAAAACAAAATTATAATTAATAATGTTGCCATCTAAATTCTAAATGGTAAATTTCTTGAACAAAATGTCATTATTAAAGATTCATTGTTTAGAACAGTATAAGATTTAATTAAATTATACTTGAATAAAATAAATGTAGTGTAATGATTAGTACCTATTACCTAAAATAATTTGTTTCTCTTAAATTAAATAAAATAAATCGAATTTAAATATTGTAGAATCAGGAAAAGAACCCACAACCTTTCTATCATCAACGGATAGAATCTTTTTGAATCTGTTAATTTAATAGACTTATTTATAAAAAAAATTAAATTAAAAAAAAAATACATACTATATATTGTAAAAGTCACTTGCGTGCTTGCCATCCCTAATCTAATTCAAATATTATGTTTATTTATAAAAATAAAAAATAACGACATCTTGTTTCAACGATAGCTAATCTGGAATCTATAAGGTAATTTATCAATAATGAATGTGTGACAATTATTCCCAATCAGAATTAAATAAAACTATTAAGCTAATCAGGGATCTGTAAAGTGACAAAATTAATAATAAGTAGGTGCTAGTACAGTTGTAGAATCCATTGAAATCAAATAACTCATTCGATTGTTGAGCGCCCCAATTATTAAATAATTGATTAACTAAATATTGAAATAAGAAATTCAAAATTAATCTCTCATTAAATAAATTATAATATTATTAACAACAATTACATAAATAATCAATCATATAATTGATAACCAGTGAGAATTATTTATCCAACCTAGAACAAGCTAACAAAACCTTTAAATATTTACAGTCTCCCGAAGTAAGCTAGAAAAAGTTTAATTAAAGAAATTCCATGAACCCATAAAATAAAAACCTTTGTATCTAAGTATAGCAACATTTGTCTGCATTTAAATTTTATTCTGTGCTTCCACACTATATCTGTAACTTTAAAAATTCAATATCAAATTTATTAGCAAACCCGATAGTCATTATACGATTCCTACCTTGTCTGCTTCCTAAAAAAAATCATGAAAATTTGCAAGCTTCTTAAGAAAAATACTAATTAAAATTAAAATTTAATTTAAACAAGAAACTGGTAACACTGTTTTGTAACTTTATAGAATTTCCCTCCACCAACACTTTAATGTTCCATATAACTGTAGTTTTATTGATCTAATAATAATTGATTTAATAATATTAGTAATATATTATTAAGAATTAAATTGAAATTAGAATTCGACCTACACACAAAAAAATAAAAGGTCACTACAACACCGAATCGGTGTTACATAGTGTCCCACCGATCGGATATTTATAATTTGAATCCAATCGGATGTTATAATAAAAATGTCAAAAAATACTATTGGATAAAAACTTTTACACCAAATTTGTTTATAAATTATATCCATTAAAATAATTATTATATTAACACCGATTTGATGAACTTCGTAACACCGTTTTATCTTTTGGAAATATCCTCTTGGGCATTATAAAGACCCAAATTGGGAATTTTTGAAATAAGTAAATAACATAAATTTTAATTTTATAGTTATTTTTATTTTATTTTTGTAAATGAAATATGGTTTACAATTTGGTAAAATGCCTTGAATAACGTTGTAAAGATATTAATGGTTATAAAATCAATGATAGCGGAATTTCCTTACTATCGCTAATAATGCTGTACGACAAAACTAGATTTTTTGATGGACCTCAAAGAATCAGGTGTGGCTGCGTAATTACATCTGTTATAGTTGTTCCATTCTGAAAATATATGTTATTATTTTATTTTAGGTTTTAATTTATAAATATGAATGACTAGTATACTTACTTTTTCAAACACTAAATATGAATACGGCTGTGGGTTTACGGCAGTCGTTCATACATTTTTTTCTCTCTTAGTATGGCAAAGATGTTTCAATACAAGCAGCACACTGAAATTGTCATCAAATTCTAAATAAATTAAAAAAAACAAAAATTAGAATTAATTTTTCACTCACACATTTTTTTCATTAGTTTATCTGTTTACCATTTTAATGGATTCTTAACAATGATGATCTCACCTGAATATTTCCACAATTCACAAATTTAATAAACAGTACTACAACTTTTTATGTTACATTTACAAAAATGTAATGAAATTTTGAAGTAATATCCACAAAATGCAAATGAAGACTGAAATGTAATATTTAAAATCGTTAATCCTTGAATTTTTTTTTTATAAAAAACTCCAAAAAAGTATTAAATTTTATCCAAAGGGAGTTTTCCTGAGTTTTTGGGGGTTTATAGTAATATAAAACATATTCACAAAAGGTTGAAAATTCTTTAACACCAAAAGAGGTAACAAATTTTATTTTCAAAAATAGTAGTCCTATCGGATAAACTTAAATATCTATCCGATGATGCGGTGTTGGATTCTAAAATAATTATCCGATTGGATAAAAATAAACTAGTCATTAGGATAAAAAAATTATTAACACCGCTTATTTTTTTGTGTGTATAATTAAAAATTTCTAATTTGGTTAATCATTAAAATAAAATATAATCCTGGCGACGGAAATTGTCTCTTCAATGTAGTTCTTGAAACAAACTAACTTCTTGAAAAAATTTGGAAGCTTTTATACCCAGTCAAATCTATTGAAAGAGCTTATAAGGAAACAAATACTTTATTACAAAATATTTATCTAAATCAACTTAACCCGAAATTAAAATTTGTTCTGGTTATGTGTAAATTATAATTTATTAATTTCTAATAATAAAACTCAGTATTGATAACTGTCCAATCAGAAAACTTTAAAGAAATATAGTATAATTATTAAATATCTCGGATGGTCAAGAATCTTAAATTCTTAAATAAATTAAATCAGTAAGAATTAGAGATACCGACCAACCAAACAGACTGCAACACATTAATTAATTCCTAAAAAGCGATATCCTGCTAACATCATTAATCAACTAAAGTTATGCTTTACAAAACCGTAATGATATATGACAGATTTGAAACGTATCGTGGTGACCCTATAGTTCAAAATTTTCAGCGTTCGACCGATCATCCTAAAATTACTAAAATAATTTTCCCCACGAAAGTGACAGCAAACTTCAACAGAAACATCAATAACATTCATCAAAAGACTAATTTGCAATACAATTCGAAATCTCAGGCAATGGTTTTATGTAAGATTGTAAATTTGCCTTATAATATTAATAATTTATAACTACGTCAACTCCTAAACAAAACAATTTTAAATAGCCGATAACTCATTATTAAGCATTTTGGTCTTTCAACACATCGCACAATGGGAAACCATTACGTCGATCGACACTTCACAGCCAAAAACGCTTAAAGGCGGTGATTCATGCATAAATCCCATCCGACAGACACAAATAACAATCACTCTGATTGGTTGAATGTCGGCCATATTTTTTTTATCGTACGACAAAAATTAAAAATTGAACATTGCTCAATTTTGTATAAGATTTGAGAACAAAAGAATTCATAATAAAAAAAAAAAAAAAAAAAAAAAATCTAAACGAACAAAAGTAAAAACACTTTTTAGGTTGCTTGCTTTATAAAATGTCAAAATATATCCATACGACAAAATTTTGTACATGTATCACTTACGTGTGAATTTCATTTTGATCGTATAAGACAAAAAAATATTAACCAATCAGAGTGACCACCACTTACGCCAGTCAGACAAAATCCATACATGAATCACCACCTTAATAATGAACATAAATATAGCTAACGATAGAGCATATGTGAAGAATACCTTCCGTACGATGAGAAACATAATGTTCAATGAACAGCCATCACAACCGCAGACACCGACTTATCACATACTCAAAATGAACGAACTCCATTCAAATTACTCTAAACATCAAA
Source organism: Nephrotoma appendiculata (assembly GCA_947310385.1). Lineage (NCBI taxonomy): Eukaryota > Metazoa > Arthropoda > Insecta > Diptera > Tipulidae > Nephrotoma > Nephrotoma appendiculata. Next base: position 170,248,976 of record OX371225.1, read on the forward strand.
GAAACATTTATTGTAATACAGTTCCATCATATCCTCGCAGCCACTGTGTATATTGATCACACATCTCGTCAAAACCCAATGCAGTTCTCTATAGCATAGAGAAAAAGTGTATCTCAACCCCAATCGCTAAAGACATAAATTTAGCAAATATGTATCTATATAAAAAAATAAGCTGATGAATTTGAATAAATCCAAATAAAACGTAAAAACTATCAAAACGCAGAAATACTCTCAAAAACATCGGTCCCGGTTGATACATATCATCCATCCACGATCCCAAACAAAAACGCAGAGAGATCTAAAACAGAAATTTTAGAACTACTACTACTACTAAAACTATTAAATCAAACTTGACACATAAAACAGCGAAACACCAAAGAAAAAAAACGCATACAATAATGAAAAAGCCAAAAAATGAGCATCTGAATAGCGAATCCGTTAAGAAAACAACAACAAAAATCCATGATTCGATCGCTTTTTTTTAATATTCCTTCGTATAGAAAAACATTTACACACACAAGCACAAAAAGTTAATACATATATAATATAACAATGCAAAATGAAACATGTAAATAAATAAAATTAAAACAAAAACTCCTATGATCATGAACATTGTTCCTTCGTACACCCACACATACACAGCTAAAAGCATATCCAAAGCATACTGAAATGCATATCCCGCCGGCCGCCACACACCTCCAATACCAATCTCCATATAAAACATAATATGCTTTTCTGTGCAATCACACAACTCAAACATAAATGAAATAAAAAATATTTCAAGGACATATTTGACTCATTCTAGTTAAAATTCCATTTAAGAGAGAGCAGAACAAAACATTGGTTTAAAAAAATATCAAAATACAAAAAACGCTCGTGTGGAATGGCCCTATAGGATTCAAAATTACCAAAAGCAGAAAATACGCAAAATAAACAAGCATAGTCTTCTTAGCAAAAACAAAAACAAAAATTGTTAGCAAGTGTAACAAAAAAGAACAACAGAATTGAAAAAACCCTTTCTCGCGCAATCAATACTTGAATAAATTGCCACTACATGAGGATACTACTTAGTACTCTACACCTTTATGAGTTATAAATATGTTTATATACTCAAATTTTGTTTTTTTTTTTTTAATTTATATGTAATAAAATCTTTAATAATAAGAAATTAAATGAAAAAAACACTTATCTTAAACATCAAACAAATCAACAAAGTCCTACATATTGAAAATTTACATACAATGCGTATGATGCATTCAAACAACGGCATCAAAATACATACAAACGAAATTGTTATATACATATTCTACGCCTTGCGAGCGCATCACACACAAATTAATAAAATCATGCAATATATATATAACTTTTCACCTTACTTAAAACACACAACTATTATTATTAATATTATTATTTATTTATTTATATACTAGAGTCTAGAATATGAATATATTATTTAATTAATTTAAACACATTTGAATTGTTTACTTATTTAGAGGAGAGAACAAAAACACGTCTTTCCTCTACGACGTTCAATCGCCGACCCCCTATATAAAGATGCTCCATCTATGTTATGATATTGCGGTCGTAAATTCTCAAACCTTTGTTGATTGGCAACGAGTTGCAGACCAACTAATGAGATAGTTTAAGTTGAAGCTAAATTGCTTACTAAATTGATACTTTGCTTATCGATACTAATTTATTTAATGATTATGTTTATTGTAACAAAACCAATACGTGCACTATTTTCTAATTTTCCATTTAGATTACACAAAGCACTTTTTTTTTTTTAAATAACCACTTGCATTTTTTTTTGTTATTCATAATAATAAGCAAATCACTTACCTTTGAATTTTTGTGTAATTGGTAACCCAATATTCCACTCTTTTTATAAATCACAAATTTCCGATGGATTCGCCGTTAGACAATTTTTGTAATTTATTATTTATTATCCGAGAAGCTTTTGCTATGTTCAATTCAAAACCACGCAGAGAATTTAGCACTGTAAAGAATTTATTCTTTATTGTGAATCATTTTATTCTGTTTAAAGAATATTATTTAAATTAATTAATGTTTAATAATTAAATGACGAATTTTAATAGAAGCTATTAAGTGTTTTTAAACTTGTTAATATTTAATTAATGTAAAGAATATTAATTTATAAACAATTTATGAAATATAATTTACAGAAAGAAAATTAGTTACCAAATGCTAACGTTTTTCGGAATTGCTTCGACATATTTCGCTGTTTTTAGTTCATTTAAAAAAAATAATTGCATTAACAATATTTACTTACATAGTAAAAACAATATTCATGAATATTCTTAAATTTAAGAAATAATCTTTGCTTTATCGTCATTATTTATTAAAGATTTGAATTTAATTTTATTAATTTGATTGTGTTGGAGTAAAAAATTCATAAAAAACTAATCAACCATTTAAAGAATATTATAATATATTAAATAAATATATCTGTTGTAAAACATTATTCTTAAATATAATGAATTTAATTAAACCTTTTTTAAAGAATATGAGTTTGTTAATGGGATGTAAAAATTTCTCTCGGTGTAGGGTACCTGGGTACCCTACTTGGAATTTTTCTGGAAACTAATTTTTTTTACATTTTTTTTTTTGCAATTATGAAATGTATAGCTAATTTTGCTAAAACTACATAAATTGAAAACTAGCTGCAACTTGTCAGTTTTCGAAGAACATTTTGTAAAAAAACCTAAATAATCCAACATGTCACATCAGTGAAAAAATTATCGATAGTAATAAAAAAATGTTGGTTAGTTTTTTTAAAATAAATAAAAATATAAACATAAATTAAATGAAATAAATAAACAGAAACACAAACAATGATATACAACGACATATAACACAAAACTTTAAAATATTTGCATACTATATCTTTCAAATACAGAGTAAAATATATAAAGGTCTCCGGGTACCTTTGTTACTCTAATTCGTACAACTAAACTACTTTTTGTTCTCACGTGCGTAAGGCTTGAACTGGCCTTATTTGCATCCCAAAGTCACTCTAAAGGTCGTATCGACAGACGTGACTACGACTTTTAGTCGTAATCGCGATTTCTTTGAAAATGATGTTCAGAAACTGTATTTTTAGACGCGGCTAAAACCGCGAATTAATTCGCGAATTTATTGTTATTTTTAAACGCAACTTCAAGTACAGCTTTTCAAAAAGAAGAAACCAACATAATAAAAAAAATCAATTATCTGTTTAAATTTTTAAGAAATCTTTATTTTCGTTATGTCGACAAATATCGTAGTTTTTATTAGCCCGTCAATCAGCTCGTCATTGAAAAATATTTACGCTGTTTGTCATATTCTTTACCACACAATAAAATTGAATTTTGTTGGAAATCGAAAAGAATTTTCCATTAGATTCAATTAAGTTTACTATAAAAATACAGTAGCATTTTTCGGGAAGTACCATTTTTTATTAAGAAAATAGAAAAAAATAAAAATGAGCCGTTTAAGCGAGGAGGATAAAGATATTATATTAAAAATAATTACTAAATATAAATCTGTAGTAGAAAATAAAAAATCGGATTCTACTTCAAATAAAGAAAAAACAGCTGTTGGGTCACAATATGCCGCGAATATAATGCAGAAAGCATTACAGGAGACAAAACTTGGCAACAGCTTAAATCAGCCTATAAAAATATGAAGGGCAAGTTGAGAAAAGGCACAACTTGATGTCGCTTCACAGAAAGAAATTGTGAACAATATTGTTATTGGTGGTTTGCCTATGGATGTTCCCAATATCCCCAAATTCATCTCAGATGCCATTCGACATATTAATTGTGAAGCGGAGATAACTGAAATAAAAAAAATGTATCATACTCCTAACTCGACATCAAGGTTAAAAAACTCATACATAATTACCTTAAATTCTGTTGAGATTAAGAATGATATCTTAACTAAATTTAAAATGCATCGTCGTTCATCTAACTCGCCTACACAAACAGGATATTATGTTGTGCAGCACTTCACCAAATTTCAGTCAAAATTATATAATGAAGCCAAGAAACTGCAACGTGCACACAGCTACAAGTATTTATGGGCCAAAGATGGGAAAATATTCCTACGCAAGACAGGTGAATCGACAATCCACCATATCTTTAGTGTCAACGATATTTTTCGGCTGGATAAGCTGTCAACACCTCATCATGATTCTCCAAATGGTTCATCATCCGGTAAAGGAACCTAAAGCACATTTAAGATCCAGTCAAAGGCCGATATCTGCAGACTTGAAATATGAATCACACACTCTTGAATCACCACTGGTCACATTCACATCATCATCATTCACACTCTGGAATCACAGTAATTATAGTTTTATATTCACTTTTATTAGAATTAGATCACTTGCAATTGTCATACTGGAATAGAGTTAAAACCTTATAAATGTCTTTTTGGCATTTGTCTAAAGGCTCAACTACCCTACAATATTTTTTACCACTACATGGTCGGTTTATTTGATCGATATTTTTATTTTGATGAATGGCTCGGTAGTCTTACCAATTTAATTAAGCGGCGCAAAATAATAATTTTATTTATTATGAATGGTTACATTAATTTGATTATTATTAATTTCAATGGGCAGCTCAATGAACTTTAATCTTGTTTACCAAAACATACGTAGTATGAGGAAAAATTTAGATAAGCTGCTTGTATACATTGGGTCCGGTAATCTACAGCCTCAAATTATTGGTTTATCTGAAATTTGGATTTACGACAATGAAGTCGAGAATTATGGTGTAAAGGGGTACGATCTATTCACGTCTTGCCTGCATGATAAACGTTCGGGAGGTGTTGCTGTTTATGCACATAGCAGTCTAAATTGCAAACAATTTAATCTACTTTTCCAAACATTCAACGCGGTCGGTTTGACGTTCTTTATAAATTCTAAATTAGTTTGTATTATTTGTATTTATCGTCTTGGATATACAGATATCTCCAGTTTTATTGATGAATTCAGTGGGCTTTTGGAAGGTCTATCCCACTCTAACTTAATTATCATGGGTGATTTTAATATCGACTTCCTCAAGCAGAACGCAATGCTTGATAGGCTGCTAATTTTATTATCGGAACATGGTTTGGATAATATTCTTGAACCAACACGAATTACAAATGCCACAGCTACTTGTATTGATAATGTACTCCATAGATTTGATCAAAGGTATTTTCCGGTAGTTTCTTACAGTGTATTAGACCTAAAAATTTCAGATCACTGTTTAATTGAAATTAAATTAACAGGAACCTTTAACATTAAATCTACTTCTCGGCGAACCTTTGAAGTTTTACAGATTGATTTCAATAAGCTAAAGGAACTACTATTGTATGAAGTATGGACTGATGTTTATTCTTGCCTAGATGCTTCTAAGGCCTACGATAATTTTATTAAAATCTTCAAAGGTCACATTAAAAAAGCACTTCCATTAAGTTGTGTGCCAATAGAGCAACGAAGCTAAAGCCATGGATGTCTGATGATTTATTGAGACTAATACGTAAAAGAAATAATATTTGTCGCCCTGCAAAAAAACATACCAGCAACCGTAGATTGAAACAATATAGCTTGACGCTGTGTGACTCTGTTAACCTACAAATTGATATAGCCAAAAAAAGCTTTTATTCTCAAAAGTTCAGCAACAATGGCAGTGATGCTCGTAAAAATTGGAAAACAGTCAATGAAATAATTAACGGAAAGCCTGATTCAGTCGAAATTAAAGAAATTGTTAATCAAAGAGGCTGCAAAATATCTGGTCCAGTGCAGATTGCTAATGAATTTAACGAGTTCTTTACTAGTGTTGGTGATGCTAATGCTGCCAGTCTCCTCTCGGATGATGACAAAAATAGATTAATATGTCAATATTACCAATCTATAGATAGTTGCGTTTTTTCGGAAATTTCATCTGAAGAAGTGTATTTTACAATTCTTTCGCTAAAAAATAATTCAACTCCTGGTTTGGATGGGATTTCAAATAATGTTGTCAAAAAAATGTCCTGGTTCTTAGTTGATGTCTTATCTTTTATTTTCAATTTAAGCTTGGTAACTGGAATTTTTCCTACATCGTTAAAGCGAGCCTTAGTTGTTCCGATCTTTAAAAATAATGATAAAACTAGTATGAACAACTATAGACCAATCTCTCTACTTTCGGTCTTCTCGCAAATATTTGAAAAAGCCATAAAAAGTAGAATCGTTTTCTTCCTAGAAAAAAGAGACTTTTTCTCTCCCGACCAATATGGTTTTAGGAAAAATAGAAATACTGAACAAGCTATCGTGTCTTTCCTAGAACAAGTAACTGAACATATTGATAAAGGGTCCAAGGTATCTTCTCTATTTATAGACTTAACAAAGGCTTTTGACAGAGTTCAACATAGCACATTGTTAAAAAAGCTATATTGTTGTGGATTCAGAGGGATAACCCGGGATTGGTTGTCCTCGTATTTGAATGGGCGAACGCAATTGGTTAGAGTAAATGGACAATTAAGTAAAGAGTTACCGATAAATGTGGGAGTCCCACAGGGTTCTGTCTTAGGACCTTTATTATTTTTAGTGTATGTAAACGGTATCTTTCGACAACAATTTCGAGGGTCTCCAACTGCTTTTGCTGACGATTTCTCGTTTACATATGCTAGTCCAAGATCATGATTTAAAAAGTTTGTCTATTTGGTTGGAAGCACATAATTTTGTTTTGAGTCACAAAACGAAATTATTACATTTTAGGGATACCTCATCGTTGTATCTTGAGACAACGTATCATACTTTCAAATGCAGCAGAAGCAATAACACGCAATGCCCTCCTAATGACTGCTTCTTAGTGAACACTGTTGATGAATTTCGATATCTAGGTATTATTATTGATCGAGATCTAAATTGGAAAGCGCACACACAAGGGCTGAAAACTAGACTATCATTGGTCTCCAGAAAAATGTATGTCTTACGGCTATTTTGTCCGCAATATTTACTTAGGACGATTTACTTTGCATTAGCGGACTCAATACTGCAATATGGTTTATCATGTTGGGGTAGTGCTTGCAATGCTACACTACGTCCTATCTACGTGCGACAAAAGCAGTTAATCAGAATAATGTGCTTTAAACCATCCTTTTCGCCTTCGTGGCCATTATTTGAAAATCTCAGCATACTTCCTCTACGTCACATATTCGTCTTCAAGGTACTTAGAATATTCTATGTTAAAAGTGGGAATAATTTTGTGACTCATGCAGGGTATAATCTCAGATCAAATCATACCTTCTTGAAACATATTCCTAAGTTTAGATTAGATCTAAGAAGAAACTTTATTAATGTCATTGCACCAATCATCTTTAACAATTTACCGTTGGATATTCGTAAGTGCGGCAACTTCTCTAGTTTTTCACTATACCTTAAAGAATGGCTTCATCAAACTAAAAATATTGACCATCTTTTTGAACTATTAGTTTAAAATATTATTGTTTTTGTTTTTATTGGTTTTAAAATTATATATGTTAAAATTAAATGGTGTAGTTTAAGAGGTTTTAATATATTCATGTGTAATAATTAAGATGTAGTTATAATTTTATTATACAATTTTTGTTTCTCTTAATTTTAATTTTAACTGTAAATTAACTTGATTTTAAATTGATTTTCTTTGTAAATAGAATTCAAATATTTTTTTGTGGCTTAGAATCAGGGGACCAGTCACGTGATCTATTTTGATCCAATGGTCCTCTTACTCACTTTCTTAATCTTGTTAGTTTTAATAATGTTTTACCACATAATGTATTTTATTTATAATGATTAAGCTGGTAATGAAATAAAAAAAAAAAAAAAAAAAAAAAAAAAAAAGCTATTGCCAATAAAAAACATCAAGTATCAGGTACAGGTGATGGTCCAGCATCACCTCCTCTAAAGGAAAATGATGGTCTGCTATATAATTTAATAGCGCCTACAATAACACCACATGCTAATCGGTTTGACGATGATGGCAGCGATGATGTAAGTAAAAAAATCAAATAATTTTTTATGACATTCTATAAAATATTTTATGAAATTTCTAAATCTTTCAGAATGTAACGGAAAACATAAGCGAAAGTATCCCCGATTATATAGAAGAAGAATATCTTAATGATGACGATAACTGCCTAACACCGTACAACTACTTCGATCCCTCATCAGACCTTAATCAAAATAATCAAAATTCAACTCAAAAATCCACAGTTCGAAATATCCCAACCGTTCAGCGAAATGCACAAACAGATAGTCCTCATGCTACTACGACGTTACCGAACTCATCGAGTAATGTTCGTACTAATTTTCCTCGTTCTAGATACCGTGGACCAAGAAAATTGACAATTTAATAAAAGAAGCTCAATTAGAGGCATTGAACGAAAAAGTTAAAATTTTAAAAATGAAACAAAAGACAGCAAAAGCGATCTATCGGCATTATAAACAGATGCATAAAACAAACAATGAACAGCTAAAACACCAAGAATAGTTTAATGAAATTGATGTTTATTTAAATGATAATAAATTAGAAATAACTTGACATTGGAAACACAAATTGATTTTTTCTAGTTTAAAAATTTTGGGTGATTCCTCTGCGAACATCAGTGTTTAAATTGCATTCCACAGGATTAGGTGCCATTGTTGACACATTATTACAATCATTATCCTGATAATCCTCGTCATCTAAAATTTGATCCCCAAGATCAATGGCAATGTTGTGTAGCACTGCTGTGGCTATAATTACCGTTAGAAAATTTTCAAAACGAATTTGTGATGCTATAATTATATAAATGCTTAAATTATTCAAAATTGTTTCTTCATATTTTAGTTTTTTTTATACCTTTGGCTAAAACAGCGAATCGTCGTTTCCACATTCCAAACATTCGCTCGACAAGATCGAGTCGAACATAAAGCTTTATTGTAAGCTATGTCTTGCCTTGTTTTTGGATTTCGGTACGGTGCAATTATGAATTCGGTGCATCCATATCCACCGTCACCAACCAATAAAGCATTTCCAAATTCTCCAGCCTCAAATCGCCATCGAAGTTTTGAGAAATTGTATATCGTCTGATCTATCTAGCCATGCTATCTGAAATTTAATAATAATTTTAGGTAATTTTGATTTAAATTATTATGACAGGGATACACTAACCTAGCAGCAACGTTTAAAATTTTACAGTTTGCGTCACACACTGCTTGTACATTCACCGAGAAATATCCCTTCCTACTGCGGTAAATCTCGGCATTTTCCCCTCCTGGCGATTTAATTGGTATATGGCATCCGTCGATGCATCCAATACACCGAGGATTTTTTTTTAAATTGTAAAATTCCAGCTGTGTTTCAGTCTGTTTTTCTGGTGAAGCTGGCATTTTAATAAATTTCCTGGATAGGCTTGCAAATGCTTTCGTCACTTCGTGTATTGTAACACATGCAGTAGCCTGTGTTACTCCAATTAGGTCGCCAGAAACCATTTGGATACAACATGTAGCATAATAACGTAATGCTACCATTATTTTCTGCTTGACTGTTAGTGGAAGCCCTCGGTTGTCAACGTGTGTTAAATCGCGTTCGACCAGCTTTTCCAAAAAGTTTAAAATTTGTTTGGAAAAACGGAAGCGTTTACGAAACTGTTCTTCAGAGTAAAAATTTTCGTCAAACCTTGCTTGAAAACTGCGCTCTGTTTTATGTTTTATGTTTTCTAAATAATCTGAGTCATCAGACGACGATGATGATGATGAAAACAGAAATTCAATATTAATTTTTAAAAATAATAAGATGCACAAAGTTCACACTAAAATAAAAATACTATAAATTTCTTTATTTTTAATTATGATAACACTAGTATTGTGATATGAACGAAATAATGGCTTTTTAAATGGAACACAACAAAAAAAATACGTATTTGACAACTGATAATGTTGTGTTGTATTATATGTATGTATTAAGAAAACTATGATTGAAATTTGGAATGGAAAATTCGGTGTCAAACGTCAGTTGTAACCGCGGCTAAAACCATCGATACCTACGATTTTAATCCCGGCTACTTATTAAATCCCGGCTTCATTTTGACATTTGAACCTGGTCTAAAAATAATAAAAGAGTGGCTTTATTCGCAGTTGCGATTTAAGCTTCGTCTGTCGATACGACCCTAAGTATTTTCTAACTATTTAGCATGAACTTTAGCAATATTAGTGGGCCTTGAAATGAAAAGTAGTGTCCATAGCAATTCTTTGGGTCTGACAGTGTGTTTCATGAAATTTAAAAAAATGATTTTCTGAGCCATTTGGAATGTATCTATACGAATCATTTAAAATCAAATTTTTAAATTTCATGGAAAGCCCTGGTCAAACCCATTAGAAACTCATATAACTTGCTATGGACACTGTTTTTGGTTTTAGTAGTTCACAATTTCACTAAAATCGATGCTTAATGCTTAAAAAATACTCAGAATGACTTTGGAATGAAATGAACTTTATTAAACCAAATATGTACCATTTTGACTGATGACCTTTTGCTAATCGGCAAACTTCGGCACGGGCCGAAACAAATGGTAGTCCGATGGTGCAAGGTAAGGACTATATGGTGGGTGCATCAAAACTTTCCAGCAAAGCTCTCTCGGTTTCTGCCGGGTCATCAATGATGTGTAGGGTCTGGCGTTATCGTGATAGAACGCAACGCCCTTTCTGCTGATCAATTCTAGACGTTTAACTGAATTGCTTGTCTTAAACTCGTTAGTTGCTGACAGAAGAGATTAGAATAAATCGTTTGGCCTGGTGGCAGGACCTCATAATGCACGATTCCTTTCCAATCCCACCAAACACACAGCATTACTGGCTTTGATACCTTTTGGGAAGCTTCAAGTCGTTTCGTCCATGATCTTTTTCGCACAATGTATAGTCGTATCTTATCCACTTTTCATCACCAGTAATCAATCGCATTAAAAATGGCTCGATTTCGTTCCGTTTCAGCAGCGTTTCTCAAATAGAAATCCGGTTTATTAAATTTTTAACTGTTAATTCGAATTTAACTTTTAATGGTCGAAAACTGTATTGTGATCAATATTTACTAATTGGCTTTACCAATTACATGGCTGCTTATATGCCGGTCTTCTTCAATTTTCTGCATGATTTCATCAAATTTTCCAGTGGTTGGTCGACCAGAGCGGGGTGCATCTTTGACATCCATATTTCCAGAATGAAAGCGCCATAATCATATTCCTTTCAATGATTTGTGTTTTATATTGGTACCACACGATGTTTCATAGCAACTTCATTTTCCGATCTGATAAGCAAGTGTTCTAAAATGTTCTATTGTGTCACCGATGTCTGTACTGGTTATTAAGGTGCAATTTGCTGGTTGATTATATTTGGGACGCATCCATTTACTGTGTTCGGTTGAATGGATTCTTTTTGGCAATATCTTATCTTTTTGATTGTGAGGCATGTTTTGTTCACATATTGTTGAAAATATTCACTTAATAAAAGGAACGGGGTTTTAATTTGGATGGTGTAGGATTTGTTAATTTTTATTTCCTTTAAATGGTAAAAGGAAAATGAGTTTGGGTGAAATATTAGTATTTTAATAATAAAGATTGTATTAGTATGGTTATGGTAAGCTTGGAGTTCGAGAAGCTCGTAAATGTTTTCGTCAGAAAAAACTTTAACACTTTATTCTCTTAGCATATTGTCATGAAAATTGTTCAAGTATTTCTCTAAATGTTCCTGTTGTTTGTTTATGTTATTTATGATATTGTTAAATTTTCTCAACATTTGTGTATTAATATAGATTTGGATTTTCATTTGATTACTAATTTTGTTCTGAGTTGATTGAATAGTTATTTAATTCGAAATGTTCTTGTTTTATTGATTCTACTTTTAAGGGTTGTTCTAGCATAAATGTCTTATGTTCGTTTAATGTATTTTTTATTTCAATGTTGGAATACCATGTGGCACTATGGTACAGTCCTTCAGAAATTTTATTTCGTCCGTGATTTTTGTTGGTTTTACATAGAAGTCTCCATTTTCTAAGTCTAAAGGTGGTCGTGTAATTAATTTAGAGTGTGGGGGAATTTCATATGTTTTTGTCATTAAACAAGGCTTTGAAAGTAATAGGATCTTAACTGTCTAAGTTTCTAAATAATTTTCTATGAAATTGAGTCGAATTTTTTACTTATTGCATCATTTCTGTACCTATTAATCCGTCAAAGTAATTATGGAACTTAAAGAGATAAAAGGTCAAATGTTCGTTTGTTCTAAATTTTTTAAGTCCAGGTATAAAAATTTTTTGTCTATGTTCTTTTTAATAAATATGTCAATAAGAAATTTTAAGTTTGTATTACCGTTCCATATTATGTAAGGAAGAAGATGGTCCTTATTAGTATTATTATTATTTATGTCTCAATATCCGATTTGTTCTCCGAGGCGATTAAACGAAAATTTTCCTCGTCTACCTCGATTTCTTGTTGAGGTTCTAAATAATCTTCTTGAGATTCTAAATAACCTAATTCTGTTGTATCTGTTACAGAATCATTTGATTCGCCTTCAATATTAAATAATTCTTCCATACAAATCTTAGCTGGTTAGTGGGTTGAACTGTTCTATTTGCTTGATATTGAATAGGGATCTATATTTTGAATGCATTGCCCTTATGATTGACCGTAAAGGTTCTTTAAGACCAGATAGGAATGTGTTTAGACACATTTGCTCATAGAGTGTTTGTTTAGATTTAACAACGATATTATCTGTTTCATGGATTTTAATATGGTTTATTATTGTAGTATATTATTATATGTTATGTAGTATATTATTATGTAGTGTATTATTATTCACTGGTGTCGCTGTACTATAAAAATTAAAACTAAATTCATCAATATGTGAATGTAACAGAAATGGTTACCAGATTGAGTTATGAAAATATATATCATTCAATTTACAATAATATTCGGTTTTCATAACCATATTTTATTTAAAATTGTACAATATAATATGTTGGTTATACTAGAGTAACAAATACCATGATTTAACCGATGGTAACATTTTGGAAACAGTTCCTACCCATTGTACAATAATATTTATAACAACTATTCAATAATATTAGGTTACAATGATCATATTTTACGCGAAATTGCACAATATAAAATGTTGATTACCATACAGAAACAAATACCATGATCTGACCGATGGTAACATTTCGGAAACAGTTCCAAACCACTGTCTGCCAGGAATAGGTAAATTTTCGGGAACCGCTCGGATCCATTACCGACTCGGTCTCCAGTAACACCTTGGTTTTTTTCGGTTTCAAAATTAAAAATGTTTGTCGGGGTTGACCCCTAATCCACATTTGCTGGCCCATTTCGTAACGATCAGGAGTGTATTCTGCATAACATCCCTAATCGTATTCAGATATTTGGCTGAGACAGCTATTGCTACATCATCTGCATACGCTACAACCCCTATCCCCTCTTTCTCCGGTTCCAACAGCAATCCATTCTCCACTGCACTCCAAAGAAAGGGGGACATTACTCCTCCCTGCGGAGTTCCTCTAACCACCCGCCTTCTAATGGTGGACTCCCCCAGTTCCGTGATAATAATCCTGCTTACCACCTTCAAAAATGACAATCCCTCCATGATCGCCTCCGTTTTTACATTATTAAAGACACCCTTAATGTCGAAAAATGCTACCATACAATACTCTTGCAAGTAAATTGACTTCACAATCATGCGTACTAGATCGTGCAGAGCTGTGTCCACCGACTTTCCCTTACAATACGCATGCTGCGACATTGCCCAATTCCTTGGCTCTACTTTTGTTCCAATAAGTACGTCTATCAATCTTTCCAAGGTTTTCAACATAAAGGATGATAGAGTTATAGGCCTCAGGTCCTTTGAATAAGCCTGTGAGTTTTTTTCCGATTTTGGGATAAAAACCACTCTGACCTCCGTCCATTTCCTGGGAATATAGATCAATTGCAGACATCCCCTGAAGATAACCTCCAGCCACGGGAGGATGACTGCAGAGTTCCTTTAGATATCTGCTGGTATAATCCGATCCTGGCCCGCCGATTTATAAGGCTTAAAACCGTTCAGTGCCCACAGGATTCGTTTCTCGTCCACGATGCCATCCACATCTGTTAAAGGTGTTCCTCGAAGAGCTTCAGGCTCCATCGAGTCATCAATGCTTCCCGGAAAATGGGTCTCAATGAGAAGCTCCAATGATTCCGCACTTGAAGCTGTCCATAACCCGTCCGGCCTAATTAAGTAACTAGGACTGGTTGGGTTAGTAGATAGAATTTTCCTAAGGCAAGAAGTCTCAGAGACTTCCTCCATTCTACAACAGAAGAGTCTCTAAGACCCCCTTTGTGCCTTCCTCAAATATTTTTGAAGTAAAACTTCTTTAGGCACGCTTGACTTGGGGACTAAGCTGGCAAATGCGTTACGAAAAGTGTAATCGAACGAGGCGAACGAAACAATAGACGCAAAACGAAATCATTTTCCTTGAGTATCAGGATGTGCCATGCCAATTCATAAATCCCTAGGTGGAACATTAGTTGATACCATTTTATTTTAATCATTGGTTAAAAAAATGGGATAATAAGAAAATAGGAAAATTGGAAAATTGGTAAATGGAAAATTGGAAAATTGGAAAAATTGGAAAAATTGGAAAAATTGGAAAATTGGAAATTTCGAAATTTGCAAAATTGGAAATTTTGAAAATTTTAAAATTGGAAAATTAGAAAATTTTAAAATTGGAAAATTAGAAAATTGGAAAACAGGTAAATGGAAAATTGGAAAATAGGAATATATGAAAATATGAAAATATGAAAATATGAAAATATGAAAATATGATAATATGAAAATATGAAAATATGAAAATATGAAAATATGAAAATATGAAAATATGAAAATATGAAAATATGAAAATATGAAAATATGAAAATATGAAAATATGAAAATATGAAAATATGAAAATATGAAAATATGAAAATATGAAAATATGAAAATATGAAAATATGAAAATATGAAAATATGAAAATATGAAAATATGAAAATATGAAAATATGAAAATATGAAAATATGAAAATATGAAAATATGAAAATATGAAAATATGAAAATATGAAAATATGAAAATATGAAAATATGAAAATATGAAAATATGAAAAAATGAAAATATGAAAATATGAAAATATGAAAATATGAAAATATGAAAATATGAAAATATGAAAATATGAAAATATGAAAATATGAAAATATGAAAATATGAAAATATGAAAATATGAAAATATGAAAATATGAAAATATGAAAATATGAAAATATGAAAATATGAAAATATGAAAATATGAAAATATGAAAATATGAAAATATGAAAATATGAAAATATGAAAATATGAAAATATGAAAATATGAAAATATGAAAATATGAAAATATGAAAATATGAAAATATGAAAATATGAAAATATGAAAATATGAAAATATGAAAATATGAAAATATGAAAATATGAAAATATGAAAATATGAAAATATGAAAATATGAAAATATGAAAATATGAAAATATGAAAATATGAAAATATGAAAATATGAAAATATGAAAATATGAAAATATGAAAATATGAAAATATGAAAATATGAAAATATGAAAATATGAAAATATGAAAATATGAAAATATGAAAATATGAAAATATGAAAATATGAAAATATGAAAATATGAAAATATGAAAATATGAAAATATGAAAATATGAAAATATGAAAATATGAAAATATAAAAATATGAAAATATGAAAATATGAAAATATGAAAATATGAAAATATGAAAATATGAAAATATGAAAATATGAAAATATGAAAATATGAAAATATGAAAATATGAAAATATGAAAATATGAAAATATGAAAATATGAAAATATGAAAATATGAAAATATGAAAATATGAAAATATGAAAATATGAAAATATGAAAATATGAAAATATGAAAATATGAAAATATGAAAATATGAAAATATGAAAATATGAAAATATGAAAATATGAAAATATGAAAATATGAAAATATGAAAATATGAAAATATGAAAATATGAAAATATGAAAATATGAAAATATGAAAATATGAAAATATGAAAATATGAAAATATGAAAATATGAAAATATGAAAATATGAAAATATGAAAATATGAAAATATGAAAATATGAAAATATGAAAATATGAAAATATGAAAATATGAAAATATGATGATATGATGATATGATGATATGAAAATATGAAAAAATGAAAATTGGAAAATTGGTAAATTGGAAAACTGGTAAATTGGAAAATTGGAAAATTGAAAAATTGGAAAATTCGAAAATTCGAAAATTCGAAAATTGGACAATTGGAAAATTGGAAAATTGAAAAATTGAAAAATTGAAAAATTGCAAAATAGGAAAATAAAAAATATGAAAATAGGAAATTTTGAAAGTTGGTAAATTGGAAAATTTGTAAATTGGAAAATTGAAAAACAGGAAAATTGGAAAGTCATAATATAGACTTCTATGTCACTGACTGACTCACTCGAGAACGCACAGGGTGACCAAAATTTTTTTTTTCTATATTATAACATCTATGTCACTCACTAACTTACTCACTCCAGAACGCACAGGGTGACCAAAAAAAATTCGTCCGTGTGATATATTTTATATATGTATTTTTTCTATATTATAGCTCCATTTCACACGAGGTATCGCAGAAACCGATTCTTTCTTCGTTTCTTTCCCCGATTGCCTATGATACAGGTTTTAATGCGACTTAAACATATTTTCGATGAAACCACATGATGTACTGTGGTTATACATAAATGAAATACAAAATATTTCAAGGCCATTTTTACTATGCGAAGAGATTTCAAAACTGGTTTTTTTGTCCATTTTGTGACACATACATAAACATTGTCTATTACGACTAGTTGGCCTCGAAAAAGTTACCAAGTTACAAGGTTACCTCTTGTGGCATCAGACATAAACGGCTAGGTGACACTCGAGAACGCAAAGGGTGACCAATTTTTTTTCCAATATTATAATTTTTCTATATTATATTATAAATATTAAATATATATTAGAAGTTTTACTTCAGTAGTGTGGTCTAAAGCACACTCCATTTTTTTGTATTTTCTCAGATCTTCCTTATAGGAATCCCAATCCCGATTCTCCTGGTGTTCTTAGCCTTATTAAAGGCTGTCCTACGCGCTCTCCGATAGGTTCCCAGCTCCGTGGTTCACCATGTCGTTTTCTGCCTACCCCTAGGTTTTATCAGGGGACACGCAGCATTAAATGACAGATTGTATGCTTTTGTGACAGTATTAACCATACCATCTAATTCCTCTACTGTCGCCGGAAGTCCAGGAACCTCCAGCGGCCATAGTTCCTTCAACACCTCCCCATATTTGTTCCAGTTTGTCTTTCTGGGATTCCTGAAGGCTTTCTGTGCAACAGGTTTGATGTTGAGGTTATATGTAATATATCGGTGATGAGAGAATGAATGCTCCTTTGCTACTCTCCACCCTCTGATCATATCAAAAATTGTTTCTGACGCACAGGTTACATCTAGAACCTCCTGTCGATTTCTAACAATGAATGTTGGTTCACACCCAATATTGCAAACTACAAGGTTAGTATTTAATAAGTAATCAAAAAATAACTCACTTCTTTCGTTAATGTCTGTACTTCCCGCGTTTGCATCACATCCAAGTATCACACCTACCTTTTTCTGACCTGCTTCCCGGATCAGTTCCCCCAGATTATCCGGTGGAACCTCCTTCTCACGATCCATATAGGCTGAGGCTAGCCATAGTTTTTCACAGCCTACCTCAGCGCTCACCGCTGTAACGTCCCCGCTACTTAATTGTGGAAGAAGAAAAATATTCAAATTATTTTTCGCTAAGATACACGATCTGATCTTTTCAGAGCTGATTGAGTATAATAATTTACACCCTTTCATTTTGAGGCCACAGATCCTATTATTGTTAATCCAAGGTTCTTGGATTAACACCAAGTCCTCATCTGACTTAGTCAGTCTGAGCACGAGAGCTGCCAAGGCAGCCTTCGTGTGATGTAGGTTTATTTGTACAATGCTAACCATTGTAATCTACCTTACTCACCACTTTATGCACTCCCTTCATCAGGGTAGTGACATCTGGCTCGTTGGTTTGGTCGCCAACCCCCTCTCGTCGTGTGTTCGACGGGTTGCTCCCATCAGACTTCAGAGAGAGGTGGCTGCCTCCCATCACCAACCTCTCTTCGTCCAAAATATCGGAACGGCTACCCTGGTCGTCCTCAGCCCGCTTGACCGTTTCCTGCCGGGTCCGTTCGCCGTCGCCCCCAGGCTGGTGGTCTTTCTTATAAACTTTAAGAGTGATCGACCCGAAACCGAAGTTGATCACTCCCTTAGATCTAACAAGGGAAGCCAAGGATTCCTTTTTGATCAGCATGATTGCCAATCTAAAGCCCCCCTTGGCCTCCTCCTGCTTCACAATCCTCCACCCTTCCGTTGGAAGATCGGGATTACTGGCCCGGATAATCTCAATGATTTCCCCTGGCTTATCCGGCTCAGTTGGTAACCAGACGCGTGCCCTCGGCCTGTACCGTCTCTCTCTGTACCGTCGCTTTGCTGGGGGGATCTCTTTCGGTCCCCCGCTCTTCTGTTTGGCGGTTCCGCTTTCACCTGGCTTCGATGCCCTGATGTTGCTTACCCCTGCCTCAGATGAGGGAGCCCCACCTTTCTGGTTAGAGTTACTCCCCTCTATAGTACTTTCCGGTTTTTGGTGGGTACCGGTCCCCTTGTTTTTATTTTTTTTTAAATATTCCGTTTATTCTTACGAGTATCGGAGAAATACGTCCACCTACGCAGAGATCCGTATACGCAGGTAAGGCTAAATACAACTGGAGGTCGCCAGGTATCCAGAGGGCTCCGTTCACGACTGGGCTTTGTTCAATGGGCTCCCAGTCTAGTCGATCATCAGCACGGGTCGCGTAACACCTTAATCCAGCCCATTGGCTCATCGAGTACCCCACTCCCCACGCCCCCGCTCCCTCCAACATCCACCCACTCATTCACCCATCTATATGGATATCCCAAACAATACTCACTACCTTGAGACTCGAGAGCGCAGGGAGACGTGACGCTCAGTTCACCGTGGTTGTGGTCGATGGTTTTATGGCGCCACCAGTTCGCCTTTCCCTACTGGGTATCATAGGCACTCAGAATTTAGTGAACAGAGGTTAACCACTACCCCTTTCTCTGAGACTCTCCTTCCACCAGAGCTGTGGTTGGGGACGGCTTCTTTAATTCACCGCTAACCTACTTATCGATAGGCCGTTCACAATTCACCACCTGTGATCCCCCCGATAGCTGCAGCTCGCCACGGGAACTTATACCGTAATCCGCAGTATGTTTTGGATGCAGTGCTGCCAGATCGTAAGATTTATCTTTTTTTGAAAGATTTTGTGTCAACAAAAAAGAAAAAAAGATTTTTTCCAAAATAAAAAGATTTTCTTTAAAATGTTCATCTTTGTAAAATTCTAAAATGAACAATTAAACATTTCCTCCGTGACAAATACTTTTATTTTTTATATGTGATAAATGACAATAAAAGACTAAATTATATGTATATTGATTGGTTTAATTTCTTTTAAAATGATATATGGCAGCACGGTCATTAAAGGCCATTAGGCCCGTTGCACACTTGAGTTATGTTTTCTACCAAAGAGAGCTGTTTTAAGATAACAGCTTCTCGGTTTACTTTGCAAGGCCTAAATAAGTGAAACCGAATTCGTGAAGCTTAGCTCAAACCACTCATACACCACTTTTTATTTAATTTCTTTATGTAAACCTGTGGGTTGAAAACATTTTTTTTTTTTATTTATTTAAATAGTACAATCTTATCAAATGATAATTTATTACTAAAGATAATAACGCACTTATTTGAAACTAATAAGTGGAGCGAGTGTAGGTTTACAGAAATCAATATTCTGCTCCCAATAATTTAACTTTATTTATTAGATGACTAGCTCATCCGGTTTAATTCTTTTAAGGCGTCTCAGTTCTTGTGTTATGTCAAGAAGTTGTATTGCTTCACTGTTGGTATGTTGCAGTAACCTTCTTTCATGTTTGATTGCAAATTCCTGGATCACTTCATCAATCCATTTGACATTTAGGTCTTTGTGTAATTCCTCGTTGGTTACGTAGCGGTAAGCATTCGTTATTGTACGTAGAAATTTGTTTTGATAACGTTGAATAATTAAACGATTTGATTGTTTAGTACAGCCCCAGAGCTGGATACCTTACGTCCAAATTGGTTTAATTATTGTTTCGTAGATCAGGCGTTTACAGTACAGGCTAAGGTTAGAATGTCTTCCTATTAGCCAGTACATCTCACGTTGTTTCATTTTCATTTGCTCTGCTTTTTGTCTAACATGATGTTTCCAGTTCAATCTTGAATCGAGATGCAATCCGAGATATTTTGCAGATTCAGCTTGGGGAATTTGTACCCCATTGAGAAATGTATGGATGTTGCTATTTTTGTGCCGCAACGTGTATGTTACATGGACTGATTTCAGCTCGTTAAGCTTTATTTTCCAATCCCTGGTCCATTGGCTGATTTTATCGAGTGCGTGCTGTAAGTATTCTACTGCTTGGTTCTGCGATTCGCTTGATGCCAATACTGCGGTATCATCAGCAAAAGTTCCAATGAAGGTTGTTTCCGTTGTCGGTATATCAGAAGTGTAAAGTAGATATAGGATGGGTCCTAATACGCTACCCTGGGGCACCCCTGTTACGGCTGGGTAAAAGTTGGAGTATGCTACTTCATGTGATACTCTAAATATTCGTTTGGAGAGATACGACTCGAGCAATTGGCAGTAATTTTTTGGCACTAATTTACTTATCTTGTAGATAAGACCCTCATGCCACACTCTATCGAAAGCCTGTGATACATCTAGAAATATGGCAGGGCAATATTTCTTCCCTTCAAGTGCTTGTTCTATCTTTGCAGTCACGCGATGTACTTGATCAATTGTCGAATGTTTATTCCTGAATCCAAACTGGAAGTCAGGTATAATGATCATTGGTCTTAGTCGTTTCAATAACAACTTCTCAAACAATTTTGAAATAGTAGGTAACAAAGAGATCGGCCTGTATGAGCCCATTTGCTCGGCTGGTTTGTCTGGTTTCTTTATCATGATTATTTGTGCAACCTTAAAACACTCAGGCACATATGTAAGTCGAAAGCAAGCATTATATATATATATATATGTTAACATAGTCACTGCTCTCTTTGATAACTCTTTAAACATCCTTGGCGAAATGTCATCAATTCCAGGTGACTTTTTGGGATTCAGATTCATGTCAATTTCTTGTGCAATTTCAAGTGAGGTGACACTTCTGATATTTGATGGAGATCTATAGACTGGTTTAGGATCAATCCTAGATTGTATGTCGTGTGGTTGAAATACTGATGCCAAATGTTGTGCAAATAGTTCTGCTTTTTCTTCGTTACGTCGCACCCATTCTCCATTTATGTTCCTTATAGGTGGCACTTGGATTATTGGTCTCTTGAATCTTTTAGTAGCTTTCCAAAGAGAATAATTTTTGTCAGCTTCAGGACCCAGTCCTTTCAAATAATATTCAGTACAAGCTTCTTTATGTTCTTTAATTAATCGGTTAACCTTATTTCTTACCCGATTAAATTCTCTTTTGTCATTAATGTTTCTGGTTCTATGCCATACGCGCCTTTTCCTACGCCTTTCTTTTATCAGTTCCCGAATCGCCAGGGGGTAGTTGATCTCTTGTACGACTTTCTCACCTAATACGGGTGTAGCCTCTTTAGCTGCATCACGCATGGAGTTAATAAAATCTTTAGTTTGTAATTCAAGTTCTTGTTTAGTTTTAAGACTAACTTTTAACTCAATTAGAGTATCCATAGTTTCTCTCTAAATAATTCCCAATCAGTAAATTTATTAGTAAGGTTAAGTTTGGTTTTCTTTCTCATGACTAATGTACTCAGAGTCATTAAGACCGGTGTATGATCGGAAGTAAGGTCGTCAATGCCTTCAACTTCAATGTAATTTGAGGCTATTCCGAGATATAAAAGTCAATCAAATCAGGAATTTTGTTTATGTCTGTAGGCCAATAGGTTTACGCGATGAGTGATATTCACAACCTGACATTTCTATTGCACTTAGGAGTTCTTTTCCTTTTCCTGGTGTTATGAGTCGAGATCCCCACGCAGTATGTTTCACGTTGTAGTCACCTCCTATAATAAACTTTGGTCCAAGTTTATAAAAAATGTTGACATATTGATTTCTTACGATATTATGTCTTGGTGGGCAGTAGATCGCCCCTAAACTTAGTTCAGCACCACCATGGTTAATCGTTATTACAGTTGCTTGCATAAATGGTTCCTTAATTTCTTCTTGTTGGAAATGTAGGATATTTTGTTTGATTAAGATTGCTGTCCCTCCTCGAGCACGACCACTAGGATGCAATGTCCAATAGGCTCTATATCCTGTAATTTTGTTAAAGTTTTTCTACGTAAAGTGCGTCTCTGATATTAAAGCTACATCTATGTTGTTGGTTCTTAGAAACACTTCTAGTTCTTGAGCTCTTGCATTAAGCCCGTTAGCATTCCAGGTAATTATACGTAGGAATGTTACAGTCATTTACTTTTTATGTTTTAGCGGTTTGTTTGGTGGTTTGGAATTATCTTCCAGTTTATCCACCCTGTTAGTAAGCTGGCTGAAATTTTGTCTCATTTCTGCCTGAAATTCGGTGAGCATTTTTATTATATTACTAATGGTTGGCTCGTTTGGCACAGGCTTCTGCCTGCTTACTTGATTTGAATTGTTATTTGAGGTTTTGGTCACCTGGGCGTAGGAAACCCCCTCTCTAATTGTATCATATTGTTGGTTTGGCTTTTGCTGTAGGCGCTCTGCTACTGTAATTTTTCTCGGTAGCTGAGCATTTAGTTTTTTCTGATACACCAGGCATCCTTTATAGCTAGCCGGATGACCTTTTTCTCTGCACAGTGCACAAGTTGGTATAACATTTCGCGGCTTTTGACATTGTTTTGTTTGATGTTTCTCCTCACATTTGACACATTTGGCTTGCCTATTGCAGAAGTTCTTCGTGTGTCCTCCGGGGTTGAAAACATAGCTCACAACGCTCATTGGGCGATGTGAGCTAACTAATTATCCCCGAAGCGAAAATAAAACAATTAAATATATATTGCTTTACAGATGCTTTACAGATTAAGTTGACCCTGAAATTTATCTTCAATGTTTCTCTTATTTGAGTTTTGGAAAGAAAAACGGGAGGCTGTAAAATGAAAACATAGCTGACATTGACATCAGTCAAAAAGCATAGCTCAATTGTGCAACGGGCCATAGGATTATAAAATTAAACAAATATTTAAAAAAATCCATAAAACATTAAAAAAGATTTTTTGGTCGAAAACAAAGATTTTTTTTGTCAAATTAAAAGGTTTATTAAAAAATATTCTGGCAGCACTAGTGTGATACACGACTTTCTCAATCCACCAAGTTTTTTAAAAGGTGGGAACATAACAGGAAATAACCATATAAAGGATAGCGACTACACCGAAAAAAATCGTTACATGCTATTAAAGACGACACATTCTTTCATAAACTAATTAATCGATTCATTAATATAAATAAAAATTAATTATGCCAACGCAATTATTCTAATACGAAGGAACAATAATTGTTTACTACTTTATAATTTTACAAATTTTCGTTAATATAACACAATTCAATTAATTAATATAAATATTGCCTGGTTATGAATTTAATTGTTAGAACAACTACATTTCATACTATTTAGTAATATGTTTCTAAATGCTATATGGCATATAATTATTATTAATTTTATTAACGAATATGTTTAGGTTAATATTAAAATTATTTTTTGGTAAGTAAACCTTATATTCATAGAAAGAAAACTATTTTCTTATAAAAGAAATTTCATTAACTATCCAAATTTCAAACAAAAAAGACTCTTTAATTGAAATGCATATTCTTTATTTATATTTCAAACAATTTAAAGAATAATTACTTTTAATATAAACGTTTAATTGTTACATTAAGTAATTATTCTTTACGAAATAATTTTTCCACAAAATACGAAATAAATGTAACACGAAATGCAATTCGTGTTAAAAATAAAACCAATAAATTTCTCTTTGCAATTTTAATCACTTGTGGTCTATTGTGTGTAGTAAATTACGTATTTTTTTTTACTTAAAAAATACAAAATAGCTAATTTTTAATGTTTCGCCGGTTTACAAAAATAAAGAGTAGTAAACTCAAACAAAAAAATATATATTTTCATTTTTTACAAAATATATAACAATATATATTAAAAAATATTAGTGTACCTATATAACACTAAAAGTGGTTTTTTATCAAACGGTGGCGTTACCATCAGCCATTACAAATTTGGTAAGTTTCGCAAGTGCATTTTCTAATTAAAGTGTTGTGTGTACAAAATGTTTAAACAGTTTGACGTTAAACGAAGTGTTGAATATCAATATACTTAAAAATAATTGTTATATAAGAATCACATAAATATGTGCATTTTTTACTATAAATGTCATTTACCGATTTAGTGCAGTAAATGATTTGCATTATGCATAATATGCCAAATACTCGATTAGTGCGCAGGCGCAAATAAGCAAATTTATTTGCGTTTTTACTATGGTCACTACATATATCTACACCACTACATATGTAGTTAATTTTATAATAATTATATTCAAAGGATAAGTGACTTCAAACTACAATAAGTATCCATAGAAAAATCGCAAATAAATTTGCTTATGTGCGCTTGCAAAATAATCGAGTATGTATTTGGCATCATGCAAATTTTTTACGGCTCTAAATGCATTACCTAATTGGATTTTATTAAAGTTTTTTTTTTTATTGTTTATTTACATTTAGATGCACGAAGGTTCACGAAAATTGCATTGTTCTTATATGTAATGATAAAAGAGGCAACACGAAAAATGGACATTTCTTCAAAAAAATTATAAAGTTTACCATCATAGACTCCCAGATGTCTTTTATGGAGTTATGCTATTCGAGCCAAGATCTAGTTGAAGACCAATTTTTTACATAATAAAAATCAAGTAAAACAGCCTCAAAAGGAAAAAATACCAATTACAATTGATTAAAGTTTTTAGTTACAAGTTCTTTCAAATGTTATTTTTTATTTCATAATAATTTTGAAATGTAATACATAAGTAAATATTTGCAACTGCCTTACGCGAGCGAATAGTTATAAATCAAATTTTAACGAAGAAGAAGAATTATTTATTATTGTGGTTTACTATTTAAAAAAAATATGTGCGTCTCATTTTAAGAAAATTTTTAATAAAATTACGAAAATAAAGGACCATGGTTTAATTTATCTATTAATATTTCTTTTGTAGGAAAGTAGTAAATTTCCGTGTAAAAGGGAAAAACTGGTGTGGTGCTGTTTTTCAGAAACATTATCTTTCATGACTGACAAGTTTATTGATAATCTGGAATTGTACGGGCACTTCACTGTAAGGAAAACAATACAGAAATTTAAAGAAAGTTACTTGATCACTTTAATAGTAGTTTTATTAAGTCTCCTTATATTAAGTATTTTTTGTACATTTAAAAAAAATTATTGTAGTAATATTCCTCAAGCTAATTAACAATTGTCTCAAATAAGAACAATTACAGTGGGCATGACTAAACGAATTAAAAACGAATTCTTTATCCCAATGAAATATACTTAAACCAAAAATTGATTGTTTATGATAGAATACTAAAAACCAGTATAATTTACTTGTTTGATTTTTTCAAGTTTAACAATATCTGATACATCGTATTAATGAAATGTTCTTCGGCTACATAGTAAAGAATATTTATTTGTATTAATAGCTGGATTCTTTAATAATATGCAATTATTTTTTTGGGTGTATAACAAAATATGGGACTTACCAGACCAAATTGTCAATTATTGCTCAATACCGGTTGTTCATCGTCCCGTTGTGGCCGTCAATAATATTTGAACACCAATATGCCGTTAATGTCGAAATTTTGTGAATTGAATACCACAACTATAGTTATTTTCAGTTTATGATTTTGAATTTTTTCACTTTTATGCGATGCACTTGAATATATTTTCTTGATATTTTTTCTTTATAGGTATATGTTTATAGATTAGGATACACAATTTTCACATTTTATATCACAGTACATAGAATTTTCGATTAAAAGTTTCCACACACTTTCGGTTTTGAATTATTTTACTCTCTTTCATTTATTTACCTTTTGCATTATCTACGATTACATACTTCTACTTTATTATAATTTTTTTGTTATATACTATTTTACATCAACTAAAATTTACGATAAATACTTTTATGTTTATGTATTGATATTTAAAAATATCATTCCTACCAACTGCGCCAGTTAAAATATTATCACTTGGTAAAGAAAACTATTAAATATATTTTTATTGTCCTTTATTATAAGGTTCGTGTAAAACTGATTTATCGTTTCAAGAAAAATGATTTACATGTTATTTGAAGATGCTACATTAACAAAATTAATTATAATTATAATTCCAAAAATCATCATTAAATAATTTAGCTTACGTTATTAATTTAGAATAAATGATGGGAAATAAAATAGTATTGTAATTTAATATAATTTACTTTAAATGAAATTTTAATTCAGGATGTTGTTGCTATAATGTAACTCGCGTGAACCATTTCTTTGCTGCTGATTTTGATAAAGCACCTTCTCCATAAACAGCACAAATTTTTTCGCAAACCTGAGATGCGTTTTTACCTTTGTCGTAATAAAATTGTAAAAAATATCGAATTTTTTCATTATTTATCTCCATGTTTAAAATGTTGTAATTTTTTATTCACTCCGCCGATTTTAATGTTTTGTATGTCAAAGTGCAAGTTAAAATGTCACCTTTGAAACACACACTATTCGAATAGGGATGAAATTTGTGCCAATAGTAACAGCCAAGCTATTTTGTTATACTTTTATCGGTTGGTATAAAAATTTAATAAAATCAAACTAAGCATGCGATTTACTTTTATTTCATATAACAAATATTTATGTAAATATAAAATGCGTTTTCGACGTATATTATTTTTCAGATTAATTTAGCATCGGAGTTAATTTTTTGTATCGTTGATTTATGTCATTTGGTTCTTTATCCTGTATGGGATAAAAATATTACATTACTCCCAGAACATTTGAACATTTGAAATCCACTAAGAATGGAATAATTCTAATCCTACTTTTAGGTGGAATGAAATTATTG
The DNA here is from genome assembly GCA_947310385.1 of Nephrotoma appendiculata. Lineage (NCBI taxonomy): Eukaryota > Metazoa > Arthropoda > Insecta > Diptera > Tipulidae > Nephrotoma > Nephrotoma appendiculata. Next base: position 170,276,350 of record OX371225.1, read on the forward strand.
ATTCCGGATTAAAATTTATATGGAATTGTTGTTGTAAAATTCCCAAAGTAAGACGCTACCGATATCGCCCGATACGATCAATGGCTACTGAGATATATATGAATGTAAAGCCATATACCCGGGAAAAAGCCACGAACCTTCGCCCTACCTATAAATTCGCCCGAATCTTTACTAACACCAAACTATTACAATAAGTTTCTTGATGTTGTTTTTTTTGGATAAATTTCACTAGCATGGTTTCTCAAAATGAACAGAGGTTCGATAAACAATACACAAATTAATTAAGTTGTCGGATCGACAAAAATAGCAACTTTTAAAATTTTTTGACACTTTTGACGGAAACAGACGTTCGAAATTTCGCATGCGGAGAATTTAGAATCCACTATTTTTAATGAAATAAAACATATGCATTTCGCATAGCATGCAATATTTCGGAAGTTTTCTCTATTTCTAAAAAACGGACCGCAGCAGTGTTGACTACACAACAAAAACAAATATCATGAATTAATAATAACATTACGACGGCTTTTCAATGTTTTGACAGAAATAGAAAAACAAATTGTAGCGTAACGCCTACACCTATTGACCCTTATAAAGAAATTTTCACTTTTTGAGCTGTTATTTTTGTGAAATATGTGCAAAATTTAAATTATGACTTTATTAGTTAGTATAAAATTTAATTGTCGTTGCAATTATGATGCATTTTTAATAATAAATTAACATTTAATGAATTAAAATCCCATTTTTCTGAAGTCTTTGAAAATAATACAGCTATTGACCCTTTGATTCTATTATTGATCTGGTTCTGCACCAATTATTGCCATACCTAAAACTAGGACGAAAATTCACAGTAAACCGCTAACGTTAGCGTTTTCAGAGTAAAACATCTATTTATTAATCTTTAAATTATAAATACATAAATATATATATAGCTATGTATATAGTTATGTATATTAACATTTCAATTTAAAAAATAAAATAAGAAAACGATCGACTTAATATAAAATTAAAATTAATTTCAACTAGTTCATTATATCACAATTAAGGTTACGAAGCGAACCGTTTTTTTAAAGCTCATCGCTCTTTACGACTGTTAGTAAAGTTTTCTGTTTTCTTAAATCAATTGACAACCGGCACACAAAAACAGTGGCAGTCTTTCCAATTTTAGATTACTAATGCATTTAAAGTGATACTCTCGTACACATTTGTTACATTTGATACCAATATATTCCGATGTTTGGGTTCTTGAAAAAGAATAGGTGCAATTGTAGCACATTGAACCTTTCGCCCTTTTATTGTTCCCAATTTCAATTACAGGAACTTCCAGAATTAAGCCATCGTTACGGTCTACTTTGTCATTTTTGATAGTAGAGCCATCGAAATGAGCTGCGGAATGAAAAATATTAAATAAAAGGTTAAGAAAATATAAATTACATTTTTGAATAAGATGGTATCTTTATATTCATTTGTTTCATTTTCAATCACTACTTCATCAGATATTTGTTGATTTATATCAGCAGAGATTAACATTTATTTTAAACCTAGAAATGAAAAGAAATATTAATTTCGGAACAAATGATGACGAAATTTTGATAAGAAGCTTAACTGCAAACGTTTTTGTTTTGATGTTAAAGATTTTAATGCGTTTTCTTCCTTTTATCTTTTAAGTTTTTCTTTTCTCTTTCTACTTCAATCCATATTGGAGAAGTAATCACAAACGGCTTTTTAGGTTTTTCTGGTGGTGATCAAACCTTCAATGGTGCTACAGGCAGGTTTAAATAATTCTCTATAAATTTAGGTTGGCATATTTCATCGAAAATTTGGACAACTTCGGGTTTGCTTTGATTCGGTAAATTAGAACCAATAGTTTCGTTTTCAGAAGTGACTGCTAGTTCCTCTCCAGTTGTGACCACAACTTCGTTTTCAAAAGAACATTCGTGGCAAGAGTTTTATGATTTTAAATTGCCTATTGGATTAGAAATATTATCGCCATCATAGTATACGAACTCGGTTATCTCGTTTAAGTCAAACTTTGCTATGATCTGATTCTCATCATTTATAGTTATTAAAATTTTCCGAATTTTGACACTCATTTGAATCCAAATGTTGAGTCAATACATTTAAACCTTCCGATATTGTAATCCCTTTAAATGTGGTAAATATTCGGAATAGCAATTTAAAATGTTCGTCGAACGGCTCCAAAGTGTGCGGCTGTTTCACAATGTCTTCAAAACATTTTATTTTTGAACTACCGCATATTTTTCAAAAATTTTCATAATCTATAGTACTGTTTGATTTCAAATCATTTGAATTTGGTGCAGTTTCCAAGGATGACTTTATTAAACATTTGGAAAAATCGATAGCCGATAAATCCCACGGGATGAGACCGCATGCATTCAACCCATTTTTAAAATTTATGGCGTAGTACAATTTTCAAATGCTCTCGATAATACAGGAGCAAACTGTTTTCTTGTAAAAAGAAGCCCCCCCCCCCCCCCTTCGCCATTGGAAAACCTTTTTTGTCCAGCAATTTTTTAATGGTTTAAAAGCAGCATAATCGCATGGCTGTAATATGCGAGTAGCATTTGGATACAAAGCAATAATTATGATGCCGATTCGCACACATAATTCACTCCCTTTTAACGTCATATGCGTGCTGTGACCATCGACAAAATAAATCACGGGAAATGTAATTTTATTTTCTACGAGGTACGTATGAAAATATTTTGAGATGTACTCGTAAAATATTTGCTTTGTCATCCATCCATTTTCTGATATTGCTAAGGCCCAAGTCTGAGCAACAGACTTTCGAATCTCGTCTGGTACTCGTTTGTAGGGATAAATAACCATAGGGAGGACAGTATTGCCAATTGCACTAAATATACACATTACTGTTAAGTTGGATTTTGCAACTCCCCGGTCTATTTCGTATATATTTTGTGCCTCATTAGCTGCTAGCACAGAACGAGTTTTTGGGAAAAACAAAAAATTGGTTTAGTTCCCATTATATAACCAATTGGGCGATTCTAAAATTTTAAAATTGTTCGTCTCTTTTAAATAGTTTGAAATAGAGTTAAATCAACGTTCGATTTTAGAAGAACTAACTCTAGCACTCGCTGCTGTTACTAGATCTGGCACTCGAATTGCAACGTTTGGATTACGTTTCAGGAACTAATGAACCATCCTCGCCCTGGCATGTTGTTCTTAAAAGGTGTAGGTCTTTTATCTTCGTCAATAAACTCTTTTACCTCATCCAACACATCTTCTTTCCTTTTAGGAAACCCTTTCTTTTGGCAAATAATAAGCCATTCCGCTAAAGCTTTCTCTTCGCTTGAACTCAAAATAGAAGGCGGACCCGGTGCAACATTTAGAAATTGTTCACTCAACCGAAAAATTAACGTAGACCGAGGAATTTATGGATTTTGGAAGCTTGATGCTTTGAAATTGCTTTTGAACGAATTTCAAGTAACGCCTTCTGAATAATTTCCTCGCTATAGGTCCCTCGTTTCATCGGCATAGTTTAAGTCTAGGTTTAATTAAATAAATGTTATTAGTTTTAATTAGCTATCTATAACTTTATATTTTTAATTTTGCTTAAATAGCCAGCTATTTTAAGAATAAATAGCTAGCTACGTTATGTGACAATAACTGTAGCAAATGTATAATATTATTGACCCCCCACTGCCAATTGTTGATATATAGAAGTTATAATTATTGACAGTCTGTGGTCAATAACTGATACTATGATTGGAACTGGTTCAGTTATTAACACTCGTTTTATTTAATTAACTACACTATTATAATTACTTTTCGTTAGTTTTTTAATAGCTAAAACAATTAATTTAATAAATAAACAGTCAAACTGAAAGTTTCATCACTTAAACATGTTTGTAATACCACTTACATTTATGGTATTCCTTGTGAAATTTCACTATAATTGGACAATTTATTTTTCGTAGTATACACTGAACTTTTCATGACAACGCGTGATGACAAATTAATAAATCAAACATAAACGTAGGGTAAAAGGGAGAGAGAAAGGATGATATTTTATTTCGAGCTTGATTGTATAATAAATTATATTAATAAGAGAGATACATGCTAAATGGCGTGATAGGGTCAATTATTGTATGAAGAACCCTGACGGTCAATAACTATAGTCTATACGCTATATTGTGTAATGAAAACTCTACCAAATTTACGCTCATGAAAATACGCTCATGAAAATACGCTCATGTAGTTAACTTGCGTTTTCGAACGCATATTCGCTTGCATAACTTCCGCACGTCTGTTTCCAGCATAAAGCTTAAACTTTATTTATTTATTTATTATACAATTTTGTGAATCTACAAATCCCATTTTGAGTAACATGCTCATTTACAGTAAAAAATGTAGTTCAATAATTTTCTAATAATAATTTTTCTTCGTCCTTTATGTTCCATATGTTGCCATCTTCAAGTCATATTTTTACTCCATCGAATTAACAAATTCATCGGAAATCATTAAAACGGCATGACATCTCTTTAATTAGAAACCTTATAGGCAACATGAAATTCATACAACATCTCCCTCCTTTTTTAAAAATTGTGGCTAAGCTTGATATTTATAATATCACAATATGTATTTAAATACAAATCGAATAAAATAATTAATTTGATGAATAAAACATAACTTGTTGACAGGAAAGTCAAGGCACGAATTCGAAACTTTATTTCGATCGGTTCAAAATACTCGCTAGATCTATCCAAAACAAATCAAGGCTATCATGGATTTAGAATCAAATAAGTGAAGAAATCAATTTAGCGATATAATTTAACGGTGGCGGGTCCAATCTAGCAGGTAACTTTAGGGTAATACTAAATTGGGTTACAGTTAATTCTCATCAATTTCAACTATAAGGGAGATAATAATACTACTGATGTACTACTGATCAACTAATTTCATAAATTTATCATGGAGCTCAATTAACGCAACATCAGCGCGTTAATACACCTTCACCAATATTTTTCACAATCAACCATTTGAGGCATTGTTAAAGAAATTTCCTCCAGCTGCAGACATTTCCTTTCACAGCTCCACCAAACTATAACTCTCTGCGGTAAAACACAATATAGTACACCGTTACTTCTGGTAAACCACAATATAGCACACACATCGTAAGTATAGGTCATTTACAATTTTCGAGACAAAAAAGATTTCATCAAATCCGCGACAAAGCAGCTTTCATAAAAATCCAACAAATGGTGAAGCTAAAAATCTGCCGACCTTCTTCTTCAGACAATATCATATCCATTACACATGGTGAAGAAGAAGGATAACAACTGGAGACCGTGTGGCTACTACAGAAGGCTTAATGCAGTCATAATTCCTGACCGTTACCCAATCCCTTATATACAAAATTGTTCCATGTAAGTACATAGATGCTTGATGGTCCCAAAAATCAAAAACATCAATCAAATGCAACAATTTATCGGTACGGTAAATTTCTACCACCAAGTCATCCCAAAACTCGCAGAGATACTTATTTTAATTTACTCATAAGTAAAAAGAAGCCTTCTCAGGGAAGCCTTCTCAATAAAACTCTTCAAAATTTTTCTTGGTCTGAGGAATGCCAAAAATCAATCCTTTCGCGCGTCCGATAAATGCAACAAAATACAGCATCACGACAATGCATTTAACGCTCCACTTGTTCTTGACTAAGATTTAGATCATTTATTTAAAGCTAGCACAACCCAAATTGAAAGTCATACTATATATAATTTTAGGCTCCTTATGGTATAATAAAATGCCATATTAAAATAATTTGAGCAGCACTCGTTCTTGACCTAGCTTGAGCACAAAAAATGGTAATGGGGAATTTGATTAGGCCGTAATGAGTATAAAATTATTTGTATGTCAATGTCAATAGATGGTTTGAGTTCTCGCAAATTTTCGATTTCGGTTCTTGTATTCATAAATTAAACGACCTAGAGCTTGGTCAAGAACGAGTGGACACCAAAGTAAGGCATTTCATAAGGTAATATTGAGCATAACATTATTTGAATGTCCATAGATCTAGTTTTGGTTTCTAATTTCGGTATTGGTTCGATTTTCGATCAGGATTCTTCAAATTAAATTACTAAACAGCTTAGTTAAGAATAATAGGAACCGAACATTTTGTAATCAGGCATTTGACTAGGCCATAATGTGTCAAAAAATTATTTGTACGTCAATAGATTTAATTTTGTGTTCTAATTTCAGTTTTGACCCGATTTTTAATTTGGTCCCAAAGCTTGGTCAAGAACGAGGGACAACCTTTTTTAATGGACAATTGATTAGGACATAATGAGACCTTAATTATTTGTCAATTGATTTGGTTTTGAGATCTATTTTCGCATTTGGTTCGATTTTAGATTTAGATTCTTCTAGCTTTGAAGCGAAATACCAAAATGTTAAATTTAATAAGACATGTAATAAGCCTAAAATTAGCTTTTAATTTTCCAATTGATTTTAAATCATTTTTTGATATGAGTTCTGCTAGAGTTGCCAGTGACAACATTGATTTTTACCACGCTTATATTATGTAGCTCACTCTGTGTATCTGTTTGTATCGTCAAATTTTGTAATCAATTTTTCAACCACTTGCGATAGTCCAATTGAGCTAAAATTTTGCATGCAGGCTTAACTCCGATGACAATACAAGTCGACTACCAAAAAAAAATAAAATAAAATATATTTAAAAAAAACTTTTTAAAAAACCACGCTTATATTTAAATGCTCTAAAAAGTAGATAATATAAAAGGCTTTGAAAAGTAGAAAATAAAATTGTCCTTCCTTACTCCTATCAAGGTATATTTATAACAAGTAGACATTTAAAATTAATATGACTAAAAATATAAGCGTGGGGCGCTCCTTCTGAATGTATATACTATCTCTCAATATATTATTTTTACGTTAATACTGTAATGCTCCAGCAAAAAATCTATTCTTAGGATACATCAGAATAGACTGTTCCATTAGTGTTACTAAAAGACTTTACTAAGACTTTACTTCATGTGTCTAGTAGTCTTAAATTACTAATGCCGTAAAGGAGCGCCCCACGCTTATATTTTTACTCCTATGTAAGGAAGGAAAATTTTATTTTCTACTTTTCAAAGCCTTTTATATTATCTACTTTTTAGAGTCTTTAAATATAAGCGTGGTTTTTTAAAAAGTTTTTTTTAAATATATTTTTTATAATGACGTTCGTCATCCAATCGAGTTACATGGCTCGGCCACGCTGCGAGTTCTCCACAACAACGGATGATTAATAAAATGGTCCATCAACAACTAGCCGGTGTGCGTCATAGAGGTAGATCCCGACTGCGCCGGCATGACGACGTCGTATAAGACCTACGCATATTATGATGTCGTAACCTTTACTGTTTTCATGTTGTATTTTGCTCAATACACGTATGAAAATATCAATTTACTGTGCAAGTAAATAGGTACATACTTTTCTAATTTAAATATATATTTTTTCAGTATTATGAAAATAAATAAACAAAAATATAATTTATAACCTTGCTGCCATTTTTTAACATCCAATTGAAAATGTGGATTAAAAATTTAATAATGAAGATTATAATAAAAGCTTATTTGCTACAGATACCTTTCACCTTTAAAGCCTTTCTAATTTTTAAAATGAGAAACATTTGGTAACAATCATTATTCCTTGTTATGTGCAAAATTGTAACTTTATTTCGAAAGCTCGCATGCAAATAATATTGCTTGACAGGTTTTATCATAAAGTGTTATTATATTTTTCTCCAAGAAATTAAAAACTTTTTTCATTAAAAAGTTTTACTTTATATGCTATCTAATCCTAAACTGAGATTTATTTAAGGGCTCTGTCATCATTTCATAAGAATTTTACATTTCATCTAATTAAAATGTTTTTTTTTCCTTCGAATTGTTCTGAACATGGATGAAATCATGGGCCTTGTTATAGAAATAATATAAAATGCAAATTCACAACAATGTTTTGTTGTCAAACAGAGCATACAGACAAGGAAAACTTAAATATATTGACAATCTTTGGGCTGATACTTTGGAATTATTTCTTCAGAATCATCAGTCAAAATAAATTATTGCGTTACGGGGCATATTAAACTCTTGATAGATAAGGAAATATGTTATGCTATAGTATGAGTAAATAGCAACCACATTGACGTCATCAAATAGATTTTATGTTTGCTATACTTAAAAGAGCATTAAGGTAAAAGTCAAAAACTGTTTTTCAAGTATTCAAATTCTAGAGATTTAATTTTATTATCATCACATATTATTGTAAATTTTTAATTTTCAATAAGAGAAGCTAAAAGGAAAATAAAATGTTCTTCCCAGAAATTATGTTGCCATTGATACGCCTACGTGTTACCATCAATAACAAAACAATGGAGTTTTTAATGAATTAAGATTATTTAGATTACTAGATTATAATAAATAATTCAACAATTAAAAAACAAATAATATTTTTTATGAGAAAAAGTAGCAATTTTATAAATCTTATTAAATGGAATTAACGCTTTGGCTTTCATTTTAATTATGGCGATGTTATGTAAGTGCCAAAGCTTTAAAAAAATTATTATTTGAAATAAATTTATTGGTGTATGTCGCTCGCCAGCGGATAAGTTTTTTTCAAATAACCTTCATTAAAACCAAAATTTTTTTTATTGATAAAAAGAAGAACAAATGATTCTGGAATATTATTTAAGATTCTACACAATAGATATTTCAAGAATTTATTTTAATTTGTGTTGCCTTAGACGATAAATTAGATAATTGTAATCTTAAAATAATCTGTCTCGGGACGGACTACAAACAACAAAATTTCTACATCAAATCCGTCAATGCATCAAGGTAAATATTTTATTGTGGTAAGCCATCATTCTAAAATTGATCGCAGTATCTTTCACATCTTGCTTTCATCAGCGACAACAAATGTATGTCGGTGTTATGTTATATTACACATCTGCTACTAAAGGTAATTTTTTGCAGAGTCCAGCTATAAAAATTCAGTTAATTAAATAATACTTTACATGAAAAACTCAAGCAGGCTAATTAAAACCCATTTAATGAATCACTACACCAAGAATATCCATCTACTGCCCTTTTCTGAATTTCCCTCGCTGCAATTTTTTATTTATTTTAGTTATTCTATGTTATAACTGATTTGATCAGTACCGTGAGGTATTCAAAATCCCTCGCAGCACTTAATATTTGAAGCATTGCATCATTTGCACATTGCGGTTTTCTTCGCACAACCTCGAAGTTGAATTCCAGAGGTCCATACTGGTCTTACCATTTGTCTGTATAGAATCAATTTGTTGTGTACTAAGAACTGAAATTTTCTATCCATGAGTCTGTACATTTTCCTATATTTCATGTTTAAACCTTCTTGATGTGCTCTTTCCATCTTACATTAGCATCGAGGGTTATGCCAAGATATTTAGCTATGTTTGTATATGGAATTTGGTTTGACTTCACGGGAATTCAAGTATCATTTTGGTTTGTAAAACTACCATGTATACTGATATGGCTTCATTTAATAGGATTCGCCATTTTTTAGTTCAGTTAATCACTGTGTTGACTGCAATTCGACATTTCCTTGTTGCTCCCGATATATCTTTGCTAACTGGCTAGCTGTATCGTCTGCAAATGTTGCTTATGTAGTTCCTTGAATATTTGGAAATTTTCTCGTATAAAGGACGAATAGAAAAGGTCCAGGAGCGCAAGTTAGTTTAGTCATCCTGTAAAAAGTATAATGTTTATAAAAATTTAAAATGTAATACAGAATAAAATTTGCCGTAAAATTAAGCCAATTTCGAAAACATCATTTTCATATCATGGGGATAAAGTAACCCGTATAGCTAAAATAGGTCGTGCTTATGCTAATAAGCCTTGAGAATCTCATTATGGAGTAATGTCTAGCGAGATTTAAAATTATGTGGAGCTAATATCAGAGATATTTTGGAGTAGCACATACCCGGCCAGTTAGGTGTTAGTTTTGCTAACAAACGATTACATAAACATTACAAATTTTTTGTAGGTATCTCTTGTATTAGCTCCACATAATTTTAAGTTTCGCTTGACAAATCTTACATGAAAATTTCTTACTTGGACCATGGAAAAGTTTCGCACTTTGATGACAAAAATAAAAGGCTACATGCATTCGAAAATGATAGCTCCCAACGGAGCAGAACATATCGACTGAATTATGCCAGCATATTCAGTCAGCTTTTTTCAATAGGGCGGGACAGCCATCAAGCCTTTCAACAAAATTTTTGGACGTGCCAGCATTGTAGATTAACTCACTTTTCTTCAAAAAAGAAATAAACAGTAGTCTAACGGAAGAGGATATTGTGAAGGATTGTCCAACAAAGACGCAGGAAAATAAACGCAACTAAAACTACAAATATTTATTTTTGAATCAAATTTGGTATTTTATTTTAGAGGTTTATCCAGGTATGGCTGAACAAATTGTATGTCATCCTCGCGCCCTAGGCAAACTTTTGGAATAGGTACAAAGGGCCGAATGTCAAAGGGCCGAATGTCGAAGGGCCGAATGTCGAAGGGCCGAATGTGTCTAAGGCCCGAATGTGTTGAAGGGCCGAATGTCGAAGGGCCGAATGTCAAAATGCCGAATGTGTCAAAGGGCCGAATGTGTCGAAGTTCCGAATGTCGAAGGGCCGAATGGGTCGAAGGGTCGATTTTTTTTTGTTTTTAGAAATATAATTTTTTAAATTTGTTGTTTTATTACAAAATAAAATATAATATTGTATTAAATATAATGTTTTTTATTACAAAATAAAATATAAATACATATAATATATAATATAAATAAATTTTTTTTTATTTAACATAAATGAATTTCTTATGAATTTATGTATTTTAATATTTTTCATCTTTGAATATTTATGAAATTCCACGTATCCGAGCAGCGATACATTTTGGTGAAGGAAAATTTTGTCATGCGCCACCAGAGGCATTCGGCCCTATTCGTCAGCCTTCTGATAATAGGTTAATGGCACAAAAACAACTCGTTTCTCTGTGGAAATTAACAACGTCTGGGTCTGTATGTAGAATTGTAATCGAAGGAACTGTGTCAGACTCCTTTGAAATAACATCTGGTGTTCGACAGGGAGATGCACTCGCGCCTGTGTTGTTCAATTTGGCGCTTGAGTACGTAGTGAGGAAAAGCAACATCGAAACTTCGCGCTGTATATTTAATAAATCAGGCCAAATTCTTGGATATGCAGATGATATCGTTCTTCTTGGCCGAAGACCTAGCGATATCAAAGACAGTTTCATGCCGCTCGATCGCTGCGCAAGAAGACTTGGTTTGAAGGTGAACAGTAGCAAAACCAAATTTGTATCAACACCTAGGAACATCTCCATGATAAATCTCGGAATTGGCGACAATAACTTTGATCGCGTTGAAAACTTCAAATACCTCGGGTCAGTTATAACATCATCAAATGACATACAGGCAGATATTAAAGCCCGAATTGCTACCGCACATCGAGTTTTCTACGCCCAATCAAAATTATTGCGATCTAGACATCTATCGCAGTCGTGCAAGCTCGCACTTTATAAAGCACTCATAAGACCTGTGCTGGCTTTCGGAAGCGAGAGCTGGACCATGACCACTAACGATTGTAGATTGTTATCAACTTTCGAAAGGAAGGTCATTCGTTCAATCTTTGGTCCAATTAAAGTCGCGAACAATGAATATCGGATTCGCATGAACCACGAGATAAAGCAAATTCTTGGAGGTTGCGATATTATCGGATTCATCAAATCTAATCGAGTTAGATGGCTCGGCCACGTTACAAGGTCCCCACAACAACGGATGACCAATAAAGTGTTCCATCAACAACCAGCCGGTGTGCGTCGTAGAGGAAGACCCCGACTGCGCTGGCGTGACGACGTCGAACAAGATCTACATGCACTAGGATGTCGAAACTGGAGGACGAGAGCGATGGACCGAGACGGCTGGAGGACCATAGTGCGGGCGGCTAAATCACTTCATGGGATGTGAAGCTAGAGACAGAGAGAGATGTACAAAAATTAAAAAAAATAATTAAATTAAATAATTAAATTAAATAAATAATAAAAAAAAATATATTTCTGAAAACAAAAAAAAAAAAAAACAAAGAAAATCGGTCTTCGACCCATTCGGCTCTTCGACACATTCGGTCCTTTGACACATTCGGCCCTTCGACACATTCGGCCCTTCGACACATTCGGCCCTTCGACATTCGGCCCTTCGACATTCGGCCCTTCGACACATTCGGCCCTTTGAAATTACGCCCTTCGACATTCGGCCCTTCGACATTCGGCAATTTGATATCTCTAGCTAACCTGTGACAGAATAATCAGTCACGTGAATACATTTTGTTGAATTTTTGGTTAAGAAATGATTAAGAAGATTTTTTAAGATGTAAATTTGATGCACTTTTATCAAGAATAAAGTAAATTCATATACGCGGTTAATTTTTAAATATTAAATAGATAGAGTGTCATGACAAAATTGTATTTTTACACTCACAACTATTAACACCAAAATGTATGTAAAATCATTTTATGTTCTCTGTTTTGTTTAACTGAAATTCAATAACAAATTTTCTACTCATTTTGTCATCACAGTGTGTCATCACAAAAACATCGGCAATTTTAATAAATGTTGTCATTGTCACGGTGTAATGCGCATGGCCATAGTTTCAATATAAACATATTTTGTCATGGCATTCTGGCGTCGTGACAAAATTTTGCTGAAAACACCTGAGGTACCCGTTTCAAGTACTTCCCGGTGGAATTTTTCCGATTTTTCTAGCAAAGGCACACCGCTATATTTATGACGACCTACCCTGAAAAATTTAAACGGATCGGATCATGTTTAGGGGTCATTTTAGGGTTGAGTTTGAAAAAATTAAGCGTATTAATTGTTGAACCAAATAAAACATCAGCTGAGTTACACAAATTTAACATTTATATTTATTGATTTGCGGAACATATACAACGGTCGAAGGCCATCGAAACCAATAAATCCGGATCAGCTGACATTCCAGTTTCATCATATACCTAAAAGTAAACAGAATTAACGTCATAAGCAAATATCTCACTTTTACTTACCAAACATTGTAAACTATCCAATTAGTAATTAGTTACCTAAAATTAAGAAGTTCATTAATAATTTATGTTGTTAAAATTAATTTATATACTTATCTTTTTCATTACTATTCGATGTACTTTGTAAACACAACTCAAGCTGTCATTATTGTCAATATTTTATGTTGTACTAGAGTAGTAGTACGATGGGTGTATTTAACCATGTAACCGCAGCTACATAAAATATCGTACTAGTACTTCATGTACTATTAGTAATAGTACATTTATAGTCAAATTTCATACAATCTACATTTATTATAAATTTTGAAAATGACAGTAGTTACATTAACGTATATAATTGTAAACCGTATTGTGAAATTAATTTTAAGAATTTAATTCTCTGTAGTCTGGCGAAGAGTGAGGACACTCTAATAAAATAAAATAAAAATCATTAAATTAATTTAATAATTGTAAAAATTCTAAGTCTACTGTACATTTAAATATATAAAATATACAAGTGTATCGCATAGTTTTCATCCACTGGTTTGATCTACAAGGTCATCACTACGCTATACATATATGTACAATACATTAATAAAGTAGATAGATAGATAGATACCAAACTTTTTGTTGCGCCCTCCCTACCCAACCAAAAAAACAATGCTAGAAAATACTGATGTTTCATAAAATGGTACTTATATATTTATACTTCCTTTATCGCACTTAGTGGTTTTTGACGTGAATATGTCTTTAAATTTGCTTTCATAGGGAGGCAATTAAAAAAAATTAAGTGTGCTTTAGACCACACTACTGAAGTAAAACTTCTAATATATATTTAATATTTATAATATAATATAGAAAAATTATAATATTGGAAAAAAAATTGGTCACCCTTTGCGTTCTCGAGTGTCACCTAGCCGTTTATGTCTGATGCCACAAGAAGTAACCTTGTAACTTGGTAACTTTTTCAAGGCCAACTAGTCGTAATAGACAATATTTATGTATGTGTCACAAAATGGACAAAAAAAACCATTTTTGAAATCTCTTCGCATAGTAAAAATGGCCTTGAAATATTTTTTATTTCATTTACGTATAACCACAGTACATCATGTGGTTTCATCGAAAATATGTTTAAGTCGCATTAAAACCTGTATCATAGGCAATCGGGGAAAGAAACGAAGAAAGAATCGGTTTCTGTGATACCTCGTGTGAAATGGAGCTATAATATAGAAAAAATACATATATAAAATATATCACACGGACGAATTTTTTTTGGTCACCCTGTGCGTTCTGGAGTGAGTAAGTTAGTGAGTGACATAGATGTTATAATATAGAACATGTGGTTTCATCGAAAATATGTTTAAGTCGCATTAAAACCTGTATCATAGGCAATCGGGGAAAGACACGAAGAAAGAATCGGTTTCTGCGATACCTCGTGTGAAATGGAGCTATAATATAGAAAAAATACATATATAAAATATATCACACGGACGAATTTTTTTTGGTCACCCTGTGCGTTCTGGAGTGAGTAAGTTAGTGAGTGACATAGATGTTATAATATAGAAAAAAAAAATTTTAGGTCACCCTGTGCGTTCTCGAGTGAGTCAGTCAGTGACATAGAAGTCTATATTATGACTTTCCAATTTTCCTGTTTTTCGAAACACTTTACAAATTTTCCAATTTTCCAATTTACCAACTTTCAAAATTTCCTATTTTCATATTTTTTATTTTCATATTTTGCAATTTTGCAATTTTTCACTTTTTCAATTTTTCAATTTTTCAATTTGTCAATTTTTCAATTTTTCAATTTTTCAATTTCCCAATTTTCCAATTGTCCAATTTTCCAATTTTCCAATTTTCGAATTTTCCAATTTTTCAATTTTCCAATTTACCAGTTTTCCAATTTACCAATTTTCCAATTTTCATATTTTCATATTTTCATATTTTCATATTTTCATATTTTCATATTTTCATATTTTCATATTTTCATATTTTCATATTTTCATATTTTCATATTTTCATATTTTCATATTTTCATTTTTTCATATTTTCATATTTTCATATTTTCATATTTTCATATTTTCATATTTTCATATTTTCATATTTTCATATTTTCATATTTTCATATTTTCATATTTTCATCTTTTCATATTTTCATATTTTCATATTTTCATATTTTCATATTTTCATATTTTCATATTTTCATATTTTCATATTTTCATATTTTCATATTTTCATATTTTCATATTTTCATATTTTCATATTTTCATATTTTCATATTTTCATATTTTCATATTTTCATATTTTCATATTTTCATATTTTCATATTTTCATATTTTCATATTTTCATATTTTCATATTTTCATATTTTCATATTTTCATATTTTCATATTTTCATATTTTCATATTTTCGAATTTTCATATTTTCATATTTTCATATTTTCATATTTTCATATTTTCATATTTTCATATTTTCATATTTTCATATTTTCATATTTTCATATTTTCATATTTTCATATTTTCATATTTTCATATTTTTATATTTTCATATTTTCATATTTTCATATTTTCATATTTTCATATTTTCATATTTTCATATTTTCATATTTTCATATTTTCATATTTTCATATTTTCATATTTTCATATTTTCATATTTTCATATTTTCATATTTTCATATTTTCATATTTTCATATTTTCATATTTTCATATTTTCATATTTTCATATTTTCATATTTTCATATTTTCATATTTTCATATTTTCATATTTTCATATTTTCATATTTTCATATTTTCATATTTTCATATTTTCATATTTTCATATTTTCATATTTTCATATTTTCATATTTTCATATTTTCATATTTTCATATTTTCATATTTTCATATTTTCATATTTTCATATTTTCATATTTTCATATTTTCATATTTTCATATTTTCATATTTTCATATATTCCTATTTTCCAATTTTCCATTTACCTGTTTTCCAATTTTCTAATTTTCCAATTTTAAAATTTTCCAATTTTCCAATTTACAAATTTTAAAATTTTCCAATTTTGCAAATTTCGAAATTTCCAATTTTCCAATTTTTCCAATTTTCTAATTTTCCATTTACCAATTTTCCAATTTTCCTATTTTCTTATTATCCCATTTTTTTAACCAATGATTAAAATAAAATGGTATTAACTAATGTTCCACCTAGGGATTTATGAATTGTCATGGCACATCCTAATACTAAATAAAAATGATTTCGTTTTGCGTCTATTGTTTCGTTCGCCTCGTTCGATTACACTTTTCGTAACGCATTTGCCAGCTTAGTCCCCAAGTCAAGCGTGCCTAAAGAAGTTTTACTCCAAAAATATTTCAAGGCCATTTTTACTATGCGAAGAGATTTCAAAAATGGTTTTTTTGTCCATTTTGTGACACATACATAAATATTGTCTATTACGACTAGTTGGCCTTGAAAAAGTTACCAAGTTACAAGGTTACCTCTTGTGGCATCAGACATAAACGGCTAGGTGACACTCGAGAACGCAAAGGGTGACCAATTTTTTTTCCAATATTATAATTTTTCTATATTATATTATAAATATTAAATATATATTAGAAGTTTTACTTCAGTAGTGTGGTCTAAAGCACACTTAATTTTTTTTTTATTTCATTTATGTATAACCACAGTACACCATGTGGTTTCATCGAAAATATGTTTAAGTCGCATTAAAACCTGTATCATAGGCAATCGGGGAAAGACACGAAGAAAGAATCGGTTTCTGCGATACCTCGTGTGAAATGGAGCTATAATATAGAAAAAATACATATATAAAATATATCACACGGACGAATTTTTTTTGGTCACCCTGTGCGTTCTGGAGTGAGTAAGTTAGTGAGTGACATAGATGTTATAATATAGAACATGTGGTTTCATCGAAAATATGTTTAAGTCGCATTAAAACCTGTATCATAGGCAATCGGGGAAAGACACGAAGAAAGAATCGGTTTCTGCGATACCTCGTGTGAAATGGAGCTATAATATAGAAAAAATACATATATAAAATATATCACACGGACGAATTTTTTTTGGTCACCCTGTGCGTTCTGGAGTGAGTAAGTTAGTGAGTGACATAGATGTTATAATATAGAAAAAAAAAAAATTTTAGGTCACCCTGTGCGTTCTCGAGTGAGTCAGTCAGTGACATAGAAGTCTATATTATGACTTTCCAATTTTCCTGTTTTTCGAAACACTTTACAAATTTTCCAATTTTCCAATTTACCAACTTTCAAAATTTCCTATTTTCATATTTTTTATTTTCATATTTTGCAATTTTGCAATTTTTCACTTTTTCAATTTTTCAATTTTTCAATTTTTCAATTTTTCAATTTTTCAATTTGTCAATTTTTCAATTTTTCAATTTCCCAATTTTCCAATTGTCCAATTTTCCAATTTTCGAATTTTCCAATTTTTTAATTTTTCAATTTACCAGTTTTCCAATTTACCAATTTTCCAATTTTCATATTTTCATATTTTCATATTTTCATATTTTCATATTTTCATATTTTCATATTTTCATATTTTCATATTTTCATATTTTCATATTTTCATATTTTCATATTTTCATATTTTCATATTTTTATATTTTCATATTTTGATATTTTCATATTTTCATATATTCCTATTTTCCAATTTTCCATTTACCTGTTTTCCAACACACACAATTTTTTTTAAAATTTTCCAATTTTCCAATTTACAAATTTTCAAAATTTCCAATTTTGCAAATTTCGAAATTTCCAATTTTCCAATTTTTCCAATTTTCCAATTTTCCATTTACCAATTTTCCAATTTTCCTATTTTCTTGTTATCCCATTTTTTTAACCAATGATTAAAATAAAATGGTATCAACTAATGTTCCACCTAGGGATTTATGAATTGTCATGGCACATCCTGATACTAAAGGAAAATGATTTCGTTTTGCGTCTATTGTTTCGTTCGCCTCGTTCGATTACACTTTTCGTAACGCATTTGCCAGCTTAGTCCCCAAGTCAAGCGTGCCTAAAGAAGTTTTACTTCAAAAACGGATGATAACGAAATCGATCGATGGTGCTGCAGCTATATATCTATCACCTACATCCAATATTTAATTATACCGCTCGATAACCAAAGGATCAAAGAATTCGTTTAGTTTAGTGGGGAGTGTGACGCATCGCATGCGGTGGAGGAGGAAGCACCACCATTTTATTTTTCGCCGTTTGTATTGAACTCTGTATTTTCTTAACCGATTATGATGGGATTGGGTATGTTGGATGATAATGAGATTCATAAAAGATTTTTGGAAGAAGTTCTGGAATATGGCCACTCGGGACGGAACTCGATCATTTATTAACCGGTTATGTTGAGATTAGGTATGTTGGATGGAAATGGGATTCTTGTCAGAAGTTTTGGATAATGGCTACCAGGAACGGAACTCGGTAGTTTCTGATGCGTTTATGATTATAATTAATATTAACATTCTGTAAAAATGCGAAATAACTGCATATACATTTAAATGTGCATATTTGGTTGAGTCAATTGTACATTCGGATGTACATAACAGTGGCGTTTCCTGGTCGTGCCTTCACGGTGTTCTGATTTAAATTTTGATCACCCAAAACAGTTAAAATTATAATAACACTGTGCTTGAATTGCAAACATTTTTTTCGTGACAAGCTGGGCACCCAGGGGGTAAACCTAATTCGAGTACGCTGAATTCAATGGTCCCATTTTAAAGTTAGTCCCCATTTTTGAGATATCGCCTTCGACATGTTTTGGCTCTGAGTCAAAATATAGCCTCATTTTCACGTTGATAGCTCTTGAACCATTAAGATTTTCGTTATGCTTTCTTCAGCAAAGTTATTGCGCAGGTCAAGACCAACAACTTTGCCGAACATATCTAGACCGAAAAACCACATCTAATTTTTTTTTGCTTTTCATTTCGACGAAAAACACTGTTTTTATCCTTTTTATCATTTTGTTGAATTTAAATCGAGTAGAATCGATCGAATAAACATCGCATCGACAAAAATAGATCCAATAAAAACTTTTAAAAGAAAATTAAATCGATTCAATTGATTTTATGGTGATTTTTCCTAAAGCGAAAATTCCTAAAAATTTAACATTTTTCTTCTCTTTAACAAAACAATGGCGAGCCGTTGCGATAGTGGATAAAAATCCTGGATTTTTCCATCCCATCGTTTTAACCAATTACATCACGTAAATTGTACACGTAAATTAAGAAACATCTGCATCAATATATCAACCATCAAATGTAACTGCGCCATTCAATCACAGAAACATACGACGGATAAAAATCTCGGATTTTTATATCCCAGATTATTTTTCAATTTTTTTGAACTTTTTGTATGCAAAGTGGCGTGTTTGTTGTACGAGGTAAATGTTCGAGTGCCGAATTCAACTCACAAAATTTGTGATATCAACTTTGTGCCGAAAAAAACAATTGCATTCGATTTGTCAACGATTTTTCGGAATGTTAGTGCATTCAGCGCGTCGTTGTTGAACATTCCGAAACAAAAATCGTTGACAAATTGTTGTTTTTGACAGCTAGAAAGAAAAATGTAAACAAACGCGCCGAATGCACTAACATTTCGAAAAATCGTTGACAAATCGAATGCAATTGTTTTTTTCGGCACAAAGTTGATATCAGAAATTTTGTGATTTGAATTCGGCTTTCGTCACTCGAACATTTACCTCGTTAACGGCAGAACTCGATAGCATGTATATAGCATGCATATTTTGACGTTTCAATATATTTCAACATATATTTCAATAAATAAAAAATAAATAACCAAATAAATTTTAAAAAATTATATTAATAAAATTATATCAATATTTTATAAATATTTTTTAAAAATGATTTCTAAACGTCAAATTATAGCAAGTTTACCACACCAGACTCCATCTTGGCAAATTTTGATAGAAAGAGAAAGCAGATTGCAATAGCATTCAGATAGCAGGTGGAGAAGCCGTGTAAGAGGTTTTTTATTTGATATCAATGATTTTGGCATGGCAAACTGAAAATGAATTGAATGGCGATTCGTTTTGTTGTTGTCAGTCAAAACAGTTTACACACACTCGATAGCAATTCATTTTTGATTCCTTAAACAATACAACAAAATATACATATTTTAGTATGTTAGTTTGAAACAAAAATTAATGGTAGCTACCCTCTCGCTGATATTCCATGTTCATGCGATGGGAGGGAAGATAACATATACTGTATAAAGAAATCATCATAAAGATTAAAAAAAATATCGATTTTATGCAAGGAGACTGTCAAATGTTCAATGTTTTCAATTTTTTCATTTTTTTTTTGTTATGAAAAAGGGTCACTGGTAAAAATTCTCTTAACAATGATAATAATATGATGTATTTATATTTGTTTCATTGTAATACGTTGATTCACTATCATTATGAACCGCAACGGACCGATATTAGGGTGTATTTGAGCCAAAAAATTAAATTTTGCAAAAAATTAGGGTGGCTTTTAAGTTATGGAGGTCAATATCTAAAATATACGAGTTTTCTGGGACAAACGGTTGATGTGATATTGTAGGTGAGGTTTGTGGCTAATAATCCTGAAAATATGAACAAAAAGTTTTGGGCTAATTTTTTGGCAATTTGGCCGAATGTGGCCGGCCCATTTGCCATTTTTCAGTTTTTTGGCTAAAATGACCCTCAACCTTAATTTTTTTATATGCTATTTGATAGCTGTCAATACCTTTCTAACGATATGCATATATCCGGGGTATGTCAAATAAGTTCAGTGCGGTGGGCGTGGGAATGGACAAAAATGGACAAAAATGGCCTTTCAGAGGCTGGCGGCCAACATGGCGGCCAAATCAAAAAGTTGTAGAACAAAAGTTGCTTACTACAAACCCCGAAAATATAAGATCAAATGAAAGACGTACGGACAAACAAACAAACAAACAAACATATATACCAAAGCAAGGTTATATGGTGACGTCATAGAAAAATTTCCAAATATCATAACTTAGGTCAAAATCATCCGTTTTGGACGTTTGCGGTGTCGTTGAATTGGTATTGACGTCTACAATATAATTTGCTAGTTAAAAAATAATTGGGACACATTATGGGGCAGTTATACCTAAAAAACTAATTTTTTGGGGCAATTTTCGGAAGGTCATATCTCCACTCAATGTTGGTAAGAATTCCAGTTTTTATACATTATTTGGGTATACTTTTCAAGACCTTCCCAATGGTGTATAGTATGATATTGGCGGCCTCAAAAGGAAAAAGTTCGAAATTAGCTGTATATATACGAGTTCGACTTCCAGCACAGTAGGTGCTTTCGTCACTCGTTTGGACTGCCGTCCAAAAAAATAATTTACGTGATGTAATTGGTTAAAACGATGGAATGGAAAAATGCAGGATTTTTATCCACTATGGCAATGGCACGCCATTGTTTTGTCAAAGAGAAGAAAAATGTTAATTTTTTAGGAATTTTTTTTTAGGAAAAATCACATTAAAATCAATTGAATCGATTTAACTTTCTTTTAAATAGTTTCTATTGTATCTATATTTGTCGATGCGATGTTTATTCGGTCGATTCTACTCGATTTAAATTCAACAAAATGATAAAAACAGTGTTTTTCGTCGAAATGAAAAGCAAAAAAAAAAATTAGATGTGGTTTTTTGGTCTTAATATGTTCGGCAAAGTTGTTGGTCTTGACCTGCGCAACAACTTTGCTGAAGAAAGCATAACGAAAATCTTAATGGTTCAAGAGCTATCAACGTGAAAATAAGGGTATATTTTGACTCAGAGCCAAAACATGTCGGAGGAGATATCTCAAAAATGGGGACTAACTTTAAAATGGGACTAGCACCATTGAACTCAGCGTACTCGAATTAGGTTTACCCCCTGGGTGCCCAGCTTGTCACATTTTTCAACTAGCACAGTGTAATTTAATAAGAAAATAATATTAGCAAAACTATAATTTAAAATAAAATTTAATAAAAATAAAACTTTCAATAAAAATAAAATTTTTAGAAAAAGAATAAAAATCAAAAATTATTTAGTCGCTCGGCGAACGACAGAACATCACTAGAAAACGCCGCTGGTACATATTTTTTTTTGTCCATTTCAATGCACGAATCGCACGGACGACAATCTAATAAAAAGTTATTTAGTAACAGTTGTGCTCTTATTTATTGAGTACAACATAATTCGTTTCTGTTTTTTCGTATAGTTATTAAATTATATATTTATATAATTTATGTATATATTCAAATTTAATTCGCTCACGTAATTTTAACAATAAAAATGGCGCGAAAATTAACGAAACAAGAGGTGGTCGCTATTCTAATGGAAAGTGACGATTCAGAATTAGATTGCGATGATATTCATCCGAGTAACACTAATTTTTTTAATTTTGATGTTGAAGAAGATCGTGGTAGCATTCCCACTCGTAAATCAACTTCAAATAAAAGTCACATAGAAAAGGAGCAGCAAGAAAATCAAATAGACCTTGACGAGCAGAATTCAGAAGTAGTCAACAGGAGTCCAATCGTTTTGGAAAATGGATGTCTCATATCAGACGGTAACAACGAATTTGTTTTAGAAGTAAATATCGATATACAAATTTTTTATGAAACTCGAGGTGATTTCAACATGAAATTAATGGCCAAAAACAAATACAATGGAGAAGGCGGCCAGAATATGGTAGATCACAAATTCAGTATTACAAGGATCCATTGACTACCGTAGAAATTGATAAAATGTTATCACCGATGTCCTTTTTTGAAAAATATTTTACCGATGAATTCGTCGAGTTGAGGGTTCACAATTTCGTTTTGCCCAACGAATATAAAAGAAAAGAAAAGACTGTTTAGTATTTATTTGATCTTAGGTAACACAAGATTTCCAAGAATAAATATGTATTGGATCAATCTTTTGGGTATCAATGATTTGATTAATTACGGTCAAATTTGCATTGCATTAACAATTTAGAAATTCCTCAAAATAATAAAGATATACTTATAAAGGTAATTATATCGAAAAAATAAGATTTGCCAATCCCTTGACTTTATATTTTAATTTTACGTACGCCCTATTATAAACGCGGTTCGAGAGCGCTGTTTACAGCTGAAACTAGAGGAAACTTTATGTATTGACGAACAAATCAGTCCGTTCAAAGGTCGACTAAGTGCCAAACAATATATAAAAAACCAACCGAACAAATGGGGAATTAAATTGTTTGCACTGAGTGGGAGCAGTGGCCAATCTTATGATTTTTTTTTTTTTTATATCAAGGGTCATACTCGGAGCTGTCTAACTATAACGAAATCTCATTTGGATTTGGAGCGGCAACTACTTCACGTCCTTTACCCTCCTCGAAATTTTAAAAAATAAAAAAAATTAATACTGCAGGAACAGCAAGAATCAATCGATTTTATCAACAACCGTTCCAAGAGGACAGAGATTTAAAAAGCTTCCACGTGGGTCTTTTGAAGAGCTAAGTGATCGCGATCAAAATGTTGTTATAATAAAATGGTTGGACAACAAACCGATTCGCATCGCATCAAATTTTGTTGGGACAGGAGATTTGTGTTTGGCTACGAGATAGGACAATATACTTAGGCGCCATATCGAAATTCCTCAACCTGAAGTGATAAGTATGTACAACCAAGGAATGAGCAGAGTGGATATACTTGATCAAACCTTATCGTAGTATCGCACGTTCATAAAATTCAGAAAATGGAACTTACGTGTCATAACGCATTTTCTGGATTTCGCAGTTTCATCGAGCTGGATGGAATACAAAAAAGAATATCTTCAACGGGGCCAGGAACAAAATAAAATAAAGGACCTGCTGGAATTTCGAATGATTATTGCTTACTATTTATTGAGTGTAGTAGAAAATACCAAAAAGCGTGGGCGGCCATCGAGTAGTGCACCATATTCAGAGCCCAGTATAAGAAATCGATCTGAAGTTCGTCCAATCCATGACATTCGATATGATAGTATTGGATATTGGCCCGAAAATATTGGCCAGACTCTTGGGATGCAAAGCACGAACGCATATTTTTTGCCAAAAATGTAAAGTCCATTTATGCTTGATTAATGATCGCAATTGCTTCATGAAATTTCACACAAACTCATGTGCAATAAATACCTAAATATCGAAAATCGGTTTAAGTCTGATACCTAATATTAATGAATTTATTTAATTAATTATGTTAAATGTATTGAGTTTTATAATTATTTTAAGATTATTGTTTATCTGGATAGACATTTATGAAATATAAATACAACTGCGATATATTTGTGATACTTTTTCTTACATAAAAACCATTTAAAAGTTGTTTTATTTTCCCATATAATATAATGTTACTGAAACATTGTTAACCGAAAATGTACATTATAATGTACTTCCCAGATTTCAGACCCTACGGGATGAAGTCAGGCCACTTGTCATAAAACGGCATATTTGAGGTCCAAATAAAATAAAACAGCCCAAAAATATTTTTTTTTTGATGATATTTTTAAATCAGTAGTGAAAGGATTAAGAACGAGGACGTTAGACACCCAAATACTACTCCTGTAATCAGGGTTTTATGAAAATTGATGGTTTACGTTTTTCGGTGGTCATTTTTTACAGCAAATAGCTGCCATTGCACGTTTTTACACCACAATCGACTATTCGAAATTTGCAACAAAGTAGCTGACGTCTGGTGAACAAAATGTGAATCATAGTTTGCTATGAAGCAAGGGGGATTAAAACTATCATAACAATGGATTTGACAATTCTCGTCCCCCTTGTAGACGTAGAAACCAACGCTATCTACATTCGATGAAAATCGCCAATAAGCGATTGATGTAGAAAGATGTCTGTTCTATTTTAATTTTTCTTAAAACTATTTAAAAAATGAAAATGTTCGTTTTATTTAATAATTGTTTCCTCCATTTTTCAAAAATTTATTTAAATATTTACAACTAAACAAATTCAACTTTCTGAACTTAATTTTGATTATTTGGTTACGAATTTAAATTTAACTGACATTTTAAAATGGCCACACGATTCGCCAACCAGAAAAACTTGGAACTTTTTATTGCAGAAATGTGTAGTATGTACTTATTTGAAATTTTATTTAAATGGATGTAGTTTTAGACTGTTAAACTGGTCAAGCATACATAATGAATGTAAAAAGTATAGTGTAGTACTAAAACAGACAGAAATTATTGAACTTTAAAAAAATTACTATGATAAGTTAAAGAATTTTAAGCTTAGTAACTACTGAATCTAGATTTAATAGCAATCGTAAATTACGAATATTATACAGGGTGTTTGGCAGATGGACCGATAATTTTTTTCCAGATTGGAGGGGTCATTTGGAAGCTGGCGTCGCATAGAACTGATGTCTTAAGTATCACGGTAACTGAGATATGTTATTTTTAAGTTTCTTTTAAATTTTATTGGGTAATTAAGCAAGTAAGTTTTTTTTAAATTATCACCTTTAAATGGTCATATAACTTTTTTGTTTGTGGTCGTAAAGACATGAAGTAACTTTTATTGTATTCTGACATGTAATTTTATTCGAAATAAATCATTATTTAATACAATTAGTTTAAGGAATTTGAGTTATGGGCTTAAAAATCCCAAAAGTAATCTAATGGCGTTAATTCGCTTGATCTTGCAGGCTAATTTTCATTCCGCGACGCCATCTTAAGTGATTTTCAAAAAACGCGTTGTATGGTAATTTGCACCGTCTTGTTGAAAATAAACATCAGCTAAGTCGATTCCATCAAGCTCGGGCAAAAAAGAGTCTGTTATGATTGCATGGTATCACGTATAATTGATGATAACCGCGTGTCCGTCCTCGCGCGTTCTTTGTTTCGAGCAAACAGCTTTCGTCCTGCCAAGCTTTGGTGCATCCATTTGGGCGGGTATGGCGATAAAAATATTCACGAATTGCGCGAAAGGTGTTTTTTATTTTTCATTATTCTTGTAGTAATCTTGAGTAACTTTAACACGGCCGTCAAACAAATACTCCGAATAAATACGTCTACTTGTTTTTCAGAGTTGTTGAAAGATATCCTATAGATCCATGCCCTTCATATACTATGAATCAGATGATTCATGGTCGGCGGAATGTTAACGCAGAAAGAATTACATCATCTAAAAATAAACATTACGTATAGTTATATTCTGACAGATGAATTACGTCAATGTCGAATTTATTTATAGCAATTGCCTCAATTTATAACAATAATTCTGTATATTTATTTATTTTATTACTGTGTTATTTATTTATTTTTATTATTACCAACTTTACATGTCTGGTTACAATATTATTTACATAAAATATTAATAAAAATTATATAATTGAAAGATTACAAGTTACCAATAATTCAAAAGAAGCTTCGACATTAATTCTTTAAATGCACTTCTAGATAGATTAAAGTCAAAAGCCGGCCGTACTTTATTAAATGAAGCTGATGAATGTTAAACCGGCTCAGATTTACGGTAGTTTTGCCTACAAAATGGAAATTTAATTTGGAAATCTTTATCGCGTAGCACACGTAATGGAGTATATATGTATGTCAAGCAAACTCAATATTTCTGAACAATCGATTTTAGACACTAATAAATCTCAAATAAACATTGCGCTAATTTCAATTCTACGAATAAACAGCGGCTCAATATTTATTAATTTACATCTACCTCGATACGCTGGGAGTATGAAAGCAGGGGCGTTCGTATCTCTATGCAACCTTCGCAGTGGGTACATTAAAAATCGCTTCTAAACCCTCTATATGCAATCTAAATAGTTATTATAAAATGGATTCCAAATGACAACACCATATTCCAAAAATGATCGAACAAAAGAGACTTACCAGTTTTAATCACGTAAGGATAATGAAAATTCTTAGAAAACCTTTTAATAAATCCAAGCATAGAATTCGCTTTAGAAATGCAACCTTCAACATGTTTATGAAACGATAAATTCGAAGTACAGAAGTTCTTATTAAATATAGGTTAGCTAGAAACTTTATCGATCATTT
Source organism: Nephrotoma appendiculata (assembly GCA_947310385.1). Lineage (NCBI taxonomy): Eukaryota > Metazoa > Arthropoda > Insecta > Diptera > Tipulidae > Nephrotoma > Nephrotoma appendiculata. Next base: position 170,303,556 of record OX371225.1, read on the forward strand.
CGAGAAAGAAAAAACTGAAAAATGTATTCTTTAGAAGCGACATATCATCAAGTATCTTGCAAGATATAAAAAAGATTTTATAAATTTTCATAAATTTATTTGGTTTTGTATCAACTAGTCTCAAATCTTTCAAATTTTGAGTCTTGCAAATTATCAAGCAGCACCAGCCAATCTCGGATTCATCGGTTATATAAACCTCTATAATAACATAGGATATGGGTAGTTCAAAACACTTATAGAGTGCAGAGTAAAGATTCACAATCACATATACAAAATTTTTAGTATTGCTATTGAAAATGGCAGCGAAATCAACATTTGTTAACTTTTCCTTAAGTTTCGCAAAATGGGTTTTACTCGCATTGTTTGTAGCCTTTGCGTTACCCACCTTGTTTGTCCCTACATTGACTGTTAATAATCCGTCAGATGAAAACACTAGGTCGAATTGCCCGTGTAGGTTGTTTCTCAAGTTCATGATCTACAGCTAAACAAAATTCAGCATATCTTCAATAAAGTTTTCTCGTCTCGAGTACTTGTGTTAATCGTCCATATCAGATCGAGAAGATTGAAGTCGCCAACTACCTAGGTCACCCTGTATACTGGTAATCTATATACTGGATCTACGAGGAATTCATATATTTTCCACCTATCCCATATGTCCAATTTTTTCATCCAATTTCATCATCCAATTCGGTCTCATCTCTAATGTACCCGGTTGATATTTAATTAGCACACTATTATTAATGAAAAAATACATCAGGTACCATAGAACCAATTTGATTAGTTTAATTTAAATTATGCATGCTTGTTGCATTTATAAGTTCACTGAATAAAACATTTATAGTTTACTTCAACTCCAGCTTTTTCTTTGTTTGGCCAAATGTAAGCAGATGCCAGCAAAATATAAGTGGTTATAATTGTTTTTACCATTTTCATAGAGATAGCACTGTGAACATTTATTTTTAAGTTATTCAGCTTTGTTTATTAAGGCATTAGTATTTAATCTGAAATTAGCATTTACACTGTGTGTCTCACGTCAATTTGTTTAACCCTGCATCACTAACGCTATTTTATGGAACATGAAAACTAACCTTGGGTCCATTGGACCCATGTCTTTAAACTCGATATACAGACAAACGGTATTCAAACTTGGTATTCAAACGGTAAATTTATATGTTTTGGTAAATTTATTAAGACTACAATAAAAAAAATAAAAATATCATTCAAATTTATTTCCAAAAAATTACAATAAAAAATTAAAATTATAGTTTATTTTATCACAAAATAAACAATTAAAAAATAAGTATTTCGTAAAATATTTTACTTTGCGTAATTATAGTAGGTCATATTTCAGACCATTGATTTTGTAAACCTAAAATGATAATAAAATCAAATTTGGCAACTTATTTTATGAATTAGAGTGTTTTTATTTATATATAAATTTTCAATTACCTTGTTTTAATGGTTTGTTGAATTACATATCTTTATCAGAATCTGAGCTTTCTTGAACCGTTATAGTTTTTGGCTGGTTACAATTTATACAAATTATAACTAAATGACTGTCGCAAATTTATAATATTTTTACGATCGGCAGTATATTTACATATTTGACCTTTGACGTCTGATTTCCTTTTTTTTCTAAAGGTTCAGAATATCTGGGATTTCGTTTGATGAGTCACCTTCCTTGGGCCGTATATTAGTAGGGTTCTTACTGACGAATTTTTGGCAAATTGATTCAAGATGTGAGCTCATATTTGATTTTAACCTCCGACCAATTTTTTCTTGAATAAGGGCCATTCCAAGATACTTTATAAAAAGTGAACGTTTTTTATACATTATTGGTGGATTATCCGTTAACAACAAAATAATTCGGACATTTGTACTAGCCAAATTCACTAATGAAAATAATACTACTAAAGGTCACCGAAGGGAATTCCGAGACACAATGTAAGTACTACATAGTTGGTCAGTAGTATCAACTCCCCCTTTTGTTTTGTTGTAAAATTCGATAATTTCTTGTAATAAATTTGGATCCTAAATAATATTACCATCCCTATGCATTGTATTTCATTGTATTTATTCTTCTTGGGTATGTATGAGAGTATTGTCATTTTTTTAATATTCAAAAATTTTTGATTTTAGAGATCTATGTTTGGATATTGAAAATGGTGCAGGTAATATGTTTTTCCTTATAGTATCCACTATTGTGTTTTTTTTTGCTAGCAAATCTGTGGCCAGTGTCGTAAACCAATTATCATAAGTAATATTTCTTCCAGCATTCTGGAGATGTGCTGAAATGCGTTTAACAATAGCTTCAGGTTTATTGCTCAAGTTATAAGGCCCAGGAGGTTGTTGGCCACAATAAACCTCCAAATGGGATGTTTAATACGTTATTGAGTCAACTGCTGAAAATATTTTAATGCCATATTTGGCCGGTTTGCTTGGTATATATTGCCGGAAGCTGCAACGGCCACGAAACCTTTCCAATTTTTCATCGACTGTTACATAACTTCCAACGTTGTAGTTTTCTTTGCAGTTTTTGTTAAACACATCAAAAATTTTCCGAATTGGGGTCAATTTATCAAACAAACGACGATCCTCACGTGTGTTAAGGTTATCAAGCAAATAAATCTTTAACATTAGCAAATAAATCTTTAACATTAATGTGTTATGATTTATGTAACCCGCTTAAGTACAGCAAACCCAACAAACTATTAATTTCGATATTATCTGTAGTCCGAGCATGTTTTATGTTTTTATAGTTCACTTGCTGTTTTGTTATATATAAATTTGTGTTTTCCAAAATTTGGTCGATGAACGTAAAAAATTTATTCCAACTTTCGTTTGGTGTTCTTACATCTTTTGAGTTGTCTGTTAGATTTTACTGATTTATAAATATATTTTCCCTACCTGTTCTGCTTTGACGAAAGGGATATTTACGCCAAATGGACCAGTCTCTGCCGACATAATTGTTCTTTAAAATTTACCACCGCAAGATTTTCATTTTCTAAAGTAGCCTCTTGCTCTGTTTGCGAATCATGATTACTTTGTATTTCATTGTGCACCTCATTGTCACTTATTTCTCCACCAATCTCCACTTCTTCACTATCGAGCTCGGCAAGAATCGCACGTAGTCTTTCTTGCTCTCTTTCAAAGCTACACATATTGTAAAACACCGATTTACTAAACTACAAGTGGTTAAATAGAAAATAAAATTACAATATTAGTAATTAAAAAACACACAAAGATATAATTAATTAGATAAAATAAATTACTTGAATTATAACGTGGGTCCAAATAACCCAAATATATTATATTCTCAATACTAACGTGGGTCCAAATGAACCAAACAGTTTTTCAATGCTCTACTATTCACTGAATGACTGACAAAAATAAATTGAATTGTAAAGGGTTATCCAATTCAAGCTTGATAAAGTAAACTTAAAAAAAACACACAAAATATTCGGAATGTATTGTAATTTTTATTTCATTTTACAGATTGATCCTTGCCATTTTTAGTTAAACAAGATATCATTCAAATGTCCTCCACAGGACTTCTTACAGGCCTTGATTCTTTTGAGGTAATTTTCAATGACTTTTCGGCACATTTCGGGCGGTATCTCGGCCATTACCTTACGAATATTAGTTTTCAATTCGTCAAGAGTTTGAGGATTGTTTGCGTAAACACGATCTTTCGCGTAGCCCCACAAAAAGAAATCCAAAGGCGTTAAATCACAGGATCTTGGAGGCCAATTGACATCAGCCAATCGCGAAATCAAACGTCCAGGAAATTTCTCTTGCAAAAGATCTCGATTTGCTCGTGTTACGTGACTGGTTGCTCCATCCTGCTGGAACCACATATCGTCAAGCTCATAATCTTCGATTTTCGTAAAAAAATAATCGGTTAACATGCGGCCATAGCGCTCAGAATTGACGGTAACGGTTCGTCCATGGTTGTTCTCAAAAAAATACGGCCCAATCACACCACCAGACCACAATGCGCACCAAACAGTGACTTTTTCCGGGTGTAATGGCTTCTCTACAATCAATTGTGGATTTTCTGAGCCCCAAATTCTACAGTTTTGCTTATTAACGTATCCACCAAGCGAAAAATGAGCTTCATCACTGAAGAAAATTTTGTTCGAAAAATCAGCATCGACGGCCTGTTTTTCCGCGTTTAATTTTAACGCGTTGGTCGATTGTTAAATGCTCCATATTCTTAAATGGCAGAATGTCAACTAAATAAATGACCGCGTACTTGACGTTTATCTTTGACAGATGTCGGTATACAGATTTCTACTTTATCAACCTCGAATTGGATAACCCTGTATAATTAAAATTGGGGAAATACCTAACTATAGATTACATTTTGGTATGAAGTTTGTTTCAATTAAATAACATTTATTTTTCTTAACATCATTCTAAATTGGGTACATTGGACCCATGCGTTAGTGATGCAGAGTTAAGTTTCAATTTTCGTCTAACTAAGTTGATGATTAATTCATACCAATCGTCTATAGATGGTACAAAACAAACCGCTCCTGATTTTTATTTTAAATTTTCTAAATAAATTATTTATAAATCTCCAAATTATATCTAATTTTAGATAGATATATCTGAACTAATGTTGCAGTTTAGCACTGATGCATATTGAAGACATCTTTCAATGACTAGTATGAACTAATAACCAATTTATTCAGTCGGAAATTTAAACAATAAAAATTATTGTTGGACTCATAGCATTACAAACTTTAATATTTTGCGCCTGATTCCATTTTTTTTTGACTAAATTACTCACTGAACTAACATGTTAATTTAAACCGGGTCTCAATAGATGGCGTAAAACATAATGCTATAAATCACTAGTACAAACTCACAAACATTTAGTCAGTGTGTGCTTTTCGTCAATTTTTTGTATAAATTTCGAGAAACAAAATTTATAATTAGCTCATGCTAAATTAAAATTGGTTAACAAATTCAAGATTTAATCAACTTCAACAATATGTTTAATCGGCTATTGATAGCACTGAACTATCATGGTTACAAGAACATCATACTTATTTTGGTTTAAAAACAATAGAAACTTTTATATGTAATTGTTATCAACTAACTTTCGAATTTTTAATATTTTTTTTGTAAATAATTTGCGTTAGTCCATAAAGATAAATTAAAAATCATTCTATCGGAATTACAGTTCACGTTGTACTTAATCACGTAAAAAATAGTTGATGAGGCATAAGCGCCCATCTCTGAATCCAATCCATTTTTAATAAACGACTTTAGTCTAATTTATGCATTAATTATTCACTAGAAATAGCATTCCAATTGTTTACCTGAGTTATTTCATTGTGAACAAAAATATCTTCACGAAAAGTAAAACAAACCGACAAGAAAACGTGCATAGAAGTTTGTATCGACTATAAATCAAACGAGTCCCATATATCCTTACTAATCTCCAAATTTCCGAAATAAACAAATTAAATTTCCAAATAGATTTTATTTCAATTAAAATTAATATAAAGAGCATACATATAAATAATCAAATCCTTCCTTCCGTGTCCATCCCTTAAATGAAAATAAAAGTCAATTATTTTAAGGGTCGACTTTTATAAATAAATATAAATATAAAATAGAAAAAGGCCTAGAGTTTCCTTTTTTATGCTTCAGAGTCTATGGATGGATACCCTATAATTAAAACCGCCCTCATATTCTGTATACAAAAGTATATTGGACATTTGTTTCCTTTTGTTTGTTCTACAACCGATATTATTTGGGTTGGTTGATTTAATTTGATTTTTATTATTGGTATGTATGTGAACCTGAACACATGCACATCCATTATATACCAAAATATATATATATATCGGTGATAAATTTTCACCACCTAATGAACATGTTGTTAAATTATTATTACATCACGGTGTATACTGTTCTTAAAACTTGGTATGTGCATGACGAGATGCATTCCCACAAGCTGATAATCCTAAAGGATGTGAAATTATCTTTTTTTTTTGTATTGCTAAATTACAACGATATATTATTTTTACGTAATTTTCGACGAACAATACTCAAAAAATAATGTGAGCTAATTTTACATTCACAAAAAAAAAAAAAAAAAAAATAACAAACGAACAACGAAAATTATCTCATTACCACATTTTCACTAATCCTATTTTTAAAGGAAAACGGTTTATGTAATATCCTTGATGTGCTTTCGAATTTTTTTTTATTTCCAGTTTTGTACTATGCTGTATTTTTGTTATTAAGATTTTTACTCTAATTTTCCTTTATTATAACGTATTTTGGTGTTGTTTACTTGCCAAAAATGAGATTTTCCGATTAACAATTTTTCTATAGTCAGTCGATGTATAGACCGCGTGCAACTGAAATACGTACGAAGCAAAAATCAATTCAACTTAAAACATTAGCAAATTTTTTTATGTAGCAGTCTGTATTCCAAGATTGTATGTACTCGAAAGATAATAAGTTCGGGTGGTATATAATAAGAAGGAAGTGGCAAATCGTTCGCAATGTAAATTTAGCCATAAATAAATTGTGGTGGATTATTCTAGACAATTTAGTTGTTATCTTTAATTTTTGGAATATTAATTTGGTTGTACAGTTCTTTTGTGTCTATAATACTTTGCCACTAACGCTATTCGTCTTTTTACTTCGGAATAATTTATTGTTGGATTTTAATTGTACTAATAAGTTTGTTAATACTTTAGCAGTTAACTCTTGCAATAAATTAGATCATATATATTGTATATAAACAATAGGAAAATACTCATACAAAAAGAAGAAGAAATGGTTTAGTTCGCCTTACAGTAAAAATTCCCAATTTAATTCGATAAAATTCGATGGAATGCTTTTAAAACTGTTAAATATATTTCAGAAACAAAAAATAAATTTATTTTTAATTTATTAATATTCTATACAGGTATACCTAAAGTAGCTGACATGAATCTAACCGTTGGATTCCTTGATCAAAACAAGGGTTAGGTTGCCTCCATCACTACGCTCGTTAAAGACCCCTATCGAGTATATAGACATTTAAAGAGCAGTATATCTTGATCTACCTTTTCATTGAACAGCTGATAACATTCTCTTTTAAATAAAGTATAATAATTCTGACTTATTAGTTTAGTATTTCAAATTTCACAATTAGCTACTCTACGTTAGTACATATTTTTTGGTAGGAACATAGTTCAGACTCATAGCTTTCGGACAAGCTAAAGATTGGTCTTATTTGCTGTTAGGGTTTCCCCTAATAGGATTAAACATCAAGATTTTCTGAAACCGCGGTTATCGGATGGACGTTTTTGAATTATCCGGCTGATACTGGATAACCGTATAAAAATAAAATAAATTGTTGAGTATTGAACTTCACAAAAATTACTTTTATTTCTTATAAATAAAATTTAAAATAAATAAATAAATAAAATTACATTTTCTGCATTTTTTTCATTTAAATAATAGTATTTTAGAAACACCAATGCATTAAGCGATGCGCATGAGAGACGAGATCTGAGTATCGATTTTGTCTCGTGAGTTACTCATTTAAAATGAGTGAAGCAAAAAAAAATCGAATACGTACACAGTGTATAATACACAATTATGTCCTTGTATTTGTATTTTTTTTTGTTCGTATTTATGTCATTTGTATGGTGAACAGTACCAAAATAACGCGTTCCGGGCGAATCGGTTTAATTTTTATGGTGCTTACTTCCTTTTCTCAGCACATTACGTCTGCTCTCGAGCTGTGGAGTGTCATTATTTAACATGCCAATATATTTTATATTATCTATTATCATAAATTAATTTTACATCTAATAATAAAATTTTATAGGTAAATTTAATTTAAATTTCATAAATTTTAGAAATTATAAAAAAATCGAAAATACATAAACAAAGCAAACATATGGCGTTTACAATGGTTAACCCTTTGAGTGCCAAAAACCGCAATCGTGTTCCTCAATACACTAGCCGAAATCATGTTTGCACTGAAAGAGTTAATATGAATAAACAAAAAAGAATGCCACGTGACTTGCATATGCAGAAAAACAATCATACGCACGAAACTACCACAAATACATATGCTACTACTAAATCATTCCGGTTACACTAATTTCGTTTCACACATTTCGGGACAAAATTGGTATACTGATCTTTGTGCAGAAGTTTCCAGAAACCGAAAAAGTTCACTCCGAAGCAATTCAAGATTTTGTATTCTCATAGAAGTTGTCTTGAAGCAGTTGAATTCTTGCTTTAAAATGATGCTATCATTTAATATGTCTAACTTTTTAACGTTGGACGCTTTTGAAGTATATGAATTCAGTTCTTCAGTTCAATTCAATTTTTAATTGACTTCAACAAACCGCGTCTTATTTCTGAATTGATTGCTTCCATTTTGTTTTTCAAAATAGGTAAAACGGCCTCAGCAGCAAAAATATTTGCTTCTAATGCTTCCACTGCTAGTTTTATAGGGTGCAGAGAATGATTAAGATTTTTCAATAGCTCAAAATAAACCTGTTCCATAAGCATGTGAAGTTATCCCAGTTTTTCATCCCAGGGTTTTTGTTTTATTATTACTTACACGCAACTATTATATTCCATCCCAGTTTTTTCATTTTATACCTCTATAATACGATTTATATTATAAACACAACAACAAAATATCCCATCCCAGTTTTCTCGTTTATTTGTTGTTCATGTAAAACAAATACTTGGAAATAATGAATTGTGTTTTGGCAATAGTAATTCTGTATATTTTAAATTCGAAATAGTAATACGCCATATAAGATAAAAATATTAAGGGTAACTTATAAAGAACTCCCCAGTGCCAGCAGTATGTTAGGATTTGCACAATCTTCCAGCTTCGATATGGCCCCATATAAATTTATATGAAAATCGTCTATAAATTCCAAAACCTTCCTGGGCCGGAAACAGCGAATGATGTTTTGAGATGGTACGTAATTAAGCAATTGCTGACCAAGTGACTTGGCCATTTTCTCAAATTTGAACATACGGCTGGTGCTGGCCACTTGGTCTGCAGTTACTTAATTACGTACCATCTCAAAACATCATTCGCTGTTTCCGGCCCAGGAAGGTTTTGGAATTTATAAACGATTTTCATATAAATTTATATGGGGCCATATCGAAGCTGGAAGATTGTGCAAATCCTAACATACTGCTGGCACTGGGGAGTTCTTTATAAGTTACCCTTAATATTTTTATCTTATATGGCGTATTACTATTTCGAATTTAAAATATACAGAATTACTATTGCCAAAACACAATTCATTATTTCCAAGTATTTGTTTTACATGAACAACAAATAAACGAGAAAACTGGGATGGGATATTTTGTTGTTGTGTTTATAATTTAAATCGTCTTATAGAGGTATAAAATGAAAAAACTGGGATGGAATATAATAGTTGCGTGTAAGTAATAATAAAAAAATCCTGGGATGAAAACCTGGGATAACTTCACATGCTTTTTTCCATCAAATAATGAACATTCAATTCTGTTAAAATTTGTAAAATTTGCGTTTTCAACTTCAAAAATTCCTCTATCTGGGGCGCAATCGAGTTCCATCGAATCTTTATATCTAGGAGTAGTTCATACTCACTCGTCAGTTGCGTACTGGAGAATATCTAAAAAAGCTCACAATTTACTTCACCACCAATTGCTCAAAAATAGTTACATTTTCGTCATCATAATACTCGATTCCGGGATCATCCTCAGAAACTTGAAAATTATCTTCAAGCAAGTGACATCAAGATCCTGGAATTGGAACAAGCCCAAGATTTACGAATAAGTCGTTTTCTTCATGGATATTTATGTGAACATATGTAATATTTATTGTCAAGCATTTTACGTTGTTCAATAATGTTTATCACCTCGTCTTTCGCTAATTCAAAATTACGATGTAGCAACCCCGACTAGAAATTGATTCGCGAATAAATGCAGATTTCGTTATAGCACGTATGGAAATATTAACAACTGCAGCCAGTTTCGATACAATATCTTCTAAACTGTTCGTTTTCTACGGTTTAATTTAGAATAATTTTATGAACATGTTTCAGTCGGTTTATCATTGCTCAGATTGCGCTGTTTTTCTTTGGACATTTTCTTTGGATAATAAGAAATTTAAAATATTTTAATTAAACTAAAAAATAACTTACCAACAATTTTATTTCCAACTTTCAAATATTTGGACGATATATTTTATATTGGATTTTATATATTTTTTTATATTTGATAGTACAGCACAAACAACGAGAATGAAATGGAACTAAAATCAGAGGGCCTACTATTGCTTTCGAACGTTTTCGTTGACTACGCGTTGCCAATTTTTTTGTACTATGGCTTTCGCATACTATGACCGTTAACGAAAATATGACGTTTAAATTCGAACAATTGTACTTTTGAATAAAAGCTCGTTCATTATCAATTTCATCGTTTTGATATCGACTACTTTTTTGAATCGTTAATAAACGAACGTAATATGTATTATATATATTCAAAAATAGTAACAAATTAAATAATAAAACATAGATTTACGAGGATACCTAATAATAAAATATATTATAAATCATGTAAGTCGAATAAATGCATTTAAAGGTATACGCAAAACTATGTTATTTAATATTTAGGGCCACACAAAGACGTCAACACACAAAGTCTCAGCAATATGCCATCCTTATTGAATTTTTGGAGAAGCATTACATCTCTCGCAACGGGGAAAAAGACACAGCTGATGGAAGGAAAGAGAGTAATGATTTGTAGATGGAGATTACTACAAATTTTAATGCTGCCGGTCCACCTACCAACGATACAAAGGATGGAGAAAACTAAGAAGCGTTATATTTTGTATTACTTAACGTGTAGCGTACATCATTTATATAGGAGTGGAATGACTGGAAATATAAGATTCGGTCAAAAGTGGAACAAATGATAGGAGGTGGAACAAATAATACTTATTATTTTAATGAGTTAGATTAAAGAACGATAGATCTTTTGAGTAAAAGAGGGATCATTTGGGACACCGTGTGAATTGCAATCGAGCAATGTGATCAACAGTGAAAACAACCCGGAAAACATTTCAGGTCCAACTGATGATATATCGCCATCTTCACCGTCAACAATTCCTGGATCCACACGTTCAGTTTCGCAGGCAATACGGCCAAGAAAAAAAATGATTCGAAAAAGTGTTTGATTATGAAGCAAATAAAAATGCAAGAAACTTTTCATCAAAATATTGAAAAGAAACCTGATAAATTATAGTTCATTCGTAGTTGTCAAAGTGTAAACATCTAAAATACGTCTAAAATAATAAAATAATCAAAATAAATAAAATAATTAAATTTACCTAATTTTTGCTTTAATTTTTATATTAATAAAATCATTAAGTCATATTTAAAATATAGTTCACCAAAAATATTGGGGATTTGTTAATTTATTCGTGCGTGATTCACATCTTCATAGCAAAGTACAACATCGTCAACCATTTTATTGTCAATCAATTTCGCGCCTTTGTAAAACAATGACCGTAACCTGCCGCTCGTGTGGTGCCAATATCACAAAAAAAGGACGACTTCCTGGTAATAAATGTAGCGGTCCTTGTGAAAATTTCTACCATGTTAAGTGCGCTTGTATCTCACAGGAATTGTTAAGTGATATTAATAATCGAACTGTCAATTGGTTATGTGAAAGCTGTCGTCTACAATCCAGTCAATCTGTGATTGACAACGAAATCTCGGACTCTGAATGTGATGTGAACGTGAGTCTAGCCGATATTATGATTCAATTAAAACGAATGGAAAAGAAACTATCTGCTCTGGACAAAGTTAAAGACGCAGTACATACTCTCCAAGCTGCGAACGATGCTCTCACTTCGAAACTTAAACATCTAGAAGATCAGTTTAGTATCCACTCTGCAAAATTACATCAAATGGAGGCTTATTATGACAAACCAGCTCAAATGCTAAACGCTTCAAGCATTACAATCAGTGGCTTGCCGATGGAACATGTTGACATTAGTGGAATGATTTTCAACACTATTAGTAAAGTCGAAAATTCCATTCAACCGGATGATATTTTATCGATCGAACCCATTCGTAGAAACGTTAGCAAAACCACACTGAATAAAACCAACAATTATGTAACTCGTCACAACTTCTTTATTGTTAAACTAAAATCCATCGATCTACAACAAAAAGTTTTAACGCAAATGCGCAAAATTAAAACACTTTACACTAAAGATCTGGATATCATCTTGCCGCAAAACCACCGGGAGCATCAAATCCATATAATGCACCGCCTTTCAAAATTCCAATCACAGCTGTATCATGAGGCTAAAAACATAAAACTGTCATCAAACTTTAAATATTTATGGTGCAAAGCCGGACAAATTTACCTAAAGAAATCGGCTGATTCTGACGTCTATCGTATTCACTCCATGAACGATATTTTTCATATCCAGAACATCATACACTAGCAATTGGATAAAGCGGTTGCTGCTTCGGTATCTAGAATTAAATAATGTAACGTTAAGTAGTTTTTTTATCTTACCTTTATTAGCTCATATTTGTTTTTTATATATTTTTTCCATATTCCAGCTTAACTCTTTATACATTTTGTTGTCAAAAATAATATTTGTTTATATTAATCAGTCAGCTGTTTTGATTCCGGTAATTATTATTTTTATGGTGGTAGTGTTTGTTATGATTTGGATGATGTTTAAACACTGTTTGAGTTATTTTTTAGTGATTTACTCAAAAAACTTAAAACTTATTTTTTTAACATTTTCAAATTTATTTATTATTAGTCGGAATATTTTGAAATTTACTTGGAATAGATTACTCGTTGTTGTGATTTATCTGGCTGTATTGAAAATGTTGTACTTTGCTCTCACTCTTCAAAATTTGTTTTTCGGTATTTGTTGTATGCATATTGAATTGTTAGTCTTATATTATGAGTAGTGTAATTCACCAAAACATTCAAAGTTTGAGAGCAAACTTCGACATTTTCAGTGCTTATTTATCTAGTTTAAAAGTGCAACCACTATTAATATTTGTTTCGGAAATCTGGATTTACTCACACGAATCTTCATATTACAGACTGCCAAATTATAATTTCATTGCTTGCTGTAATGATGATTATAGATCTGGTGGTGTTGATGTGTTTATCAATCAAAATTTAACTGTATCTTCTTTTCATTGTTACAACTGGACCACAGCTGATGTTTTAATTTTAAATGTTACCTTGGGGCGTCATGATTGGACCTTTATCTGCATTTATAGATTTTGTAATAAACCGGTAAACGCGTTTTGTGTCGATATTGAGGAGTTACTTCTATCAATTAATAATAATAACATAGTTATTCTGGGAGACTTCAACATAAATTTACTTAATATCAATGAATGCTATAGTTACCTTACCATGTTAGCCTCCCACGGATTTCTAAGTCTTTTAAATGAAGCTACTAGACATTCATCTTGTCTTGATCATGTGTTCATCAAATCAACAAATTCGTTTATTTTTACTGTGGAAAACACACCGATTCATCTATCTGACCACAACTTAATAAAGCTAAACATTTTTGCATCTCAGATCCCTGTGCTTCAAAATAGTGTAGCTGCTAATTTTTCGAGAGTTGACTATAGCCGTCTGAATGCTCGTCTACAATCTGAAAGTTGGGCGACTGTTTATGGTGAGAATAACTGCAATATCGCTTTTGATAGGTTCTTATTTATTCTGAAATCGCACATTCGTGAATCTAAGGTCGAATCTTCTGCCCCTACATTAAAAAAACTGAAACCGTGGATGAATTCTTATCTCCTTTTGAAGGTTCATAAATTAAAAAAATTCTCTAGAAAATTACGCCATAATCCCACTAATGCACGTTTGGAAAAATTTGTCAAGAAACTCTCCAAGGAAGTAAATGCTAGAATTAAATTTGTCAAAAATTCATTTTACAAGAAGAAATTTGAGTATGTTAAAAATAGTTCTAAACTCACATGGAAGGCTATTGATGAAGTTCTGGGAACAAATAAAGACAAAAACCGAATCACCAAAATTTACAAATACCAATCTGATGTTCTTATTTCAAATTATCAATCTATAAGTAATGAATTGAATACTTATTTCCTCAACGTTCCATCGGAGATAACAAATAATTTGAACAACACTAACTTTTCGCCTAATTCTCCAGGCTATAGCAGATATGTTTTAGGCTCCACCACTTCACCTAGTATGTCTTGTGTGTTTGATTCGATTAGCGCCAGAGAGATTATAAAAAAGATTAGTAGTTTGAAAAATAAACACTCTTGTGGAATTGACGGAATCGACAACCTAATCTTAAAAAATTGCGTGTGGTATCTAGTAGATGTTTTAGCTTACCTCTTCAATTTCAGCCTAGAAAGTGGTGTATTTCCAGATGTTTTCAAATCAGCCCTTGTAATTCCAATTCATAAGAAAGGTGATGTGCTATTACTAAATAATTATCGACCTATTTCGTTGCTAAGTTCCTTCTCCAAACTATTTGAGAAAATAATAAAACGTAGATTGCTCGGTTATCTGGAGAAAATCAATTTTTTTAGCCGTAGTCAATTTGGTTTCTTAGCAGGAAGATCCTCTGAAGAAGCACTACTACATCACCTCAGTTATGTTTACTCGGCTTTCAACAATTCGCAAAAATCCGCTTCGTTATTTTTAGACATTGCAAAAGCGTTTGACACGGTGGATCACGAGGTTCTTGCAAACAAATTATTAAATATAGGTATCAGAGGTAAAGTTTTTGACTAGTTTGTTAGTTACTTCAACAATCGTAGCCAAATTGTTAAAATAAATGATAAATTTAGTGAACCTGGTTACTTAAATTGCGGCGTTCCGCAGGGATCAGTATTAGGACCTATTCTATTCTTAATCTACATAAATTCTATATTCGACATCGATCTTCTGGGGCACACCACTGCATTTGCGGACGATTTAGCATTAAGTTACACTTCAGCAAACCCTTCGGCATTACACAACCTAGTTTGCACAGACTTAGTGAATCTTGGTAATTGGTTTTACTACCATCGCCTGGCTCTTAGTAATAAATCCAGAGTAATGTTTTTTGGTCAGGCCGCATCTACGAATTTTAAGGTTTTGTATCATGTTCCATTTTGCTCTGGACACTCATGTTCATCACAGTGCTTTGAAATTTCCCTCGTAAATGAGTTTAAGTACTTAGGAGTTACCATCGATTCGCAGTTGAAATGGAATTCTCATCTCACCATTGTCAGAAAAAATGTTATTACTGCGACTTATAAATTCTACCATCTGAAGCAATTATGCCCACCGTCAACACTGCGAGTTCTATATCATGCACTAGTTGAATCTATTATTATGTATGGTATATCAAGCTGGGGTGGGATTTATTTTTCCAATATAGAGGACCTATACATTTCACAAAAACGGATTATTAAATTGATTTATTGTCGGCCTTTAACAACTCCAACAATTCCCTTATTTCGAGATTTGAAATTATTACCTTTAAGATATCTCTATATTTATAAGGTATTAAAGATGTTTTTTGTTCGGAGTTCCAGTTTCCATAGTCGTATTCATCACACGTATACTTTAAGGAATCCGAACAACTTTGCCGGTTTACGTTGTAATAATGAAAGGTTCAGAAGGTCTTACTTTTATATGGGATTGTATTGGTTTCACAAATTACCAATAGAGTTGAAATCCATTCCGATTGGCCGCAAACACTATTTTGATAAAATGATTCGACATTGGCTGATTAATATAGACAACATTGAAACCTACTTCTAATTTTTCTTTTTTGTATTGTATTCACTAAATATGAGCTGGAATTTTAATTTTATTGTATGTATTATTTATTTATTCTTTTATGATAGTTTTTAATTTATTATTTTTATTTGTACACTTTTGGCAACCTAAATTTCATGATTTTTTTCTTTCTTGCTCCCCCACAGGTTCTAAAAACCTATTAGGAGCTCTAACTTTATTAGAAATAGTTTATGATTTGTATTAATGTATGTAACCTGTTTTTTTTCTAAATAAAGAGAATAATAATAATAATAATTATACCAAATTAATAAAGAAAACTTAAAATATAAGAAAAAAAATATTGGAATTAGAAGAAGTTAAATTTAAATATCAGAAAGAGAGGGACAAGAAGCAAGATGAACATTTTTTGTCAAATTTAAGATTAACAGAAGCGAAGTTGGAAATAAACGACCGGGTATTGAAATAGAAAAGGAGAAGAATAGCTGGTAATCCAGTAACAATTAAAAATCTTAAATTTTATTGAATTTTTGTTACATAACTTTATTTGTATTTTAAAGAAGTATACTTAGTATACAAAGGATTGTGAATTATTAAATAATGGAGTATTAATAATTGGTATAACTAAAAAATTGCTCTTATTCTGCTCGCTTCATTTGTGTTTGCTTCATTGTTAATATTATGTACTACGAAATCTTCTAAAAGCTCATTCTAAAAGCTCATCATAGTCAATATTAAAATGAATGTAAATATTATGAAGCATGCTGCACACGTTAACAATCTGGCAAGCTTTCTCAGGACTATAATGTAACTCCCTCGAGGCTAAAAGTCACCGGAAACTTCCTTTTAATAGTCCAATGCATCTTTCGACGGTATTTCTGGGTTTTGAAAGGCATGTATTGTGTCTTGACTCCACGGTATCTTCTACAGCAGCTCTATAAGGAGTCATCATCCATGGTTCGAGTGGATATCCACTATCTCCTAAGAATATACATATAAAATTATATCGCTTTTTCTCTACTGATAATTATTTGAAAATTTAAATTAAATAAGAATGAAATTAGGAGTAAAATGCAAATTGTAACTAATTATGCTTGCCGACTAACCAAAATGTTTTGTCATTTAACCAACTTGCATTTAAGTAGGCCCTTTCAGCGCTTAGATTACATATCATTGAATCGTGACACGAACCCCCATAACGAGCATTCACTGCTCTGATTTGCAGTTTATAATAGCAAATCTAATTAATGAAAAATTATCTTACTTATTTAGTCTTCAAAAAGTTTAAATCATTACACTTACAAACATAAAATTCATTAAGGGGTACCCTTTCCGACAGAAAAAAAATATGTTCACTAAAGATAGTATTGGCTTTACTAGTATAGTAATGGCTTTACCATTTTAATTTGGGATCCATCAATACAGGCAACCACATCAGGAAAACAACTCTTTTTAAAAAATTCCATTTTATTCTCTCTTTTTTCTACCTCAGTCATTACCAACGAGATCCATTACCGAACATAAATTTTCTTGCAGTATGGTGAAAGTTTCTGTAGTTACATTGCTCGTTCGTTGTTGTGAGAGTTCTATGTGAAAGTCTTGCCCCACACTTGTTTGATAACTCCCCTGCACTAGAAACCGTAAAGTTGCTGCAAATTTTATTATTGGAGGGATTTCAGCTGTTGTTGTTTGTTTAAATTGAAGTTTTATTTTTCCAAAATACATCCTTAAATGCCTCTTTAGATAACTTAAACAAATTTTTGAATGTAAAGTAATAGAAGTTGTAGTAACTATTTTAATATAGAATGTTTTTTAGTAATATTTTAGCATGAAATGTAAATATAGGCACACTTTAACTTACTCAGTTTGATTTAAAGATAAAATATTGAACTTGTTTCTAATATTTTTCTTTTTAAGTTTACGATGCAATCGCTATATCACTACTATCACTAAATACATATGGAACGATGAATCCATCGCACTAATTATTATTTTAATTTTAATTTTAAATAATTATTATGTAATTTATTATTCAAAATTAATAAAATAACAACGAAAATCGAAAACAATTTTTATGACTTAAAAATGTACTAAATTCAAAATATTACTCTGACAACACTTAAATAATTTTGGTACTAAAATTGTTTTGATAATCGAAAGTAGTAGTACCGAAACTAACGAAATACGATAACAAATAGTGGAACGATTGACGAAAATGAACGAAAACGTTCGAAAGCAATAGTAGGCTCTCAGGCGCATTGCTTGAAATCATAGCTTACTTTACATAGCCAACTTTTCCAGATTTTCTATATGCAATAATCTTTTTCAATTTTTTGATAATGTCAAAAATATTTCAGTATTCGAACAGAAATCAAACTTGAACAAATTATGAAAGAGAAAATTATTTCACTAATGTGAGAAGTATACTGCGCAAAACAAAAAACGCAACAGTAAATTTTTTTTAGAAAAAATACCTTATTTTCAAACGCTTGTGTCTTGGTGAAATGTCGGTTTAAACATTTTTCTCTACTTTTAAAATGTAGGAAATTTAATCTACTTTCCGATGCTGATGTCCGTTTTTTTTATTATTTTTGTTTTTATGACTTTTTTTGAGTCAGTTATTGTAGTTTTAGCGAACTATTGTTAACACCATAAAATGTTTTTTTATTAAGAAGTTTGTTATAACAATTTTTCGTGAAGTGCTTACTTTACAAGATAAAACTTAAGATAAGTTTACGATTTTTGTCATGTTTTTCGCTAAAACTGCAATAACACAACAGCGATTTGTTGTACATCAATTTCAATAGTCTCATTATCAAGGTTTCAAATTTTCTACAAAATGGCTTATTTGGATTTGTGAATGAAATATCAGGAAATTTCGTTGGCAATCTTCAAGTTTAGGATTTCTTTTTGGTTAGAAACATTTTTGTTTGACTCAAAAAAGAGTCATAAAAAAACCAAAAATCATAAAAACGAACATAAACCTCAGAAAGTAGACTAAATTTGCTACATTTTAAAAGTAAACAAAAAAAATTGTCACACCGACATTTTATCAAGATAAAAGCGTTTTAAAATAGGATATTTTTTCTAAAGAATTTACTGTTGCGTTTTTTGTTTTGCGCATTGTGTAGAACGATTTTCCAAATATATTGACATCCAAATATTTCAGATCTTTCCAGGGCTGGGATGTTGTACCATCACTATTTTATGTCTCAATTTTCAGGAATCAAATCTATTTCGGGTAAACAATTATGTGTTTTATATCGCGATTTCAACCTCTTAATATAATTGTGAGCTTTCTCTCTTTTCTACATTTCGATGAACGTATTACGAAAAAATTATTTTGTAATACATAGAGTCGAGTAATCTAGTTGTCTTAGAAATTGTATAAAAGAAATAGAGCGATGTTTTACTCGAGTAAACTGAGAACACATTAGAAAATTCGTAGTTTTGGAAGTGAAATAGGCTGCCATTTTATTCGTAAAAAATGAAACACAAAAAAAGTCGAAAGTCGAAAATAGTGATGGTACAACATCTCAGCCCAGAAATAAAATCCAAATTAGACTTTCTAATAAATGTAGCAACTCGTGTTGTATCCAGTGAAATCCAATAAAACTACCAGTCGTAACACACTGTTTATCTTGGAAACTGATCCTTTCAGTTCAAGAGTTTATTGCAAAGAGAACATTTTACATTTTGTATTTACAATTATTGACAAACTTGATTTATAAAAATCTAAATTATCATTTATAAACATTTTACAAAGTTTTATAGAAAATTTGAAGAAAAGTGCGTTTAAGTTTAAATTAATTATAAAATAGATTTATATTAGTATATCAATATTAGTATCAAACACACTCTCTATATACCGAACACTAAATGGTATAATCTATTACATTTTTGCTTATAAATTAACTAATTAACAGCTGTGTGTAATTGTCAAATTGAATTGAAATTAATTTCTTAACAATTTTGATTGATTGTAATGATTGATTGATTTGATGTATAGCGCTGCATATTAGTGTCCACTGGTAGTGAAGAATCCCGTTTCATGCTATCCCCGTAGTGAGTTTTAGATCATCATTTATTCTGCGTAATGATATTGTGATAATTTCGTGGTAATGTGTAGCTGAATTTCCGATCGTAATACGTTGCATAACCAAGAAATTTGTTTGACGTCTTATTGAAGATACCCAAATTAGCTAAGTGAATTGAACCAGAATGACAAATTTTTGTGTAATAGAAATTTTTAGGTTAACTATTGTTTCATAAAAATGTATATAATTTGTTCGAATTAGGCGAATTTTAAATTTGCGTGGTGACAATAGTATCGTTGTTCCACCTGGCTCGTTCTGGCATTTTAATGTAGATGATTTTTTTATAAATTTTCAGCTTCCTTATCCATTTCTCGATTTTGTGATGTACTGAGCATTGTTTAAATTGTCGATTCAGGTCACGAATTCGTTTTTGGAACTTGCGTGAAATTATTTTGCAATATCGTTGAACTTTTCTTGACATGGCATCGTTTGCTAGAATTCTAGATTTTAGTGCTGACAAAAGATGATGCATGTAGATACCGTATTTGAGATTATCGTAAATTATAATTTCAACACATGAAATGCAATTGAAAATGCGTAGGTCGAAATTATCTTGTAGAAAAGTCTTATAATCCATGGAAGACTTGGAACCCGTGATATTTTCTTTTTGTGATTTGATCCGCGTTTCCTGACTCCTTTGATGAGAACATCACCGTCAGCTCATGATTCATGGTTTTGGCTGAGATTTTAAAATAACTTGATGCATACCATTTTCCGGATAATGTATGACTTAGTTGTTTTGAAACTTGATTCACTTCTCGAAACCTTCTTAGTGACTCGCTGGAATTGTTTTCTCGGGTAATTATTATGAATTCATTGGCATGAACATCAGTGAATTGTGTTGGACTTTGCATAAATTAAACTGCTAATGACCAAATAAATTTGTAACGTATATGCAAATTTATAAATGTTTGAGGTTTAAGTAATTCATGTAATGCGTCTTCGTCTAATGGCATGGTAAATTTCAATATATTTATTGAAGAATGAGCAAGGCGAATGAATCCAGATACGCTGGATCTGGTTGTTGTTTTCGTTGCTGGTTTTTGCGTTAACTGAATTAGTGGTTTTTGATTGAGCTTTCGAATAAATAGTGTAATGTTAAATTACACGTAATGTCCTATCAGTATCGCTCTTTGTTATTCCAGCAGAATTTGTTATTTGGCCGTATTTGGAATTAAATGAATCCAATCGGTTTCGGTTTAGACCAAAGTTTTGAATAAATGCCCTTATTACAAACGAAATTTGTGAATATTAGTCATTTGGAGTTTGATGAAGTTGTCTTGATAATACTAACACTGTCGGCAGTATGTAGTCAGTGTTTGAATTAAGTGTGTATGATGTGGTGGACTGGTGAATTTCAGCTGAAGGTATAATTGAAGCGGGCTTAAATAGATTTAAGTCTTCCAATTTGTATGAGCAGCAGGTATGTAAATGATGAGTTGCTCAAGTTAATTTGTATTTTCTCGTAGGTAATCTAATTTGAAAATGGAGCAATGTGTGAAGTAGTTTGTTGTAGATAAGACAAGATACTTTATTTGTACACGTATTGCATGTGTGTCCCTTTTGTACCCAATTTCAGCATAAAATATTTTTGATAATAGTTTTTTCTCAAGCTTCAATCGACAAATTTTTTGATTGTATGGCATCTATGCCTCATATGTAGATTATCACTTTGGACGGCAGTCCAAACGAGTGACGAAAGCACCTACTGTGCTGGAAGTCGAACGAAGTATATATACAGCAAGTTTCGAACTTTTTTCCTTTGAGGCCGCCAGGGTCATGTTATATACCATTGGAAAGGTCTTGAAAAATAAACCCAAATAATGTATAAAAACATAAATTTCTTCCAACATTGAGTGGAGATATGACCTTCCGAAAATTGCCCCAAAAAATCAGTTTTTCGGGTATAACTGCCCCAAAAAGTGCCCCAATTATTTGTTAACTAGCAAATTATGATTGTAGACCTCAATACCAATTCAACGACACCTCAAACGTCGTAAACGGATGATTTTAACCAAAGTTATGACATTTTTAAATTTTTCTATGACGTCACCATTTAATCTTGCTTTGGTATATATGTTTGTTTGTTTGTTTGTTTGTCCGTACCTCTTTCATTTGATCTCATATTTTCAGGGTTTGTAGTACTTGAAAAAATAAACAACTTTTGTTCTACAACTTTTTGATTTGACCGCCATGTTGGCCGCGGCCAGCCTCTGAACGGCCATTTTTGGCCATTTTGTCACGCCCACAGCGCTGAACCTATTCGACATACTCTGGACATATGCAAATCGTTGGAAAGGTATTGACGCCAGCTATCAAATAGCATAAAAAAAAATTCGAAAAATTAGGGTGGAGGGTCATTTTGCCAAAAAACTGAAAAATGCGAAATCGGCCCGCGACATTCGGCCAAATTGCTAAAAAATGAGCCCAAGACTTTTTGTTCATATTTTCAGGATTATTAGCCACAAACCTCACCTACAATATGACATCAACCGTTTGTCCCAGAAAACTCGTATGTTTTAGATATTGGCCTCCATAACTTAAAAGCCACCCTAATTTTTTGCAAAATTTCATTTTTTGGCTCAAATGCACCCTAATATCGGTCCGTTGCGGTTCATAATGATAGTGAATCAACGTATTACACTGAAACAAATATAAATACATCATATTATTATCATTGCTAAGAGAATTTTTACCAGTGACCCTGTTTTCATAACAAAAAAATTAAAAAACTGACAAATTGATGTGATCGAAAAAATCACTAAAAACATTGAACATTTCACAGTCTCCTTGCATTAAATCGATACTTTTTTAATCTTTATGATGATTTCTTTAAAAAAACAGATCTTATCTAACCTCCCATCGCATGAAGATGGAATATCAGCGAGAGGGTAGCTACCATTAATTTTTGTTTCCAACTAACACATTAAAATAAGAATATTTTATTGTATTGTTTAAGGAATCAAAAATGAATGGTAGCTGCATGCGGTTAGTGACAAAACAGCAAGAAACATGCAAAAAAAATTGTTGAATTACTCAATCGAATTTCTACCAAAAACACATGCATCTGATCTAAATTTTTACTACTCTGTAACATGCACTAAAAACTAAACTACAAATGTTCAGCCGATAGCCTACGAGAATTGGGTGTGTAATAAGATCACACCCGGCATGACCTGTTTGTGGCATGTGGTAAAGGATTCTGAAATAAAATCTACCAAAATACTACAAAATGAATATTGAAAAATTGCATGCAAAATAAAGAAATAGAATCGTCTACCACACACCAGAAACAGTACACCAGATCGTAGGCTATCGTCCTGAACATAATGAAAAAATACATATCTGAACCTAATGATGAGACCTGATCCTACTACTTTTCAACATGGGTAGTGCGGTGTAGGGTGGTGCGGGTGAGATGGGTTTTAAGTGTTTAAATTAGATAGTGGGTCGAGAAGGTAGTAATGTTTAGGAGGCATGATTTGCGATTGATTGGGGTCGGTTGGGCTGGGTGTAGATGGAGTTAGGTGGGTGTGGGTGGATATGGGTGTTTGTGATATTTGAAATACACAAACCACACTGCATAGAACCTCTTTTTCTTAGACACGGAATAATAATACTGTTAATACTATATAGGCAACAAAAATGCTTATAAAGTTCGGTTCCGAACCTTTCCCGTCTTTTTTATTTCATTTGTGTTTGTGTTAGTGTGATTTCACTGAAAATTTGTTTCAGTCGCAATTAAAACCAGTATCATAGGTAAACGGGGAAAGAATAGAAGAAAGTTATAATTTCTGTGAGATCAAGTGTGGAATAGAGCATTGTGCCTCATACACAGACGCACGCCAATGGAGTGACGAATATCGAGAGAAGAAAAACGAATCATGCACACTCCGTAACATACAGCCGACAGCTGTGTGAAAGTATGCGTAATTCGTTCTTCGCCTCTGGCTATTCGTAATTTCAATGCCGCGCGTCTGTGTAAGAAGTCGTATTCATACGTCGGATAAAAATCTCAGATTTTTCTATCCCAGATTTTTTTTCAACTTTTTGTATGAAAATAGCGTGTCTGTTGTATAATTTACGTGATGTAATTGGTTAAAACGATGGAATAGAAAACTCCCGGATTTTTATCTGTCGTATGAATACGACTTAAGCCACAATAACACGTAGCGGCCAATTGGGTGCTATCGAGTGTGTGTGAACTGTTTTGACTGACAAACAATAAAACGAATCGCAATTCAATTCATTTTCAATTTGCCGTGCCAAAATCATTGATATCAAATAAAAAACCTCTTAACGAGGTAAATGTTCGAGTGACGAAAGCCGAATTCAATTCACAAAATTTCTGATATCAAATTTGTGCCGAAAAAAACAATTGCATTCGATTTGTCAACGATTTTTCGGAATGTTAGTGCATTCGGCGCGTTTGTTTACATTTTTCTTTCTAGCTGTCAAAAACAACAACTTGCCAACGATTTTTCGGAATGTTCAACAACAACGCGCTGAATGCACTAACATTCCGAAAAATCGTTGACAAATCGAATGCAATTGTTTTTTTCGGCACAAATTTGATATCAGAAATTTTGTGAATTGAATTCGGCTTTCGTCACTCGAACATTTACCTCGTTAAGAGGTTTTTTATTTGATCACATTTACAAACAATACAGATAATGAAACCGATTGAATTAGTAAAGGAGGTTTTAGTAGTAACCTTTTCAAAAGTTTTGCAAGTTGTTTCCCATAGTTTTAATTCATCGTATCTAATGTTCAAAAAATTAATAAATGGAGAAACATTTGAACTACTCTTGTTAACAATTTGTTCGACCCAAGCTTGCCTATCAATATTCAATAGGATTAAATAGATGCACCAATAATGTTGACAAGACTTCTGATTGAAAAAAGATTTATGAAGAGAATTATACACATGTCGAATTAATGAAACTGGATTGTCTTTTAGTAATTTTGTTAAAATATGAAATTTGTCTACATTAATTAGATCATTATTATTATGCACCGTGCTTGTGTATAATTCTTAGAATGTTGGCCAATATTGATAATTTCCAGCAAATGGTTCGATAAGTAATGCAGGAAAGTATGGTTTATTTTTCGAATTAATTACTTCATAACAAGTGGATGGTTGCGAAATGTGATTCTCGAAATTTGCATTTAAATTAACAGGATCGGTAGACATGATCGTTCGATTTAACGATGCTTGCATAAGCAACATGCGAGCTTTAATATGCTTCATTTACAGTTTTAGTAATGGGCTCGTAATCTCCGCTAACAGTTAATAGTTCCAATTCGTATTGAATAACAAATTGGAAATAAATATCAAGATATCCTATGCGAATTGTGTCCCTATGCTAGATTTGTATGTGCAGTATGCCAAAATCATGAGGAGGATACTATATAATATGAGAAATTCCACAAAATTAACTAGTTCGTTGAAGAATTAAAACAACATTTATGCACAAATCATTTGAAGCTTAATGAACAGTTAGTAGTAATTAAAACCCATGTTGAAGAAATCCATAAACCTGATGAGACGAAATCCTTTGCTGCAGTCGTCAAAACCAATCCAACCAAATTAGTTTTGTTACAGCCAAAGAAACCACAAGAGAATAAGAAAACCAAAGAAGACATCGTAAACCAGATTGATCCGAAAAGCATTCCCCTAATGGGATACCGAAAGGTTGCGAATGGGGGAATTATATTACAGTGCGATTTAAATGAAGCAAAGGAAAAACTGAAGCAAATCGCCACAGATAAATTAGGAGCTCAATATGAAGTTAAATTGCCTACAGAGCTAAGGCCTAGAGTGAAAATTTTAGGAATGTCAGAACAACTAGAAAGCTGTTACAGGAGTTACAGGATATTGTGTTCAATTTTCAACCAGCCTTAGTATTACTCAGTGAAACTAGAACAACTGAAGAAATGTACGATTCGGAGTTTCATATTGATAACTATATAAATTTATACGCTGCGACTCGGATAGTCGACATACAGGAGGAGTTGCTATGTACATTCATGAAAACATAAATTTCAAAACAATTTCAAACTGTGAGAAGGATCGCACTTGGTTTTTAGCAATACAAAACAAAAAAGGATATCATACGACTGGGATATTTGGAGTAGTATACAGATCATTTCAAACAACGAGAGCAGTTTTCTTAGATAAATTTGACGAATGGATGGAAAATATCATAAACCATAACAAAAATAATTTCATATTCGGTGATTTTAATATTAATGTCAAATCCAATGAATATTACAGTGTAAAATTAAATCAATTGATAAGTGATCATAGACTTATTTAGGTGGTTAAAGAATATACTAGAGTTACAGCAACCAGTGAGAGTTTAATAGATTTAGTGATAACTAATTCAAAAAATGTGCAATGTGAATTCTCATGAATTACTCAACTATGCTTTAAATCAACAATTTCTGGGATGTCAAGATGCTAACTTAAACGAAATAGACCAAGAATTAAACGCAGAAGCTGAAAAGTTACTGTTAAAGTTAAAAACTTGTCTGAATAAGTTGACATGTACAAAATTGATTCATAAAACTAGTAAACTACCATGGTTCTCGGAAAATTTGAAATTACTAAAGCAAGATAAACTACATTCTTATGAAATTATGAAAATTATAAACTCAAATGAGAGATGGGATAATTATAAAAGAGCCAGAAATATATATAAACAATCTTTAAGGAAGGAGCAGTCCACTTATTTCAAAAACAAATTCATAGAAACTCAAAATAATCCAAAACAACTATGGAGAATGTTAAAATTGATCTATAAAACTAAATCCACAGCACAGTGGAATATTCAGTTTAACAATAAAGTAGTAACCGATAAACTAGAATTGGCCGAATCTCTTAATAATACATTTGTATCCAGTGTGATTGACATCCATAACAATATTCCAAAAGTAAAAAATTTTAATGAATCGAATGCGTATCCCTACACAGTTCCATTCTGTTTTCAAAATATTACAAGTCAAGAGATAACTAAAATTATTAGTAGTTTGAAGTCGAACGCTGGAATTGATGGTATAAACCGTACTATCATGTTAGATGCTATGAAGAACGAAATATTCTCATCAAAATTTACGAACTTAATCAATAAAAGTTTATATGAAGCTAAAGTCCCGAGATCATGGAAAATATCAACGGTTATTCCAATTCCGAAAACTTCTAAGCCAACAACACTAGAAGAACTACGCCCGATAAATATGCTACCAACCAAGCTGTGTTAGAACGAGTAGTTAAAAACCAATTAATAAACCACATTAACAACAATAATATACTAATCGACAAACAATCTGGATTTCGCGAACACCATTCATGTGAAACTGCATTAAACTTAATGTTACATAATTGGAAATCTGAAATAGATGACAATAAAGTAGTAGTAGCAGTGTTCCTGGATTTTAAACAAGCTTTTGAAACAATCGATAGACAAATTTTACTAAAAAAATTAAGTAAATATGGAATAGAAGGCGCGGCGTTGGAATGGTTCAATAATTATCTTCAAGAAAGGCAACAATATACAAAAGTTGATAACTGTATCTCTAAGTCAATACCAAATAATCTCAGAGTACCGCAGGGATCTACTTTAGGACCATTGCTTTTCATCCTGTACCTCATTGATATAGTAGAAGTTATAAATAATTGTAAAGTGAATATGTTTGCTGATGACACCTTGATTACGATTGCAACACCAACCCTTAATGAAGCTGTTCAGAAAATAAATGAAGATTTAGAGAATCTGAGAAAATGGCTGATGTTCCATAAGTTGGCACTAAACATTTCTAAAACAAAGTACATGGTGATGTCAATAAAAACAATACTAGAATGTAATCAAAATATATAAGTAGATACTGAAGTCATTGAACGTGTTAAACAATATAAATACCTTGGTGTTATCATAGATGAAAAGTTAAATTTTAATGATCATTTGAATTATGTTGCTAAAAAAATGAATAAAAAGTTAGGTTTATTTAATAGAATTAAGGATAAAATGCCACGTGAAACAAAAATTATATTTTACGAATCAATTGTTGGACCACATATTGATTATTGTTCATCAGTGTTATTCATAATGAATCAATCACAAATATATCGTCTCCAAAAAATTCAGAACAGATTCATGCGAGGTATTTTAGGAGCAGATATTAGGACACATATAAGTGAAATGCTTAAAGTACTAGGATGGAAGTCTATTAACCAAAAAATACACTACAACGTTTTGAAGTTGATGTTTCGCCTTGAAAACGGTGCTTACCAAAATACTTGGACTTAATGTTATGCTCTAATAGAGACGTTCATAAGTATAATACCAGAAACACACATTATCGATTACCAATGTATAGTAAATCTTTTTCACAGCGATCCTTAGGGTATAATGGAGTCAAATTATATAATTCTCTGAGCAATTTCTATACGTTGGGAGAATTACGAGAGTTACAATACAATCAGTTTTTGGGGCTATTGAGTGTATTTATTAAAGATAGAATTAGTATTTAGCTAGTAATAAGTATAATAATTATGTTCTATTTAATTAATTCAAGATAATAATAAGATTAAAAAAATGTCATTATTGATAAATAAATAAATAAATGTAATAGCATCGATCGTTGTGGTATCGGTAATTATTTCAGAGAATTTTAAAATACTCTTAACTCGATTAAAATCGCGATCGCGTAATATTTCTGAAAGTTTCACCATTTTAATTTTATTTAAAGCTTTTCACAAATAACTTTCACTAATTCTTTTATATACCGATTAAACACATTTTAGATTAGCTTTTTATAACGATAATAAATTAATTGTGTACTTATCTTGTCTTATCGCATCCATGTGGGAATTTCCCGGGTTTCGGCGCCAAAAAATGTAGAACGATCTTCCAAATATATTGACATCCAAATATTTCAGGTTTTTCCAGAAATAAAATCCAAATTAGACTTTCTAATAAATGTAGCAACTCGTGTTGTACCCAGTGAAATCCAATAAAACTACCAGTCGTAACACACTGTATATCTTGGAAACTGATCCTTTCAGTTCAAGAGTTTATTGCAAAGAGAACATTTTACATTTTGTATTTACAATTATTGACCAGCTAGATTTATAAAAATCTAAATTATCATTTATAAACATTTTACAAAGTTTTATAGAAAATTTGAAGAAAAGTGCGTTTAAGTTTAAATTAATTATAAAATAGATTTATATTAGTATATCAATATTAGTATCAAACGCACTCTCTATACCGAACACTAAATGGTATAATCTATTACATTTTTGTTTATAAATTAACAACTGTGGGTAATTGTCAATATTTACAATTTGTTTATGTTTGTTTATTTAGTGTAATAATAAAATTATATTTAGTTTTAAATAAACTATGTTGAATTAATTAATGGTAAGTAATCATAATACATTTACATGATTTAAACTATTTTCTATTTTAGATTATACGCTGCAAGGCAATGCTGTAGTTGGGCGATCCCGATACTGGAGTTTAGTGTTTTATAAATAAAGTGTATTAACATAGATGTTATTGCTGTTGTTATTTATTAATTGTGAAATTCTCCAACACAGTGTATTACTAAAAATTAAATTATTACAGTGGAAATTTACATCAAAAGATTACGATCTGTGATAAAAAGAAACATAACTATACTAACCCCTATCGGCGTGCAAAATTCATGGGTCGACCCATCTTCCATGTCCAGTACTACAGGCTGGCATGGAGTTATACAATGCGCAAATGGTAACGTAAATCGGACATATAGCCTTACGTCATAGATTTGTCATAAATGCGTAATGTACAACGAGAAAAATAAACCGCGCAAGAATTGAGAGTGCTTCGGCCCCAAACCAGATTACAGAGATTAAAAATTTAAAAAAAAATAATTATTACAGTGTTCGGACACGCCCTAAATTTAAAAGGTTATCCGTTATTTTTTCGCGGGTATTGGAAACGGCTAAGAGTTTATATAACCGCGGATACCATAGATACGGAAACGTATCCGTTTTGGAAACCCTATTTGCTATATTATATTATTTCAACAAATTTAAAGTTCACAATAAAAATTTCGTATTTCCTTTAATAGACACAGGTACAAATATAAACTTGAATTAAATATTTTTATTAAGAAGTTATTAAATTTATTTTTATTTGATTTTTTCGGTTTTTTAGACAAAATATTATTTCTACTGACATTCACAATGTTTTAAAAATTAAGAATTCACGTCGATGTACGTCCTGTGGCCCTATTCGGGCTTTCCTTGGGAATAGGGAATTGGGAAAAATATTTTTATAGCGCAATTGTATAAATTGTACTTTTCTCGCTTATACTGAGGAAACAAGTTTGGTGTAAATATTTTTGAAACAAAGTTAAATTGGAAAATATTTTTCCCTATAAAGCTTTTGTAGGCTAGAAAAACTCAATTTAGACCAAAATGGCATCAGAATATTTTTCGCAATTTCCTATTCCCAGAGAAAGCCAGAATATTGCCACTGGTAGGTCTCTCCGATTATTTGTAAAAGAGATGTTTTCCCACAAATTCCGGTCCGCGTTACTAAAAGTGTTAACTAATGGCAATCTACGATTATGATATCCATCTCAATATATCCGTTGAGCAATCGTCCGAGCACCATTAGCCTCGTAAAAAACGCATACTTAATTCACATATACACTAGCTTGATTTAAATTTTAACTAACTCTCATTTAAATTCAAAGATTGCCTAAAGACTAATTTACATTCAATTATTTTATAAAACAAAACCATTTTGTTAAATTTATCTTTCTTACGTAATCCCATGAATCTGCACATATGTAGCTATAATTTCACTATGCCAAAAACATATGTTCGTCATACAGCATACAATCTAAATTTTACTATTGATATCAAAATCAAATTTTAAACTAATAATAATCTTTAATCCACCATCTGATAACAACTTAAAAATTTTCATTCTCTATTCTGTTTCGATTTGGTTTTTGTTAACTTGCCAATTGCATAATTGAAAATCAGCATCAATTTAGATTTCAACTTTATAATCAAGTCAACGAAAATGTTATTTTTATTATGTTATCCCCAACAAAAGATCATCTCAAATAAATCCCAGATTGAAAAAAAATAACAATAAATGACCAAAAAAAATACGGGAGGGATGAAAAATAGAAATGAAAATAATTTTAGGAAAATACTGTAAGAATTCTAAATCGTCCACCCAAAAATCTTATATATTATACCATACTTGTCGTATATGCATGGTTACCAGGTTGGATAAATAAACTTTTTCATTTTCAGATTTGTTTCGATTTTGTATTTATAAAAAAAAATAGATCTCTACTCTTTTCCGTTCGTGCTGAACTTCTTAGGGATAAGAATGGATAAAGGATGAAAATGTTATTATTTCGGAGCAACAATAAAACCTACAGAGATGTGTATAAGAACATAAAATTGAGACACCTGATTCAGCATATATACACAGGGTGGTTATTTTTTAAGAAATGCTGGGCTTTTATCTCGAGAACGGCGCTAGATAGAAGAACATTTCTTATAATGAAATTTGTTAAGGGTCAAGAAGGAGGGGTCTAGTAGTGATCTTGAATGATCGTGATATCCATTAGTTTAGGAGATAAAGACTAATGTTAGGTTTCTTTTTAAATTAGAACCGATACTTTTGAGTGCAATTTTTATTTAATTAAAATTAAATACTGTTTGCTCACTCAAAATGTTTGTAAAGTATATGATTTCGTAGTATACGACCAACAATTTATATTTACTAAAGCAAACGAGTTTTCGCTAAGTTCTACAAGTCAAATCAAAATGTAAGGGACTATGTAGAGTAAAAAAAATATTCATAAAATGTTTATTACGTTATTTAATAAATATTCAAAACGTCCGCCATTTGATTCCAAAACTTTTTTCTACTCGTCCTACAAAAAATATTTTTAATTCTTTGTAAGATATTTTCTGCAGTAGTAGGTCGTGCTGGAAAAGAAGTAGGGCAACTTCTTCCAATCCATTAATTTGAAAATATTAAATTTAGTTGTTGTCAGGAAGCCAAAATTGTTAGGTACATCATCCATCTGGTGCCACATTTCTTATCTTTCTCGCAATGGATTGTCTTCCAAAAAATGGAATAGTCTTGTAATAAAAAAGTCACAAATTTTTATGTTGTTAGTGTACCATTAAAAAAGGACTGATTACTCGCGATCCAACGAAGTTGATGCAATAATGTAAATTCTGCGTTTTGACAATATCGTCACTCTTAAACGTTGCCTTGTCTGCCCAAAGAACACTACGAAAAAAAAATTGGATTTATTGCCTCGCCAAATGACAAAATTGGATTCTTGATCTAAAAGCGTTTACAGATAACTTTTGCAGCAATGATATCTGCATGGATACTTTTTCTCACAAGACTCATAACACGGTCGATTCATGTAAAACTCACAATGATTCCTACGGCTTATGCTTCTGGTAGCGCAAAGCTTATCTGCTAAACGTTTAAATACACCTCTTCCAAAGTGTCGACGTTTTGGACGTCGATCAGCGTATAATGTAATCGCCATCCGTTCGTTTAGTCGACACTCACCGTAGATCATCATCATTTCGAATGCTTCCTCTTGACAACATGATAAAAAAACTTTTTGCAAAGATAAATGTAATAATATCACAATAACAATTTCAATAAAATTTTATTTTTGCAATTGGACAGTAAAACACACAAAAACTTGCTGTTTTTGGGGCCGCAAATTTTACTGTGCAATCGCAAAAATAAACAAAAATTTTATGAAAATTATAATTTGAAATTCAAATTATAGATTGAGTATCCAGAATTTCAACCAGCATATTTTTGCTCGCTAGCCGATCGAGAATCTATACCCCAATACCTATTATTATTTGTTGTTATAATGTAACACTATAGAACTTAGCGAAACCTCATTTGCTTTAGTGAATATACATTTTTGCTCGAATCTCTTAAATCACCAAGGCACAGTGGCTGAAGGTTTGGCGTTTGGATCGGGAGGTACCAATCCCGATAGGGGCATGTTGCAAAAGCGATTGTTCATTATCTTATTACGATCGGTGAAGGAAATTACTACGATTATGACCCCCTGTCGGAGTACAGAACTCATGGGCTGATCATTTTTATACCAATACACAACAGTACAAACAGATTGCAAAGAATAAATCATAAAACAAAACATTAATTTCTGAAATCATACACTTTACAAAAATTTGGAGTAAGCAAAAACTCTTGACTTTTAATAGCGTAATAAAAAATCACTCAAAAGTATAGGTTCTGATTTAAAAAAATCTAACTTTCGTCTATATCTCCGAAACTAATGAGTTTCAAGATCATTCGAGACCAACACTAGACATTACTCTCGACCATTAACAAATATCAGTATGGGTAATTTTCTCCTATCTAGCAACGTTTATTTTTATAAAGTTCTTTTTTGTTCATCAAACTTTTAAAATGATAGCCATGAATTTAGTAATTATGATTGTTAATGTGCATATGCACACTAGAGTAACTTGAATCCAGTAACTTTTATGGCTTATACCCTTTACGTCTCCACATATTTTATTTGACTCCAGTAACCGATGATTTTCTATATGTGTGTGTAAAATGCTACAAAAACAAAATCTGTGTGAAGTGAAGTGTGCAGGCGCCATTGTTATTTATCAACGAATATCGTTTAAAAAAATCGTTTTGGTAAAAATTTTATATTAAAGTAAATAGTATTTAATATTAAATTTATAATGAATTGAAATGCAAAAATGTGTTTGTTAATAACAAAATATTTCGATGTACGTTATCGAAAATAATTTCACAAAAAAGTGTTGATAAATGGTAAAATTTATTTATTGTTTGAATAATTCGAATTATGAGTTATATTATATATCATCTGTAGAGCGGCAAACTAAAACCGTTCACCTACATCACCATCCCGTGCTTGCGTATTATAGTGCAAAGGAAGGATATAATATTAGCACTCGTTTCGATTGGAGAACAAGTTATAAGGAATAAAAATGAATTTTAATTATCAATTTTTACCATCTAGTGCCTCATTTATTGAAAGTGATGACGATAGTGAGTTGTGGTTATGGCCTCAACGGTTGCAGCTTGTTTTCTATTAGCTTCAGCAGAAGAGGAAATGGAAGAAGCACAACAACAAGGAAAGAAACGGTATTGGATTAAAGACTATAGAAAATCCAGAAAAAGATTTGGCAACACTCAAAGCCTTATGATGGAACTTAAACCAGATTCGAAAGACTTTAAAAATGTTATACGCATGGACGAAGAATCCTTCAAATTTATTCTATCTGCAATTAGATCGGATATTGAGAAAGAGAATACACATATGAGGAATGCAATAAATCCAGAGGAAAAACTTTCAGTTGCTTTACGATTTTTGGCTACTGGAGAAAATTATATGGAATTAGACTACAATTCCAAACTATCGAAATCATTCCTAGCAACAGCAATTATAGATGTGTGTGAGGCTATTTACAAACGGTTAAAAAAACAATTTTTAAAGGTGACGATTTAAAACACTAATTCCACAAAAATTAACTAATAAATAAAATTATATTTCAGTTTCCGACTACCAAGGAGGAATGAATTAAAATTGCAGATGACTTCAGTGTGAAATGGCAGTATCAACACCATTTAGGTGCGCTCGATGGGAAACATATTGCTTTCCGGCCAAAAAAGAAAGAGGCGCCACTCTTTTACAATTATAAGGGATCCCACAGCGTAGTTTTGCTTGGCATTGCAGATGCCTACGGAAATTTTATTTTCGTCGACGTTGGGTGCAATGGTCGTATTAGCGATGCTGGCGTTTTGCAACGATCGGATTTAATGTAATTCTGCAACAACCCGATAAATATTTACCACCAAAACTATTAATCGGAAATTCAAGAATGCTGCCATATATGTTTATTGGTGATAATGCCTTTCCGTTATCAGAAAATATGATGGTACCGTATTCTTTTACAACGACAGATGAAGCCAAAAAAACTTTTAATCGAAGATTAAGTCGGGCTCGGCAGAATATTGAAAGAGCGTTTCGAAATCTAAGTAATCGTTTCCAAATCTTTCAAAAACCCATAAAATTGCACCAACAAAAGGTTACTAAAATTGTACAATGTTGTTGCGTTTTACATAATTTTTTAATTTCAAGAAGCCCTTCGTACCGAGAGGAAAGTCAATCGCAATTTTCTACTGTATCGGGAAATCAAAATACTACGATAGTCACGGCAGCCAGCCGTTCGCAATCAAAATCGCGGCAAACCGTTAGAAAAGAACTAACCGATTACTTTAATAATGAAGGTTTTATACCTATAAATGTTAGAAATATAACCAAATAAAAAAAAATTATTTAAAAATTAAAATTTTTTTTGCAAAAATTTTGAGTGAGCAAAAAGTCTTGACTTCTAATTGCTTATTCGCTTCATTGAATTCAAAAATTCACTCAAAAGTATAGGTTCTGATTTAAAAAAATCTAACTTCAGTCTATATCACCGAAACTAATGAGTTTCAAGATCATTCGAGACCAACCCTTAACTAATTTCAGTATGAGTAATTTTCTCCTATAGCATCGTTAATTTCTATAGAGTTCTTTTTTGTTCATCAAACTTTTCAAATGATAGCCATGAATTTAGTAATTATGATTGTTAAGAAGCCTAAAAAAATAATCGTAGTAGGTGACTCAGTCATTTTCTGTTGGACGATAATCGAAACCGACACAATCGATGTGGTGTTCCAAATCAAAAATAAGAACAATGATTTAGTGTAAAGCGTGTTTGAAACGAATTCCGGCACACTGACAGTGAAAATAATGATTGGTTTGGGTCGAGAAATGAATTATGATGGGGTTATGCGTACATTCTGAAATCTAATACCGAAACATAGACACAAACGTTGTGGTATCCTATATACGCCGGGTATGAGTTTGATTGAACTCAATATTTTGGGTTGGGATTGAAATCATGTCTTTCAAAATCCAGGGGGCCTACTATGGAAATCGAACGTCGACGTTGTTTGTTCGTTGTTTATATTCAGCAATAGTAATTACTCTTGCTGCATATAAATAACGAACAACAAACGTCGACGATCGATTTCCATAGTAGGCCCCCAGTATTTCATAAAATGCCTACTATTAAAATCGACCACCGTCGATTTTTGTTCGTTGTTTATATTCAGCAATAGTAATTACTATTGATGAATATAATCAAAGAACAAAAATCGATGGGGGTCGATTTCCATAGTGGGCACTTCGTATTTCAAAATGCCGTATTTTAAAATCCCCAAAAATATTATATAATCCCCTACTGTTATATAAAGTGTATCATTTCTTGACCAATTCTGAAAAAATTAGGCAGTATGGGCACCTGGGACAGAACTGACCCACGTCTTAATCGAGTATAATTGAATTGGGTTTGTTGGATGAAAATGGTATTATAAAATGATTTTTGTAAAAGTTCTGGAATAGGGACATCTGTGGCACTGGTTTTCCTTGGGAATAGGGAATTGGGAAAAATATTTTCATAGTACTTTTGTATAAATTGAATTTTTCTGGCCTACTCAGGGAATAAGTTTGATTTAATTATTTTGGAAACGAAGTTAAATGGCAAAATATTTTTGCCTATAACAATTTTGTGGAACAAATGTTTTCCAAGTAACTTTGTTTTGAAAATTTTTGTGGTCAACTAAAATTTCAACTGTAAATTGATTTTTGGTAAAGGTTTTGGAATATGGCCACCTCGGATTTAATTCCCATTTCTTAATCGATTATAATTGATCGATTGGGTATGTTGGCTAGAAATGTGATTATAAGATGATTTTAGAAGAAGTTTTGAAGCATGACCATCTGGAACGCATCTAGCCCATTTCTTTTACGAACTTTTGTTATGTTTCTAAAGTTAAAATCATAATGATCCAAAAAAATAGTATAAAAGGGTACGTAGGTGTCTGGAAGGCAATGCAAGTTTTCTCACGAACACGATCCGCCATATTGACGGGAAATCATCAACAAAGTCCCCAGAAAATAGAAAAAACTTACCCCCAAATCATACCTGTTTCTAAACGTGATTTTTTCGTGAATCCGTGAATATAAATTTCATGGTTGAATCAACATAGCGAACCTTTTTATTCATGACTCAAATTAGGATATTTCGAACAAGACACAACATTTTTAGGCTCAAAAATAGTGAAAATTGTAGCCAGAACAATTCTCTTTCCGAGTAACATATTGCAAAATAATAAGTTTGTTAGCGAAACTCTAAATTAAATAAAACAAATAACAGCTGGTTTACTCAACAATTTATTAAATGTTTGTAAACAAACCAACACACAGTTATTTTCCATTCCAAGTGCTACGGTATCGTCATCAGCTGTAACTAAAATTAAAACCAAAAGAAGAAAATTATTTTATATTCACATACTTACCAACTTTGTTAAACTTAACCAAATAATATGTACATATCTAAAATTAAGTAAGTAATTATTAATTTATATAGTCAAAACATTAATTTTATATAATTTATACTTAGTCATTATTTTCATTATGTCATGTTGTAGTACTAGAGTATAGTAGCACGATGGGTGCGTTTTATAATATAATTAGTTATGTAGTATATCGTACTAGTACTTTATTTATAATTATTAGTAGTATATTTTTATATTCAAACTTACAATCTACATTAATTAGAATTCAAACATGACAGTTGGGGGTTAACGTATAATATGAAAAATATATATTGTAAAATTTAATCTCAGTCATTCGATTACAAACCAGTGGCAAATTAAGATTAAAACAAAACCTAAATATACAGTGTGTAGTTCGTTTAATTAAAAAATAAATTATTTTTGGCTCCCGTTAATAAAATCATCAATAGTGTTCAATAGTGTGGCTTTTTATTTCTTTCCTGTTCATCTAAAATTACAACTCCATCGTTACATCTTTTCTTCACCATTTTTCATCACCGTTCTTGATTGGAAAAATACCTCAACATTTGGGAACATCAACATCACCATCATCATCAACTTTACAAACAAAGTTTGCTATTATATATGAGCAGAACCACAAAATATTTAGTCATACTCGCTTTGCGTAAAAAGCGAATTTATTCAAAAATGCCAAATATCCGACGTTCGATTGGGTCGAAAATGTCCAGAAACATTCTTTCAGAAGTTCAGAAACTGGAATTCAGTGACAAGGTTTTTTTTCCACATAAGAAAGAGGCGCTGGCTTTCCTTGCACAAAAACCACTCATTTCCAGCCTTGGCATCATAACAAATAAATCAAATCAACAATGCCGAGGTTTTTCGTATGTGAGGAAACCGTAGGAGCATCGTTCGCTTGACTTTAAATTTGTTTACAAATATTTGTAAACAAATCAATATTGAGTATACGACGCACATGAATCCGGGTGTTTTCCACAAGTACTAGTACAAGTATACACAAGTACATATACACGAACTCTGTCAGTCAGCATTAAATTTTCGAAACGTAATAACGTATGATCTCCAGTATTAATATTTTGTACTTGTGCGTGATCAATATAAATATTTTATATTTTGTTAAATTTTTTGTGAACATGCCATGCCGTCTCGTCTTAATCATCGATGTGATCACGATGAGAATAGAAGAAAAATCTGTGCATTGTGCGGGAGGAAAATCAATCGGGGTTCTTAAAGTTTGGAATTTTTCCATATCACAGCAGATCATGAATCGTCGATAAAACAGTCCCTGAATAAGAATTTCAATCTACAGGATCCTCGTTATCCCACAATGGTATGCGTTACTTGCCGACTCATTCTGCAGGAACACAAGAAAACTGAAAGTACGCACCCATTCAAAAGTATGCCGAATTGGGAAAATATTCTTCTTCAGAAATCTACGAGAAGTAGCTCTGCACTGAGTGACTCATCGTGTAATTGTTACATTTGTTTAACAGCCAGGTACAAAGGTCGAGGAAGGACGGGGAACAAATTGGCTATCGGTGCAATACTCGATCCGCGCATAGTTATTCATCGCGATTATGGAGTACATGCATCTCAACATTCAAAAGTAAGTCAAGCTTCAAAAAAAAGGGCAAAGCAAGGATTCAAAAGAAATGAATATCACAAAGCTTTGCAGACTTTGTTTCCAAGAAGTGGGAAGGGGCAAACGTCATACTTGTGTCAAAAATAGATCATCTAAGGCAAAAGCGCGGGAAAATATTTTTAAACTGTCTAGTACTCTACCAGTGAAACAGAAGGAGCAGATTTGTTCATCTCTTATCTCAAAAAAGTGAGCAGGCTGGGGATCGATAATGGTGATGTGCAAATTTCAACGATTAGTTTGAGCACGACTGGTCGCACTAAAACTATTTGGCTCAAGAGACCTGATGAATCACCTATATTTTCGACCGAGAAATTAAATACCTTCCAAGTTGAGTCTGGTGCATCAGGTAAACAAATAAAGAATTTAGCGACCTTTATTCGAAGTACAGCAGGGCGAAAATCTATACCAGCCTATTATACAAAGCAGGCTTCAGAGAGAGCTAAGCTCTTGGAAAATGTGTATTATTCCGGAATTTTTGAACCTGAGATAGAAAAAAAAAAATTAAGTGTGCTTTAGACCACACTACTGAAGTAAAACTTCTAATATATATTTAATATTTATAATATAATATAGAAAAATTATAATATTGGAAAAAAATTGGTCACCCTTTGCGTTCTCGAGTGTCACCTAGCCGTTTATGTCTGATGCCACAAAAGGTAAATTTTGTAACTTGGTAACTTTTTCAAGGCCAACTAGTCGTAATAGACAATGTTTATGTATGTGTCACAAAATGGACAAAAAAACCATTTTTGAAATCTCTTCGCATAGTAAAAATGGCCTTGAAATATTTTTTATTTCATTTATGTATAACCACAGTTCATCATGTGGTTTCATCGAAAATATGTTTAAGTCGCATTAAAACCTGTATCATAGGCAATCGGGGAAA
The DNA here is from genome assembly GCA_947310385.1 of Nephrotoma appendiculata. Taxonomy (NCBI): domain Eukaryota; kingdom Metazoa; phylum Arthropoda; class Insecta; order Diptera; family Tipulidae; genus Nephrotoma; species Nephrotoma appendiculata. Next base: position 170,343,480 of record OX371225.1, read on the forward strand.
GAAACGAAGAAAGAATCGGTTTCTGTGATACCTCGTGTGAAATGGAGCTATAATATAGAAAAAATACATATATAAAATTTATCACACGGACGAATTTTTTTTGGTCACCCTGTGCGTTCTGGATTGAGTAAGTTAGTGAGTGACATAGATGTTATAATATAGAAAAAAAAAATTTTGGTCACCCTGTGCATTCTCGAGTGAGTCATGCAGTGACATAGAAGTCTATATTATGACTTTCCAATTTTCCTGTTTTTCAATTTTCCAATTTACAAATTTTCCAATTTTCCAACTTTCCAATTTACCAACTTTCAAAATTTCCTATTTTCATATTTTTTATTTTCCTATTTTGCAATTTTCCAATTTTTCAATTTTTCAATTTTCCAATTTTCCAATTATCCAATTGTCCAATTTTCCAATTTTCCAATTTTTCAATTTTCCAATTTTCCAATTTTCCAATTTACCAGTTTTCCAATTTTCATATTTTCATATTTTCATATTTTCATATTTTCATATTTTCATATTTTCATATTTTCATATTTTCATATTTTCATATTTTCATATTTTCATATTTTCATATTTTCATATTTTCATATTTTCATATTTTCATATTTTCATATTTTATATTTTCATATTTTCATATTTTCATATTTTCATATTTTCATATTTTCATATTTTCATATTTTCATATTTTCATATTTTCATATTTTCATATTTTCATATTTTCATATTTTCATATTTTCATATTTTATATTTTCATATTTTCATATTTTCATATTTTCATATTTTCATATTTTCATATTTTCATATTTTCATATTTTCATATTTTCATATTTTCATATTTTCATATTTTCATATTTTCATATTTTCATATTTTCATATTTTCATATTTTCATATTTTCATATTTTCATATTTTCATATTTTCATATTTTCATATTTTCATATTTTCATATTTTCATATTTTCATATTTTCATATTTTCATATTTTCATATTTTCATATTTTCATATTTTCATATTTTCATATTTTCATATTTTCATATTTTCATATTTTCATATTTTCATATTTTCATATTTTCATATTTTCATATTTTCATATTTTCATATTTTCATATTTTCATATTTTCATATTTTCATATTTTCATATTTTCATATTTTCATATTTTCATATTTTCATATTTTCATATTTTCATATTTTCATATTTTCATATTTTCATATTTTCATATTTTCATATTTTCATATTTTCATATTTTCATATTTTCATATTTTCATATTTTCATATTTTCATATTTTCATATTTTCATATTTTCATATTTTCATATTTTCATATTTTCATATTTTCATATTTTCATATTTTCATATTTTCATATTTTCATATTTTCATATTTTCATATTTTCATATTTTCATATTTTCATATTTTCATATTTTCATATTTTCATATTTTCATATTTTCATATTTTCATATTTTCATATTTTCATATTTTCATATTTTCATATTTTCATATTTTCATATTTTCATATTTTCATATTTTCATATTTTCATATTTTCATATTTTCATATTTTCATATTTTCATATTTTCATATTTTCATATTTTCATATTTTCATATTTTCATATTTTCATATTTTCATATTTTCATATTTTCATATTTTCATATTTTCATATTTTCATATTTTCATATTTTCATATTTTCATATTTTCATATTTTCATATTTTCATATTTTCATATTTTCATATTTTCATATTTTCATATTTTCATATTTTCATATTTTCATATTTTCATATTTTCATATTTTCATATTTTCATATTTTCATATTTTCATATTTTCATATTTTCATATTTTCATATTTTCATATTTTCAAATTTTCATATTTTCATATTTTCATATTTTCATATTTTCATATTTTCATATTTTCATATTTTCATATTTTCATATTTTCATATTTTCATATTTTCATATTTTCATATTTTCATATTTTCATATTTTCATATTTTCATATTTTCATATTTTCATATTTTCATATTTTCATATTTTCATATTTTCATATTTTCATATTTTCATATTTTCATATTTTCATATTTTCATATTTTCATATTTTCATATTTTCATATTTTCATATTTTCATATTTTCATATTTTCATATTTTCATATTTTCATATTTTCATATTTTCATATTTTCATATTTTCATATTTTCATATTTTCATATTTTCATATTTTCATATTTTCATATTTTCATATTTTCATATTTTCATATTTTCATATTTTCATATTTTCATATTTTCATATTTTCATATTTTCATATTTTCATATTTTCATATTTTCATATATTCCTATTTTCCATTTTCCATTTACCTGTTTTCCAATTTTCTAATTTTCCAATTTTAAAATTTTCCAATTTTCCAATTTACAAATTTTCAAAATTTCCAATTTTGCAAATTTCGAAATTTCCAATTTTCCAATTTTTCCAATTTTCCAATTTTCCATTTACCAATTTTCCAATTTTCCTATTTTCTTATTATCCCATTTTTTTAACCAATGATTAAAATAAAATGGTATCAACTAATGTTCCACCTAGGGATTTATGAATTGTCATGGCACATCCTGATACTAAAGGAAAATGATTTCGTTTTGCGTCTATTGTTTCGTTCGCCTCGTTCGATTACACTTTTCGTAACGCATTTGCCAGCTTAGTCCCCAAGTCAAGCGTGCCTAAAGAAGTTTTACTTCAAAAACCCTGTCAAACAGAAAAGACCTGTGATTTGGGGTAATGCTGAAGAAATCTTGGATACGGTAATAAGTAGACGCAATCTTATTGGCCGTTACCTTATCAAAATAATGGCTGATGGTGTACAAGGTTTCTTTAAAGAATGTATGACCATCATTCCAGAGGATTATCTGTCCGAATCCATCGCAGATCTCAAGATCATTCGTCGGTGAAAAAACGCAAAGTAGACAAAGTAACAAGTGTCCATAAATTAATTATGTTGGCAACAGTACCTGCGATTAAGGAGAGTTATGAGAATATGAAGATATTATTTGATTTGATGAAAATAAACGACATTCCGTTCAAATTTGTGTCTGACCTAAAACTCTTGCTGATTGTCAACGGCCAACAAACAGCTACCTTCTCGTTCCCTTGCCCATATTGCTTCGTGAGCTGCAATATTTAAGGAATCGCATAGACATTAACAGGTTGATCCTCCCACGAATGAGGAGAACAACGGAGATTTTCCCGATGAACAACTTCTGGCGAGGAAAACTTACGGCGATCTGCGCAAAGATTATCAAGAATCTTTGGGTAGCGATAAAAAAAATGCAAACAAGTCCAGGAGTACCATATATACACATCTATTCGTCGAGGATGGTAATGTTCCAGTACTGCAGAAGTGCATTATTCCCGAATTGCACATTCTCCAAGGGTTTGTGAATCATTTGTTTTGGACAGCTCTCGTACATCTTCTCGGGAAGGAAAAAGCTCTGCTATGGCCCCGGAAATTAAAATTGGTATCAAAAAACTATCACGGAGAGGCTTTCGAAGGGAATGCCTGCAGAACTTTACTTAAGCGAGCAGATGTGTTATTGGACCCAGAAATCAGTGAACACTTGGACGGATCTCTAGCTCTTCAACCATTCGGCTTTCAGAGCTATGGATAAAATTGTCCACTCATGCTTTGCGGTAAGGAGGGTTCAATCCGAATTAAGTCATCATATTAAAGATTTGAAGACAGCTCTTCTCGCAATAGACGTATCTAAAACTCTTAAAATTTATATTGCTCTATGCCACATTGAAGCAAGTATCGAATTCTTGAACGATGATGAAGGTTTTGGTTTATGGTCCGAGCAGGCTGGCGAATCGATACATAGAGAATTCCTAAAGTTTTAGACGTAAAATTAATAATCTATAGATGATCCAGAATACCTGATTAGATTGAAAGCAGCTGTTGTCGATTTCTCATCGAAACATATTTGAATTTCCACAGAAAACAAATGAGTTGTATCAAAGTAGACACAATTTTGGAATATATTAGCCGAGACTGTTGTTTCATAATGTCTTCATTGAGGTGTATCTTTTGGAGCGATATATTTTTCATGAGGAAAATTGAATAAATAAGCAATAATAAACATGTTTTGTAATGAAATAAATATGTTGTCATTTCCAACAATGCTTTTCACTGAGCTAAGTATTTCATAACCTTTAGCTCCCTTATTTCATCCCTAAAAAACTTGTCTGAGGCCCAAGGGACAGTTTCTGGATATTCTCAACCCAACCGAACGTCGGATATTTGTCATTTTTGAATAAAATCCGCTTTTTACGCAAAGCAAGTATGACTAAATATTTTGTGGTTCTGCTCATATATAATGGCAAAATTAATATTTTGCAATATGTTACCCGGAAAGAGAATTGTTCTTGCTACAATTTTCACTATTTTTGAGCCTAAAAATGTTGTGTCTTGTTCGAAATATCCTAATTTGAGTCATGAAGAAAAAGGTTCGCTATGTTTATTCAACCATGAAATTTATATTCACGGATTCACGAAAAAATCACGTTTAGAAACAGGTATGATTTGGGGGTAAGTTTTTTCTATTTCCTGGGGACTTTGTTGATGATTTCCCGTCAAAATGGCGGATCGTGTTCGTGAGAAAACTTTCATTGCCTTCCAGACACCTGTGTGGGTAAATGGATTTACGTTTCTGACTGTAAAAAATGTTGGTTCTGATGTTACTGTTAGAAACCAGAATTTGCAGTAAACTATAAAACAATACTCGAACAATAATAAAAAATGTATTCCAAATTTAAATTTAATCATTGCACATATAATATCAAAATATAAAGTTAATCGCAAAAATGGTAATTATCGCAAAACCCTGGAGATATGCTTTCATAGTGACCCTGTAGGTTAATCGAGGGAAATGAAGTGGGCTATAATTATGTTTCTGCCATATCATATAATAGACCGCGTCTCCTGACAATACATTTTCAAAAGTATAAATTTTAGCACTGAACTAAGCGCAAGTACAGCTACTTTAGGACTATTAAAAAAATCTCTGCTAAAATTCGCGGATGTAATGTTACATGGTAATGCTTTGGTCCATTATTCGACTTTGGATTATGACGGCCCTCAGATCGATATTAAGCATTATAGGTCAATCTTCTCCATAATTTCAGTGGTCGTTGTGAAGTTGCACGAAAATCTGTGTAACGAAAGTGGCAGATTTGGATTATTGAATTTTAATAAATCTGTATACTAAATTTTCCAGAATGGTTGTCATTGAAGGTTTTTTGAAATTTAAGCAGTAATATAAACATTTCTGGTTTTTATCGTTTTTACCAAAATTCTGGTGGTGTATTCGAGATATATTTGTACATTCATGGTAAAATAAATTTAGATGTTGACCACAACTATATATCCCCCAATTTCAAATTGAGTGCAAAAAAAATCGTCTTGTAAAAAGGAAATGATAAAAACCGTTATTAGTTCATTTTTGGCTGATTAGCCGCTATGACGCCCAAATAAAAAAAGAAATGTGTGACTATTGACCGAAATAGGTCGGGAAGTGGCAGCTTAAATTGGAACTTGTTTGCAAATATTTTGAAAAGTATAGCATTTACGAGACTGTTAACTAAAAGATTCTGAATAATTTAAGCGGAATTGACGATTTTTTATAAAATAAACTGGGTTTTTGCAACATACCCAATTCCATCATAATCGTTTAAGAAATATCTGAGATATGTCCCTTCTGACTATATTTCAGAACATCTTTCCAAAATAGTTTTATAATTACATTTTCATCCAATACACCCAATTCCATCATAATCTGTTAAGAAATGGTTGTGTTCCGTTCAAGTGGCTATATTCTAATAATTCCCCAGAAATGGTGAATTGGGGCAGGAATTTCAATTTAATTTCTATTTAAATTATTTTTTCATGGCATACTAAGATAACGTAGTAATTTTTTGAAAACAAAATAAATTGGCAATGTTTATCCCTGCCAATTTCGGTATGGAAATATTATTATTCCTAATATAATATATTATAAACGTTTATGTATTTGGACACTGACTCACTCGAGAATGCAAAGGGTGACCAGAAATGTTTTTTTCTGTATTATAATTCTAAAAATAAAATGTCGAAAGACTACCATAATCTAAAAAAAAACAAACCATAAATTGCATACGATTCATACCGTTCACTCAAAAGTAACAACTAGACAATCATCAAATCCTCCATTCAGATCCAAATTCAGAAACATAACCAAATACTACACATTATTGTTCGTTTTTAAACCAGTTCCATTAACTTTGGTTAATCACAGCTGTGAATTGAATGCTCCAACGCTGACTTATCGATAAATTCCAACATTAATTCAAATGGCCGATATAATGAGCATTAACCCGATACAATTGATATGCTTTCAGAGCAGAAATATTTCTCCAACTAATACCTAATAGGAGAGATTCACTGGCGATACCGAGGCTTCCGCTCAACTATGTCTTTGGAAAATACCACAAACAAAATTTCGGTGGTATCCTTTGGGAATAAATAGGCGCCTCAGAACAACCTAGTTTATAAATATTTATATCAAACTTTTTTCTCAGTAGACCGGAAAAAAATGAGTTTTAGGTAAAAGTGTCGATGTTTTTCCAAATCTTCTAATCTGAGAGAATTACTAGAAAAGGACCACTAGTGGCCACATTCCATAACTTCTTCAAAAATCACTTTAGAATATAATTGTACCCAATTTGTTCAATCCCATCCCAATCGGTTAAAAAATTTACAATATTTTTACTTATGGGTTTTACTGGTTCTGTAAGCCAATATTCAATTATTATACCATGTTAGATTAAACTTTTAATAGAATCCGAATTTACAAGACAGAGGCTAAAATTTTACCAGCTGATGCAACAACATTTACTTTATTTGGAGCACTTGATCCAGCTTCTAAACATTGTTTTGACTGTTGTTTTGATTCTGGAAGATTCATGTTTAAACAATTTTTATTAACAGATTTAAAAATTCAGTTGAATTTCTTAATAATCGTTATTCGATTATTTTTTAGAATGTTTGTTAACCTACCTTGCTGACACCTATTTCTTACGCAATTCTTCACATTCTTTTTAACAATGCTAGCAAACTCACGAAACTTTATATACGTAACCTCAACGTTTTTAAATACACAAAGTAAATATTTACATATGTGTTTTCCCAAAGAAACCAAATATTAAGAAAATCATTTTTTGAGAGTGAGCTGAGTGAGTGAGTTTGCTAGCAACGATTCTTTCCGGAAAAAAAATCATTGGCCTATTTGCAGCTGCTATTTGCAGTTGCTCCGTAAAATTATATCCATGTTGTTAACATGGAAGTGCCAAAATCATCTTCCTAATAATTTTTTTTGTTCAATTATGAATTCTGGATATACTCGTATATTAGTCATATCGATGTAAATTGCAATTTCCGACCGCTCCATCAATTCTTTATGGTTTAATACACTCCTATTTATTTTCAGAGTGTGACGCATAATACTATTTTCCAAATAACCAAATTGATATGAATCCTCAAAAAAGAATAATAAATTAAAATATAGTTTGTATGCACGTCTTTTAGGAAAATTGCTCACATACCGTTAATTTATTTTAATTCTTTTGGTAGTTTTAAACGATGTTCGTTCAAACTAATTATTGCTAATTATCGTGAAACCATCCTTTTACAATCACATTTCAAGTAAATGTTTATTTATAGCTTATAATGTACTGAAGTTACAAAATGGGACAAATATGGTGGGAGTAATTCAAAACAAATTCCAGAATTTGTAGAAAGACCCTCGTTTGGCATGTACGTGCTCTTCTATAATTTTTATATTGTTCATTTTTTCGAACTTGTACCGTATATGTGAATTTTTCTCAAAGTATTTAGGTCACATGTGAATATACATAAATGTACATAAAATGTAGTTTTGGTTAATCGATAAATAGATGAATCGCAAGATGAATTCCAAACAAAAACACTTTATCTTAAATGTCGTTTTTTATCCTAAAACTCTTAAAACTTTTTTTTAGAAAAAAGTAATTCAGAGCCGTCGAGATATGCGTTTATCGAATAAAGCACGATACCCATAAAAAGCTTGCTATTAAATAGCACCCGCTTTAACGAACATTATAATTCACAATGAAAAGTTACTTCTTTCAATAAGTTTTTCAACGACGGTCCCATTGCTTTAAAATTAGTCGAGATTATGATTTGAGGGTTTTGTAGTCATTTTAAAAGGTTTTGCTGTCTGTTAACACGTATCATTGGATCGTTTGAATATTGGGAGTCGATACTTACTAGGGAAATTTACCTATTTTTCATCTAACTACAACGCATACGCATTGCGAGTCGCAGTACTGTGATAGTTTAAGCACCCCCAAATCACCTTTGAGGATGGAAATGGCTGCTTGTGTATTATTATCGCCTTCATGTCATTCTCCGCGTAGGGCTCTTGCATACAAATATCAAATTGGCAAAGTTGGGGAATAAAAGGTGGTTAATTTAGAAATCAAATGAGATAAATAAAAAAAATTTAAATTATTTTATATCAAGAAAAACAGTTTATTACTGGGTTCGAATCCCACCAGAGGCTGGATGCAAAGCAAATTTTCATCATCGATTACGATTGGTGATGTTAATAAACACAACTAAGATCATCTGTTGGAGATCCGAATTCAGCGCCGACTCGCCGTCCATATCAGTGTACAGGTTGACATCGAGCTTGCAATGTGCGGGTGGTATACTGTAATTGTGTGAGTATACTCCTATAGATGAATGGATGCGGGTGTATACGTGAATGAAACTGGGAGTATTAATTGGCCGACCTTCAAAGGACATTAAATCCACTGAACAATTAATACTTCATTAAAAAAAAAACAAATAACAAAACGTTTTTCTATTTCAATGCTACGACGAAACGAATGTTACTAACTTTCTCGATTGTCCTCTTTAATTTTTGTATTTTTCATCATGTGCGATTGTTATGTTATCGGTTTGAGACAATTCGGCCATACCTTATACTGGTTTGTCCTCGATCAACTTGTCCATTTGCGCAAGGAGTTCGAAACCCTGTTTTGATTTGCTGAATATTGATACACTCACAATATTTATCGAAGGTGTTAAATGTAAAAGACGTCCGTATACGAATCGGGAGCCTAAAATAGGCGGTAAGGACGGTGAAAAATTTAGTTACTGGTGCTGTTTTTGTATTTCGGAAGGCACAATAATTATAAACTTACGTCAGACATCGCAATGATGTATGTGTGTTGCGATGTTTACTTATTCAAACGGTCCGAGGTGGACGATTTGCATCACCAGAAATAGTACCGGGTTCCATGCTATAAGTGTAGGGACTTTCGAGTGTTCCTCTTTTGAACTTCATATAACAACATTCGACACATGCAGCAATGTAAGAATTCAAATATCGGCGCATATTCGGAAACCACAAATTTCCTTTAATTCAAACTGCTTTTGGCACAACAAATTTTAGTTAGTCATCCTCGTTTCGAAACAAACGATTACCTTTCTGTCGAAATTCTTCTACAATTCATGTACGGCGATGATTCTCATTAAATTTTCGTCCTGTGGCACTATTCTGGTAATTCCCTGGGAATAGGGAATTGGGGAAAGATTTTATATGTAATTTGTATTTAAAATGTTTTTTTCTGGCATACTGAGGTAAAAAGCTAGTGTTAATTTTTTGAAAACAAAGTTAAATTGGGAATAATTTTCCCTACCAATTTAGATATGGAAAAATTATTCCCAATTTATTAATATTTACATCAAACATTTTTCCTCAGTAGGCCGGAAAAAAACATTTTAAACAGAAATTACATATAAAATCTTTCCCCAATTCACTATTCCCAGGGAATTACCAGAATAGTGCCACTGGAGTTGCATGGTAAGAATCGAATTGTTTAGATTAATTCCATTTTTGATTATGGAACCAGTAGTCTCCATTTCTCTCGGTGGTTCGTTTGAAAATCAACTCAACGCATCGACGTGAACCATGTGATCTCCTGGTTTGTTTGTAAATCGACTGAACACTTCAACGTGAGCCATGCGATTCTCTGGTTGGTAAATTATCTCAAAAGCATATTTGAGTAGTCGCATCCACCATCTTGGTTCATTCACGAACATTCATTTTCCACTGATTTCGTGTCCCAAAAAGGTGATTTCGGTTACCTCCGTGAAGCTAGCTCGAATTTTCAGCCCGAAATTTTAATTTAATTTACGTATGGCAATACAACTTCTGTCATGACACAAAAAGTAAGCAACTTACAACTATAAAGCAAATTTGAGTCACACGCAAATTATAACTATTAATTAATTGTGTATTAAATAAATATCGAACTAATCGTGGCTTCTAAATTTTGATAAAATAATAAAAAAAATGATCACTGCTGAAACATCAAATTAAAAATATTATTAGGATAAGTTTTCAAAACAAATTTCAGTGGACTTATGGGAACTAAATTCAGGTTGAGAAAAACTTTATCGGCTATTAATTGGAGTAAATTCTATTATATCTCGCCTTATAAAGGATTCACAAGCACTTGACCTATGTATATCACAATTGGTAAAGGTCTGACTAGAAACCGACAGAATTTCGTAAAAATTCTATCTGGAATTATCTGGATATAGTCGTTTGAATATCGCCTTACAAAAGATTCACAACCATTTCACTTATACAAAAGGATTCGTTAAAATCTTGACTACAAAACTAGAATATTTCCTGAAACATCCTTACAGGATATAGGGGTATATTCTCCATCCGGTCGCAAGTTAAATATTTGCGACCAGAAATATGGTTACTAGATTTATTTTGCCCAATTGATACATTTATTTAAAATTTAAATTTATTTTGCGATTGTAAAGTAGAAATACACGAAAAGACTGCTACGCATTTTCCGAGGTCCAGTCTTTTCATGTATTTCTACTTTAAAATCGCAAAACAAATTTAAATTTCAAAAATATGTGGCAATTGGCATGGCAAAATAAATCTAGTAACCATATTTCTGGTCGCAAATATTTAATTTGCGACCGGATGGAGGATATACCCCATAGTCGTTTAAATCTCTTCTCACAGGCAATTCACGAGCACTTGGCATATACCACTGGATTCGTTGTAGTTTTGACTGCAAACCGAGAAATTTGTAGAATAATTCTATCTGGAATTATCTAGATATAGTCGTTTGAATCTCTACTCACAGGCGATTCACGAGCACTTGGCATATACCACCGGATTCGTTGAAGTTTTGAGTATAAACTGAGAAATTTGTAGAAAAATTCTATCTGGAATTACCTAGATATAGTCGTTTGAACCTCTTCTCACAGGCAATTCACGAGCACTTGGCATATATCTCCGAATTCGTGCGCGTGATTTGCATGTGAGAAGAGGATCAAACGACTATATCTAGGTAATTCCCGAAAGAATTTTTCTACAAATTTCTCAGTTTGTAGTCAAAACTTCAACGAATCCGGTGGTTTATGCCAAGTGCTCGTGAATTACTTCTCAGACGAGATTCAAACGTCTTTACCCCGGTTATTTCCGATTTTTTTTTTTAAATCTCTCAGTTTGTAGTCAAAACTTCAATCGACTTTATATAAACAACAAATTCAATTTTTGGGCTGAACTTTTTTGCTATATTCATAGTGTTCAATCACGTAATGCTAATTAAGTTTCCGCATTGTCGTTTTCAGGTTAAGTTTGGGCTGTGTAGGTTTCCAAACAATTGAGGGGATAATTTAAAAATACGTAAAAGTTATATTTATAATTTCGGGCTAATTGCTCTAAATATCATAACAGATTACCATGACACATTTTACAGATAGTAGTATTGTGGATAGTGGTATTTTTCGGGCTGGGATATAAAACTTTCTCGATAGCTTTAGTTTAGTATTGCTAACGGGGTTTTTCAACTGAATATTGGACTAGCTTCATTTACCAAGCAATAGTAATATATCTTAAAAATACATAAAAGTAATTTTAAAATTTCGGGCTGAATGTTATAAATGTTATGACATTGTATTTTGACACTATTTACTGTCGCGATAGTGACATTTTTTCGGGCTGGGATAGTAAACTCTCACGATAGTGATAGTTTAGTGTTGTCATCGCGTTTTTTCGGGCTGAGTATCGGGCTAGCTTCATATACATATCTCGGTTGCAAAAAATTTACACTTATCCAGACGAAGAGTCAATCCAGCATGTCGAACGGCAGTGAAGAACTTCTATACTCGTGTCAGTCCCTCTTTAACTGTTTTACTCGGAATCACTACATCATCAACGTATACAATCACTTAACCAGGGTCTATAATCGAAACGAGTAGTCATGCTTGAAATATGGTTGGTGCGTTGACTAACCCGAAAGGCATTTGTAATCTCCTTCTGTCGTTACGAAACCGTGTTCTCCCTTTATTTGTCGTTGACCTTGATTTGATGATCGCCCATTTTCATGTCCAATGTACTAAAATATTTATTTCCTGAGAGACATGCCAACAGATCATCGACAATAGGCATCGGGTATAGTTGGTTTACAGTGACCTTCTTCATTTGCCCAACTCTTGTCTTTCCCCTACAACCTTGATTTATTTGATTAACAATGTTCGCATCGACCGATGTTATATTGATATTTTGCAAACTGCTGACTGGGTAAGCACAAATCATTTTGTTGTGTTGGAGTGATATAGAAGACAAAAATTGTGATGACGTCACAAACTCAACCGGATGTGACAAAACTTGTGTGTGTGTGTGTGTGTGTGTGTGTGTGTGTGTGTGTGTGTGTGTGTGTGTGTGTGTGTGTGTGTGTGTGTGTGTGTGTGTGTGTGTGTGTGTGTGTGTGTGTGTGTGTGTGTGTGTATGTAGTGGTGATTCCAATTCAATCAACTAAGAGTTCGGCATCGTATTGATACATGGCGGTGACGTATTTAATGGCTGCAATTGCGACGTATTTACGAGAGTACCCTTTTGATCTGTCGTTCTAAAAATTTAAATTTCTATTTCTAACTTGAATATTCGATCATCAATTGATTTATTTACGAGACTTTCGTATTCCTCAATACTATAGAATTCTTCCAGTCTCTCGCTCAACTCTTTTCTGTTACCGTTTATAGGTAGTCTAGCACTTTTACATTTTTTTAATGTGCAAATTTTCAAGTGTTTGAAACTCGGCATTTTGTTTTATTTTCACAACACATAAAGTTTCAAATTGTAATTAATTTACGGAGGAATTACGATTTTATTTTACGCGATACTTTTTTTTTGCAACCCCATATCTAAATTTGTCAAGTTGACAAAGTTGGGGAATTATAGACGGTTGATATAGAAATCAAATGAGATAAATAAAAAACTTAAATTATTTTATATCAAAGTAAAACAATTTATTTTAGCTTTATTATCGCAAACATGTTTTTCTATTTTAATGCTACCAGTGGTAAGAATGTACCTAACGAATTCTCGGTTTGTGGCACAAAGGTGGTCAGTATTATTATGTTCTGAACGTGGCCTATTCTCGTGTTCTAAACTAATTTTGCGTTTTGCATATTTAGCTGTATAATCCGCAATTTACAGATCCTTCAAGAGTTTGTTGACATAAACACTCTTTCTCATCATTATGTCCAATGCCATTTTATATGCAGTACATTCTTAACTGCGTGATGAGTGAGCAAATGCTTTTGCTAGCATTTTTGGAGTAGACCCACTTTGGTGCCGCTACCGTCTTTTTGGACCGCTTCGCTGAAAAGTTTCTTGTCATGTACAGAATTACAGAAAATTTTTTCTTTTCCTTTGCAATTTAGATGTGCCCAAATGTATGACATTTGAAGCACCTTTTGACCCTAATAAAATTTTGCACTCTGCATGAGGACCAAACGATATTAAAGATACTAGAACTTATTACCTGATGGCGTTTCTACTAAACAAACTTCCAACAGGTTCTTGTCATTCTGAGAGAATACTAAGCCTGCCGACTTCCCAGTTTCAATCAGCACACATTCTGTATGGATTTCGTTGACCTTGGTTGGTGCAATATTGCTTTCTGCTTGGTTTATTATTTCCAGCTACTTATTCCTCTGGTCTTGTTTTACAGTGACAACACATGATGGTAGCCACTGAAGTTTTGTGATGTTTTAACACCGCTTTTGATTGCAGGTGCCTGTGGTTTTCTTGTGACTAGTGCCTGCGCTTTTGTAGTTCTATTTTCTGTTACGAGCATGTACAAAGCTTTAAAAAAAATTATTTCCAATTTAAAATAATTTTCATTTTTGCAATTTTTTTATCATTTGACGTCACGTCGTAAGAGTATGATATATTTATCTATCTGTATAGTTCATACAAGCTTTTTATTTATTAAACGTGGGTTTGAATGAACAGTGAAGACGTATTATTTAGAAAATTTTCTAAATATTGATTTTGAAATGAAACATAAATAATCTAACAAGTTAAAGTCCATATAAAATTGAATTTTCGTCTGAAGCGCTAGCAAAAATGAAAACGAAAAATCTTTTTCTAGATATTTGTTTGATAAGTAAATATTAAAATTGAATATCATATAGATATTGGAGAATACGGGTTTACTTGTATACAATCACACGTCTTCGTATGCAATATAAGATACGACACAAAGAGCGTTATGGTTTCGAAGTGTTTATAGAAATCGCGAATTTTACCTAGATAAATTTACATTCAGCCATATTATTTATATAAGAATTGTGTGGTTACCTTAGATGTCACTCAGTGTGGTTCATGTATTCGTATACATCACAAATCTATACTCGATGTTGATGTAAGGTGGAGATCATTGAATATTAACTTCTTAAATCAATATTGTTATGCAAACAATAATAAACGAAATGCTTATTATTAATAAAATATTCTCAATATATAACGTAATACTTCCCACGTAATAACAATAGCATGATTGTCTTAATTTAGTAGACATAGAAATAATAAGATTTTTCAACAATGGAAATAATAATTTCATTTTCATCTAAACTCAATATTTATTATTTACGACTTCAATTTGTTTCTCTAACAATTATAACAGCTGATCATTTTTTTCTTAATATTCGATTTTCTTAATTGAGTATTTAACTTTATAATAAAGATATTTGTCTATTGTTATTGTTATTGGAAAAAACATATTGTTATGTAGCGTTTTATCTCCAAGGGGGTTAAACTTTTCAATAATTTTATTAAAGTAATTATTTAAGAGAATTTTTATATACAGAGTGCTTTTTATGTTCTTTTGAATAACATTTGTCAACATTAAATTTTAACATTAAATGAATTAAGCCAACGAACATTCTAAATTATAAAATTGTATTTCATTTAAACGTTATTAAAAAAAAAATTGGGTCTGCGTTGGACCAGACGGTGGAAGTGAAACTTCTTTGGCCATTCGCTCACACACACGCTCACAGATAGACAGATAGAATACATAAATCGGACCTGTGGCTTGATTCTGGGTTTCCCAAGGAATAAGGAATTGGGAAAATATTTTCATACCATTTTTGTCAAAATTATATTTTTCTGGCCTACTTAAGGAATAAGTTTAGTGAAAAAATTATCAAAACAAAGTTAATTGGGAAACTATTGTTCCACAAAATTTTTATAAGAAAAATATTTTCTCATTTAACTTTGTTTCGAAAATATTAACACCAAACTTGTTCCCTTAGTAGGCCAGAAAAGTATGATTTTGAGAAAAATGCTATGAAAATTATTTTCCCAATTCCCTATTCCCAGGGAATGCCAGAACAGTGCAACTGGAACATAAAAAATACCCTGAATATGATATATAGTGTTAAACTCTATCAAGGTTTTAAGAAAATCAAAGTGCTATTTTACTCTTTATTGGCGATGTGCGCATATTAAATCAATTCAGTGACTGGCTATCAAAGGTTATCATATTTTTTAAGCTATATACAAGGTGGTCCAAAAGTCTAGAAACGGTGAATTTATAACGAGCACGGGTGGAAAATCGGAATTCTGATACTGAGGTCTTTAGTAATTTCACCCGAGGAATCGAATGGGCCCATCAGGTTTTGAGCCCGATGGGAATTATACGAGATATGAGGCCCAATTTTGAAATTTCAAACGCAAACCCATCTTTTTTATTGCAGATTCGGATTCAGCGAAAAATTTTACATCCGAATTGGTTAAAACCAAAATTTTTTTCGTCCATTTTTGGGTCCTATGCAGCGTTTTTTGTTAAAAACTCCGGGGGCGTCTGAATCATTCAGACCAGAGGACACTTATATGATTTAATGTTTTAGGTCTAGTAGGTAAGTAAATCAACTGGAATTCTCATAATTTTTATTTCCATCTTTTGATCAAAATTCGGCCCCCACTATGATTTTCCAACACAAAATAATTTGCGAGGACAAATGTTTACTACCGTGGAACATTGTATTGACGGTATTGATTTCAATATTGGATTTGATAACATAAATCCGGTATCACGCAGGAAAATATTTCCCGTGTGTGGTATGGGCACATGTGCGTCGAGTCTTATTGTATTCATTTTGCTTAGTGATTGCGAAAGAAAACATCGCTTTGAGACTTCCTAAGCCCAAACAACAAACAAAATCAGTCAGGAGTGGTAATTGTCGAGAAAAAATGAGGTCTTTAAATGTACCAGCAGAATTCGGGTTTTAACTAATTCGGATGTAAAATTTCCCGCTGAATCCGAATCTGCAATAAAAAAAGATGGGTTTGCATTTGAAATTTCAAAGTAGGGCCTCATATCTCATATAAGTCCCCATCGGGCCCAAAATCTGGTGGGCCCATTCGATTACTCCATCCTTTCCTGATGGGCCTTTCTTTTCCCATCAGAATTCCGATTTTCCACTTGTGTGCGAAATAAATTCACCGTTTCCAGACTTTTGGACCACCCTGTATATAAAATTGGTGTAAAAAATGTATGTGCGCGCATTAGTTTAGAACGGCTGAACCGATTTGGCTCATTCTTTTTTTATTGTGTTTGCAATTGCCAGGAGATGGTTCTTACGAAAGAAAATTTTAATGAAATCCACCGGGAAAGTCGAAAAACCCGAAAAATCGATTAAAAAGCTTTTTTATATGAATTTTGTATGTACATTTGTTATGAAACAGGTGGTGCAGTGGTTAAAGCTTTGGCACTTGGGGTGGGAGGTACTGGATACGAATCCCACCATCTGCTGCATGCAGATTAGTATTTTTTTTTCCAATCTATTTATTTTATCTATTTATCTAAATCTATCTATATATATATATATATAAAATTGGTGTAAAAGACTATGTGGGCGCATCAGTTGAGAACGTCTGACCTGATTTGGCTTAATTCTTTTAGCACTCGCTCTTGCGAGCAAGCTTATACAAAGACTTAGGCCGTCTGTCTGTTGGCAACATCACAGCAAAAACTATACATATCAGAGAGCTCAAAATTTGCACACAGGTATATACTACTCTAAAAAGGTCACATTTAAAATTTGGGAACTCTAGGTCAAGTAGTTTTCAAGATATTCAACTTTTTCTAAAAATAGAGGTCACACAGATGCGGCTGTCTACATTTTTTTTAAATTTTCAATTATTATTCTAGGCTACTTATTCAATTATTATTCTTTTCTATAATAAAAAGAGTGTTATTTCAAAACTAGTTTCTGTATTTTTTTTTTGATTTGCTTAAGATTCTATTCATTTTTTGTCTATCGGGCTAATTTGTTGTATTAGCACCTTAGTTGTTTCAGAGATTTTACACCTCTGTCCGTCCGTCTGTTCCATTGTTCCTATTTTATCGAGCGCTTGTCGGACAATTTCAATTGTCCGCTTCTACTAGTTTTTGTTGTGCTCGCAATTGTCAGGAGGAGATGGTTCTTACGAAAGAAAATTTTGGGAAAATCGACCGGAAAAGTCGAAAAATGATGTTCTTGTACGGGATTTCGTACGTATCCGATCCAGATGGTCTTGTAGAAGAGAAAAATTTGAAAATCTGAGTGAAAAACTTGATAACTTCCGGAAAAACCAGAAGAAAATTGAGTTTTTTTCTTTCATGCACATCAGTTGAGAACGGCTGAACCAATTAGGCTCAACCTTTTTGTAGTATTCGCATTTGCCAGGAAATGGTTGATATGGGAGATTGGATTGATATGTATGTCAAGATCGAAACGAGACACTAAATTTCATCCGATTCGATCAATCAAAACTACGTTCCGAGCAGTACATTCATGTGCGCGATGAAATCACTTCAGACGGAGATGTAACCTACGTCGGTCAATAGACCATTCTCCCAGTAACATATGTTGGCAACCCACTTCATATGCATGGATATGCGCAGGATTCTATGAAGTATGTGCGGCATTATCAGCTCTGAAATAACAGATCCAGAAGCAGATTCGGAGTTGTTCACCGTAGTCGCAACAAACATGATTCACGGTGCGTTTAGAGATCACAATCCAGATTCATCGTGTATTGCCGATGGGAAATGCAATAACCAATATCCGCACCCGTATAGCTGACATACACAATTAGTGGAAACGACGGTTATCCACTATATCGGCATCATTCACCCGAAGATGTTGGCAGAACAGTCATAACGAGGTGAAAGGAAAATAATCGCTGGATCGTTCTATATCGCAAGCTTTTATCGAAAACATTTGCAACACACAGCAATGTTGAGTACTGTATCTCCATTAAATTTGTCTACATACGTGAACAAAGGTAGCGAAATGACAATGTTCGGAATTGATGCTCCGGATGCAAATTACAAAATGTTAAGATTCCAATTGGGCCGTTATGTCAATTGCAATGAGGCGGTTTGGTGTATTTTCTCATTTGCATTACACGAACGTCATCCCACTGTTCAACATTTGTGGGTGCACTTTGCGTAGCTAATGCAGCTACCTGTTCGCACGAACATTGCTTTACTGGGAAATGCCATACGCTATTATACTTGGAACCAGTCGACGAAGAAGTTTCAACGACGAAAGAAAGGTGAACCTGTTACAGGATACGTCGATGTGTATTCGACTTGGCGCTTCGCCATGTCATCCGACAAGACGAATGCTTCTATTTTTCTTTTGCTTTGTCGAGTTCGCACTGCAACATCGAATTATGAGCTTAAAATGAACAAAAAGATACGCGACGAAGCTTTGATAATGATCAAAGATATGTGCGTGCTTATGTGCGGGAGCTATTTGTCGAAATTGAGCACGCCAGCACCAATCCGTTTAATGCACGATGCATTTAATCGTAAGTACAACCGAATGTCCCGTTTTTACATGCACAGCATAAGAACGTGTGCGAAGCATTGATGAAGGCAGTTAACGAAAGAAAAAGCACAATATTCTTCCTCGATGCTCCCGGTGGAACAGGTAAAATCTTTCTGATTTGATTGCTTTTGGCCACATTTCGCTCGAGATCTAAAATAGCGTTAGACATTACATCATCGGGAATTGCAACCACATTGCTAGACGTTGGATGAATGCACAATCGCACATAAACGATCATAGGAACCGTTCAATCGAACGATGAAGGCTTTACGAAGTGACTCAAGGCGTTTTGGTGGAGCGATGATTCTGCTGGCCGGCGATTTTCGTCAAAGGCTACCTGTCATCCCGATATCAACAGCTGCAGATGAACTCAACGCATGTCTGAAATCATCAAGTTTGTGGCACTATGTGAATAAGTTGCCGTTGACCACGAACATGCGAGTCGCGTTACAGAACGACTCATCAACTGCTGATTTTTCAAACAACTGTTAGCGCTTAGCAATGGTCAAATTCCTGTTGATGTTTTGGCAGGATTGAATTCGTTTCCATCGAATTTTTGCATGTTGACGATTTCGAAGGAAGAGCTTATCACGAAGCTGTTTTCGGATATCCACCAAAAATAATTATGAATCATGATTGGCTCAGCAAACGAGAGATTTTGGCAGCGAAGAACAAGGAGCAGTCTGAATTACTTGAACCAATCATAACTAGATACTCAAGGTAGGATCTGTGATAATCATGCTGCGTAATCTGAACCTTCCGAGATTGTGTAATGGAACGCGATTGGCTGTGAAGAAACTGATGAACAACGTTATTCAAGCGAAGATCATCAATGGCAAATTCAAAAGAGAAGATGTTCTAATACCGAGAATTCCTCTGATTCCAACTGACATTCCATTCGACTTCAAGAGCATTCAGTTCCTCATTTGTTTGGCGTTCGCTATAACGATTAACAAATCACAAGGTCAATCGGTGGGACTATGCTGAATAAATCTGGAATTCCGTGTTTCTATCATGGTCAGTTGTACGTCCCGTGTTCGAGAGTTGGCAAGCCATCATCGTTGTTCATTTACGCGCCGGACAGAAACGAAAAATACTGTTTACCACAATCTATTGTATAGATTCCTTTAATTACACTCGAATAAAATACATTGAATTATTTTGAATTCCAACTGACTTCAATTTATTTCCACACTGAGAGAAAAAAATGTAAAAAACAACTTAAATTCCCTTAGATTAGATCCTTGAGTTTGAATCGACATTTCATTCACTTTTCAATATATTATGCCGCTTTATGGTTGCGTTCGTTCGTTCGTTTTGATAATTTTTACGACCAATCATATTTCTCAAAAATGATAATATTTTCTTCTTGATTTCTTCACAAGATGAGTGATCGACAAAACAACCATACGAGCGAACGAACGAACGAACGCAACCATAAACATGCCTTTAGTGTTGAATTCGATGAAAAAGTGAATGAAATGTCTACTCAACTCAATCGTCTATTGTGAGTTGAGTCGAGTTCATTTAAAATACAAACAAAATCAATTTTCGTGAAGAACAAAATTATTTACTCGGAACGAAGAAATTTGGGCGAAACGAGGTTCGCCGGATCAGCTAGTGGTTATATGCCCTAAGAGAATATATTACCAATTTTTTATTGTTTCGATTGAAATCAATTTCAAAAAATTTACCCGCGCGTCCATAGCTAATTAGAAACCCCAAAACGCGATTTTCATTCGAACATTTATTTCTGGCACAGGAAACCTACATCAAACTAGTTTATCGTGTCATGGCTATTTTTGTGTTATGGTTGTATGCCTTACGATATATCGGCACATTCTTTAATTGAAACAATTTTTTTTTACAAATTTGTATGGACCGGTACGGACATATCTAGTTAAAACCCCAAAAATATGATTTTCTTGCGAATGGTTATTTGTGGCTCAGCAAGAGCCAAATAGTTATTTCTATCTATCGTACATTTTTTTAAGATTTTTAATTGAAACCTATTCTATAAAAAACTAAATGTCTGTGTCCTTTCTACTGCCCAGGCAGTTTGTCTTGTCATTGTAAATTTTTATTTTATTTTTTTTTTATTTTTATTTTATTTTTTATTTTATTTTTATTTTATTTTTATTTTATTTTTATTTTATTTTTATTTTATTTTTATTTTATTTTATTTTATTTTTATTTTAGTGAATTAATTCGTAATATAAATTAAAGTACAATTTTAGCAATAAAAATATATCAAATGAAATACATAATTCTAGTTATTATAATAAATTATTTAAAATAGTTTTCCTTTAAAGATAGTCTGATTCCAGATTTCGTCATATTTAAATCACAAAACATACTTAATTGATTATAAAACTTCGACATTAAATTCAAAGGTTCGTTACATCCATAATTAGTCTTATGAAAATCTAATTTCAGAAGGGTTCGAGTACGTAGATTCCTCACAGGGGCATACAAGTTAAGGTTAAATAATAAATACGGGCTGACTATTTCGCCATTTAGTAAATTGGAAATGAAAATAGCCCCAGCATGCTGCCGACGAATATCAAGTGGCTCGAGTTTTAGAGATTTACATCGCTCGGTATATGGAGGGAGGCCTAAAACATTCTCCCACCACATTCTACGATTATCAAACCCAATAGTTTTCCAGGCATAGAAAATTAAGAATGATTTCTGAACCGCCTCAATTCTCTTGACATGATTACTGTAACTTGGACACCAAACACATGACGCATATTCAAGTTGTGAACGGACAAGAGATTGATATAGCGAGATCAAAGTTTTCGGGTTATTAAACTCTTTCATAATTCGTTTAAGAAATCCTAACATAGAATAAGCCTTTGCAATTATCAAATCAATATGCCGATTCACTGATAAGGTTTGTGTAAACATAACCCCAAGATCTCTTACTTCAGTTATTCTTGATAACTTATCATTATTAATACAATAATCATGTATTACATATGACGATGAGCGGGTAAATGACATAATTTTACATTTCTTGGTATTCAAAAATAATAAATTATTTTCACACCAATGGCTAATTGCATCAATGTCCTTCTGCAGATTAAATGAGTCTTACGTATTATTTATAGGGGAAACTATTTTTAGATCATCAGCATAAATTAGACAACGAGCGAATTTGACACATTTGGTGATATCGTTCAAGAATAAAATGAAGATAAGGGGTCCAAGATGGGAACCCTGTGGAACTCCCGAATGCACTTTTATCGGATTAGAAAATCTGTCATTGATTTTTACAAACTGTATGCGTTCAGTAATGGATATGCAGATGATATCGTGCTTCTTGGCCGAAGACCTAGCGATATCAAAGACAGTTTCATACCGCTAGATCGCTGCGCAAGAAGACTTGGTTTGGAGGTGAACAGCAGTAAAACCAAATATCTAGTAACACCTAGGAACATCTCTACGGCAAATCTCGGAATTGGCGACCACAACTTTGATAGCGTCGAAAACTTTAAATACCTCGGGTCAGTTATAACATCGTCGAATGATATGCAGGCAGAAATAAAAGCCCGAATCGCTGCCGGACAACGAGTTTTCTACGCCAAATCAAAATTATTGCGATCTAAACATCTATCGCAGTCGTGCAAGCTCGCACTTTATAAAGCACTTATAAGACCTGTGCTGGCTTTCGGAAGCCAGAGCTGAACCATGACCACTAACGATTGTAGATTATTATCTACCTTCGAAAGGAGGGTTGCCCGTTCAATCTTTGGTCCAATTAAAGTTGCGAACAACGAATATCGGATTCGTATGAATCACGAAATAAAGCAACTCCTCGGAGGCAGCGATATTATCGGATTCATCAAATCCAATCGAGTGAGATGGCTCGGCCACGTTACAAGGTCTCCCCAACAACGGATGATAAATAAAGTGTTCCACCAACAACCAGCCGGAGTACGTCGTAGAGGAAGACCCGACTACGCTGGCGCGACGACATCGAACAAGATCTACGAACATTAGGATGTCGAAACTGGAGGACGAGAGCGGTGGATCGAGATGGATGGATGCCTTAGTGCAGGCGGCGAAATCCCTTCATGGGATGTGAAGGCCAGAGAGAGAGAATGCGTTCAGTAAGGTATGATTCAATCCATTATAACAAATTATTAGAAATGCCAAAAGATTTTAATTTTTCCAATACAATAACATGGTTGATTGAGTCAAACGCCTTACTAAAGTCAGTATAAATGACGTCAAGTTGCGCCTTAGCCTCAATCACCTCCAAGGCACGTTTTGAAAATTCCATTAAATTCGACACGGTAGATCTTTCACGGAAAAACCCATGTTGTTCGTCAACTATAAATGACTTCAGACCGAAATACATGTGGTCACAAACAATTGATTCGAATTATTTAGGGATTGATGATAGTATAGAAATGCCCCTATAATTACAGACATCATTCCTATTACCGGATTTGAAGATTGGAACAATATGTGAGGATTTCCAAACAACTGGAAAAATTCCCGACGAGAGTGATCCATTGAATAATATTGATAGAGGAAATGCTAGCTCATGTCCAAGTTTTTTTAGGAAACTTGAAGGAACACCATCTGGGCCACAGCCATCTTTAAACTGAGTGAGTGATTTGATAATATCCTCCGGGGTGATACGAGGTATATGCAAGGTGGTGTTTGTACAATTATATATTGTATCCGCAAGTGTTCCCTTATTAACATTATCTAGTCTATAAGTATTTTGGAAGAAAGAACCAAATAAGTTGGCTACGTCTATAAAGTTATTGCCCGAAACATTATTGTAAGACATTCATGTCGATTCAATGAATTCTTCTATTCTTCTTGAAAAATCTTCTTCACTCAAACAGAAGAAATCAATAATAGAAGAATCTTCTATTTTGCTATTCAGTGTAGCAGTGGGATCCTAATCTTCTATTTTTATTATTGAAAGTTCCAAATCGA
Organism: Nephrotoma appendiculata; assembly: GCA_947310385.1. NCBI lineage: Eukaryota > Metazoa > Arthropoda > Insecta > Diptera > Tipulidae > Nephrotoma > Nephrotoma appendiculata. Next base: position 170,367,714 of record OX371225.1, read on the forward strand.
TTTTTTTCTCTTCTATATGCTCTTGATATAATGTCAAAAATGTATTATTACACAAAACCATAACTGTGCCCTAATTCTCTAAACAGTAAGATAATTTGTAAACGTGTAAACGATAATTTATCTTGCCTTTTTTTTTGCAATAGTCGCATTCTCTAATTGCACTCCAAGATAAAATTTAAAACGGTTACGATAAATAAATGTCAAAACTTCACACTCTTCGTGGGTTCATATTTAGACTTTGATGGCCCATATCTTGTGTTCCCATTTAAATTTCAACATTAATCTTATGAATATAAGTTATTCTAAATAGCATCTGTTCCCAAACTATATTTCAACTTGTTATGGGTTGTGGTAAGGGTAATTTTAAAGGTACAAATTTTATACAAAATATTTAATTTGATTCAATATAGATCTTCTATTCTCAATATCTTCTATTCTTCTATACTTGTATATGAAAATTATTAAATGTCGAAATAGAAGGAAAAAATAGAAGAATTGCTATTCCATATTAAAAATAAACAATTATTTTGATTTTTTCGTTTGAAGGTTTTGACTAAAAATAGAAGATATAAAAATGAGACTTTTATGACAAGAAGAAATAGATTTTTTTCGATTGTTATCAAAAGCGGGTTGTGTTCTGATTAAATCTTCACAATTTAAAAATGAATTTTTGTTTAATGCGAAGTGAAACAATCCGCCAAAAGCGTATTGGTTCGTAAGTAAATTTATTAATTATTTAATAAAAATTAATTAAATAAATTTTTGTAGACAAAAACCAAAAATGAGATTGAAGGATATAAGAATAAACAAGGATCCGTTTCAGCTTATTGATAGTGTATTCCACAAGTACTTTTGATTGCAAAAGGGAATTGTTGTGATATTTGTAACCTATTTAGTAGCAACATCCAGCTTCAACTCAATACCATTTAAATTACAAGTATGTATTAATTATTTGGAAATGCAATTAGGGTACATAAATGAGTCTTATTACTTAGGTGCTTGCTACTTTGCATTTTTTGTGGGCAAGGAAGCTATCAAGCTTCCGTTGGTAGCAACAATGTGTTGGGCCTGTAACAACCTAGTGTGTCACGATGTATTCACAATGTAACTTGCCTTATAAACAAATATTTGGTGCCAAAGCACAGAACATTGCCTACAACTATTTTAGAAAAAACTAGAAACAAATCAAGGTATGAAAAAAATGTATCATATTTATTAATTTATAAAATTTCGTAATGTTCTATTAACAGGTTTCAGGATAAATATGGAATGAGGAATATAATCAGTGCTATTGACGGTGTCCAAATAACCATCGCCTCACCAGAAAATTCTGTTGAGACACCTGGCAATTTAGACATTTGCAGAAAAGGATATCACAGCATAAATGCGCTGGTAAAGTTGGGGATGTGACATCTACTAGCGCATTAAAAATAAGCTCATTGTGCATATCCATACTACGGTAACTTGAATCCTGTAACTACTTCGTTTCTTTCCCCTTTACCTATAAAATAAAAAACATTTATAGGTAAAGGGGAAAGAAACGAAGTAGTTACCGGATTCAAGTTACCGTAGTATGGATATGCACATTGAGTTTTTTTCCATGAAATTTTAGCACGGCATACTTTATGAAAATAAAAATTGAAGAAAACAATTCGATTTGGAACTTTCAATAATAAAAATAGAAGATTACAATCCCACTGCTACACTGAATAGCAAAATAGAAGATTCTTCTATTTTTGATTTCTTCTGTTTTAGTGAAGAAGATTTTTCGAGAAGAATAGAAGAATTCATTGTATCGACGTGAACATTAAACGTCAAAACGAAATTTTAATTATTTTTTATCCTTAACAACTCAAAAAATATAATTGCTAGAAACGTAAATTGTTGCATATACATCAAAGCCATCTAGAATCACACATAGCCCTCAAAATCATATTGAAAAATATTCGGAGTCGGTAGTTATTTGAAATTCAAATCAAGATACGGTTAGATAACTTATAAAACAAACCAAATGTTTGAAAAGAACATTACAAGAGTCAAAAATTTCTTTATTTCGTATGGTCGCATTATTTTTAGTAAAAACCTTCTAAGCGAAAAAATCAAAAAATTTGTTTATTTTTAATATGAATAGCAATTCTTCTATTTTTCCTTCTATTTCAACATTTAATAATTTTCATATACAAATATAGAAGAATAGAAGATATTGAGAATAGAAGATCTATATTGAATTGACCTGATTGTCGACGGAAAACCGCATGTTTTCCTTCTAGACTGAACGAAATTCCAAAACGATTTCGGATTTAATATCAAATCATTTTGAACCTTGTTGATATAGTTTCTATAAGCTATTTTATGCATGGAATCAAATTCATTAGATACAGAAGAAAAGGCCAATTTAACAGAAGCATTGTTGGATCTTTTCCATTTCCGATATAATTTCTTCTTGCGATTACCTAAATTAATCAAGCATTTATTAAACCACGGAGGATTATTTCGATTATTCTTAAAAACAGAAATTGGAACGAATCTGTCGATACAACTAAATAAAATATTATAAAATAGTTGCACATCATGATCTAAGTCATTAAATGAGAAGCGCGCATTCCAGTCAATTGATGAGAAAAATGAAATCAGGCTATCAAAATCTGCACGTTTAAAATCATAAAATTTAGATATAAAATTATTCTTAATTGAGTTAGATAATAAAAGTTCTGATTGGTTCAGATTGACCTCCATCGACTTATGGTTAATGTCATTAGCAATATATGGAACGGGTGCTTCGATTACCGTATATAAATTAATCGAATTTGTAAAGAATAAATCCAAAAACCTACCAATGTAGTTAGGAACATCATTAATCTGGATAAAACCATAAGATAAGATGGAGTCAATACATGAAGTTTCAACAGTCGATGTCACGTTACAAGGTATGATATAATTTACATCCACATCATATACCCATTTGACATTAGGTAAATTAAAGTCTCCCAGAATTAGCACGTTGTCGTCTATGTTGGTTGAAGATGAAATTTTAAACAAACACTGTGTATATTTAGTATACACCTCAGTTTCCGAATTCGGTGGAATATATAAACCAATGACATTTATTGATTTCTTACAGATGTTCAGCTTTACACATAATAGTTCTATAGTTGGGTCGCAATCAACTGTATCACTTACGATAGTAGAGTGGACAGCTATGAGTATCCCACCACCTTTTGATTTAGAACTATTTAATTCAGATCGATCCCGTCTATAGACAATGTATTCCGCAGGAAAGTACTCCGCATTGTAAATATCAGCATTCAAATTAGTTTCGACCAGTACATATACCGGATACCTAGATGCACAAACAAAACGATAAACCTCAGAAGATTTTGAAGCAATGCCACGAACGTTTTGGAAATAGATGAAATTTGAGTTAATATCAACATCGACATTACTATCAGATAAGGTTATATACGCATTCGAGGCTGCTGGCGAACTCCGCGAAAATTTGTCTTCTGATCGAAGTTATATTCCTTAATGAGGAGATGTTCGGGCCATGCCTCGGCCTTCATTATAGCTTCAAAGCACTCAACAGGAACACCGACCTTATATGAAACGTATCCAGCGTTCTTTTCAAAACGTGTGCAATTTGCATCCACAATACGAAGATTATTTTTTACGAAATTTTTAAATTCAATGTCAGTAACGGTTGGTTGTAAACGGGACACGAAGATCCATTTTCGCGGTGTAATGGCTCCAATAGAACCAATGCCCTCTGTAGCTGTACCAATTATAACATCTTTCCCAACTTGCATCTTTCCATTATTTTGGAAAGCCTTATTTGTAAACGTTATGGGTTTGTTTTGCAAAGTAGCGCCTTCGTCATTATTGCTTTGGTGTGTACGTGTGTTATCAGCATTTTTTTTGTTGCATTTACGTTTATGTTTATTTTTGTGTGCAGGTACTTGTTCGTTTTGATCAGAAATAACGGCATTAACGTTGTCATTAATTTTATTCTTATTATTATCATAATTATCTTCACAATTAATGTTATTATTGTTTGTATTTGAAAATTTACTAATATTATGATGAGTTTTATGAGTTTTTTTGGTACTGTTATCGATTAAGTTATAACTTCGATCGTCATTCGTCATCACCGGAGTTATTGTATTTGTTACCGGTACCACTGATTGATCAATAAAATGACGATTATTAATTTTATGTAAATTCGAAGATATAACCTTGAAATCTTAATGTAGATTAATCATGGTGTTCTTAATCAGATCGACAGACTTAGATACATTTGACAATAGTCCAATTTGAGACTTCAATAGGTCATCACAATCATCACAAATGTAGCGCAGATTTTTTAGTTGGGCAATCAACTCAAATGTTGTCCTGCTTTTAATGCCAAGACATTTAAAATCGATTGATTTATCACACGCAACACAACAACAATAATAATCTTTAGCAGTAGAACCGGAATCATGGCATCGTTTTTCCATTTGTAATCACAAAAACGTTTAACACCACACAGTTATTTTGGAATACACAGTTTATCACAATAAATAGTCCAATGACAGATGCACTCAAAATAAAAATAGATTGATTTAACAGTTTATCACCACAAGAATGTTCAAAATAAATTAATATAAAATTAACAAATTAAAACACAAGAATGTCTCAAAATATATATATTGAGCTTAACAATTTATATAAATTAACAAATTAAAACAAATAAATTAAAACACAGCCGTACAGATCAGCAGTCTTTCGATGAATCTTCGATGAATACTTAAGCTTTTTCCGTAAATTTTGATTCTTTTGATTTTTGGCCGACGGAGCTTTTCCATATTTTTGTAGTTATTTTGAAAATAATATTAATTACAAGAAACATGATTATAGATTAAAAAATTCTAAATTAAGTTTGCAACAATATCAGTTGATCAGTACTTTTCCTTAATTTAAGCGGATTTGACGATTTTTGACAAAAAAAAATTTTTATCAACAAAAATTTGGCCCCGGCACAGCCTTAATGGCCTTATTAACGTCGATCTTAATGGCCTTATTAACGTCGATCATTTATGAGGTAAAACTTCATGCTCAAGCAAGCTTTTCCATAACTTTGGAGATACCATAGGATTTTTTTTCGTTTTTTTGCATATATTTTTCGAAGTCCAAAATTTTGGGTTATTCTGGATTGATACCTTGATGTAAAACCAAGACCATTGTTAAATATATTTAAAACAAAACTTGTCCAGATCATTGTTTAAATTTTACCGAATATAAGAGTTTTGTTTAAAATAATTTATTTCAAAAAAATTCGGTAACCTCTATAGTCCAGGCTGATTGAATCAAACTTCTTGCATATCCTTTTATATTAAGTGGGAGATGCTTGCGAAATTTTGTGGGAACCTGCCTGTCGGAAAGGGCAGCTTCCATAGTAGCTGTTATTTTCTATTTTTCCAATGATGTTGAAAGTTTAGCATATACAATGAACGACAAAGAATTAAAAGATTCAAATAAATTTAAAAATTAAATTTTTAACAAGAACTGACTTTGTTGGTTTTTCGAAATTTAGGCAGACATATTTAATTTTTTTTATATATACACCAAATGTCTTTAACAAAATTGTGCAAAGTTTAATTGTTCGCTTTAGAAATCAAGAGTCGTTGTTTTTTGGGTCTTTGTATTCATCACAAAAGACAATCGGGTGATAACCACAACATATTCACCCCTTCATTTTTATGTTATGCTCTAAAGGTAGATCTCTAGAATTGTTCGAATTTTTTATCCAATTTTCGAATTAGGTTAACCTATTGTAGAAGCTTACAAGAGAGTGCATTGCTAAGTAGAACTCCAATAAGAAAATTTTGATTCAAATGGTTAATTTTTGCCCTGCCGAGCTTAAGAAATATTATTATTTTTTCATTATAATTTAAGTATATCATACACAAACGTGTATGTTATCATTATTTAAATTGACGTTTACGTTTTAAATTTTACCTGAACTAAAGTTCAACCGACACAATTGTGCCAAAGTGAATGAATGTTTGCATAGCAAATTAATGGATTTTAATTAATTTAGATAATTCTTAATCACTTTACAAAAATTATACAAAAATCGGTTAACATATACCCTTCCTTGAACTTTCCGGCACCACACAATTGTGCTGCTTGAAGTTTATTAACCATTATTTTTTTAAGGTAAAATATCTTTAAATAGAATGCGTAAATGTATAAGTTGCGGTCTTCAATTTATCTACGCTTAAACTTCAGAAAACCAACAAATTCAAGCCATGTTGAAAATTGAAACATAAAATGCTAAAATTGAATCCAAAATTCTTTTAATTCTTTGTCATTTTTTGTAAATGCTAAACTTTTCAACATCATTGCAAAAACAAAAAAGTTTCCATGGAAGCTGCCACTTTCAATAAAACAGTTTCCACCAAATTTCACAAGGATCTTCCAATTAAAAGGTTAAGTATAAAGTTCCATTCAGAATAGTCAACCAGCCTGAGCTTTAGAGATTCCCAATTTTGCTGAAATAATGTTATTTTTTATAAAAAACCCATCATTTTCATATGCTTTACACTTTTCAAAATATTACCAAAAATTGAAGAAGCTTCTAAAAGAGCTGCAACTATCGGCCAAAAATTAATGGGATTTCTCAATTTACGGAAAAGCTTAAGTGTGAAGTTTCGTTCAGATCAATCAATCCGTAATTAATTAATAAATAATATTAACTACATTATTCTAATTCTAATTTCAGGGTAATAAATGATGCTAAGCGCTAGGGTTCCAGGTAAATGATAAGCATATGTTGTTAATCCGAATATGTTTTTTTTATTTTAGGTATATGATGAAACTGGAATGTCAGCTGATCCGTGATTTAGTATATGAATGATGAGAACTGGAATATCAGCTGATTCGTTGTTTACTATTTTCGATGGCCATCCGCAGTTATTGAATGATCGATAGTGATATTAATAACGTTAAAGTTATTAATAAAGTTAAAATGTATTTCTCAACAAATGGTGTTTTATTTCGTTCAACACAATTATACGTTATATTAATTTCAGTATAAGGGGCATAAGTGTTATATGATTTATGTACCACAATATCGCTACAAATTACCTACGCTCATATACATAAATGAATCAACATACTAAGCTATACAAACACCTTAGAAATAGGTGGTTTTACCTCAAAATTATTTTATAATAAATTACAAAAGTCAACTAACAGCAAATAACTTTATATTTTTCCAACTATCAGCATCCCTGTTTAAATTTTTTATTGTACGAGCTTTATTCCCCTAACCTCAATAAATAAAATTCCTCGTCTACGACCGCACTGCCTCAACATAAACGTAAGAAAAACATTCATCACAAAATAATTTCCAAATGATTCTTTTATAATTTTACCAGCAGATTTTTTGTTGTCATCATTGTAAAACTAAGTTTTTCCCATTTTTTTTTGTTTTATTTACTTATTTATTTATTTAAATATTACAAAATAAAAATCTTTTTTATTTCATTTTATCATTCTTAAGATGAAAACAAATAAAATTATCTTTACTGGAAATTACGTATAAAAAGGAAAAATAACTCTGTGGTTTTGTGCCTTCTAGGTATTCTTATGTTAACTCTTATACGACTTTTTTGATGCTCTGTTCTTACGTACTTTTTATAAGTTTCTTCTTCTGTATTTGATTTAAAATGAAAAAATTTTCCTTGGATGTTTGTTGTGTGTACGGATTTTTTCTTTTCCTATTCCTCCTACACGCTGCATCTTAATCTTCTCTAATTTGATAAAACAAAAATATACGAAGAATACAAAATATAGGATTTTGATATGAACGACTATTTATGGGAATTATAGTACATAGTAGATTGTGATGCCTTCCTTAATATTACTTTTGCAAATAATTTGGCAAGCTACAATGATAATTGATGCTTTTTACTTGGGTGTGTAAACAAAGTTATTCTAATCCTGATGAAAATGAAAAAAAATGTTTTAGAGAAAGAACGAGAAATTTGCTCGAGAAATCCGAAAATACCACTGCATTCAAGAAAATAGCTGGTGTCAATCATATAGTTTTAGTCGCAAACGTATTTTATTTTTATTCAATCGGGTACTCTCAAAACAAATTGCACACCGCATTTACGGATAAATATTATGAAACATACGAAAGGATACCTGTTCCTAAAAAATTATATTTGTGGCGTGAAAACCAGCAAAATTCGTTTGAAACTCACTTACACACTTGTATCACAGGACACCCTGGGAATGGACATTTGTGAATAATGAAAGCGCCAACGATTTTTGATGAATCAAAGGGTTACAGTTACAAAGTAATTACACACTTGGCTGGTGTGGAAAATGATAACGTGCTTTTCTATAAAACTCCTGACGAATAAACACATTTATTGCAACAAGTGTTTCCTGGAGAATCTGGACGGGCTAAAGGCGGATTTAAAGAGTGATCCAATAGGAGGTACTTTTCTAATTGTGATTGTCGTGATTCATGCGTCACAACTGTCATGTTCATATTATTTTTTTATTCAATATTTTTTGACATTTTACAATGAATAAATAGACTTACACGAAAACAACGTTTACAAATTGTGGAAATTTATTTCAAAAATTATTGTTTAGTGAAAAATTGTTTTCGTGCGCTTCTTCCATTTTATGGTGTTCATAATCGTCCAACTTGTTCAAAAATTGAAGCCGGTTCACCTTCCTTTGCGCCATCGATTTGGTTTATGGGTGTTGGAGAAGCTCCAAATTGATCCATTTTTTTATCGAAAAATTGTGTTCAGCGATGCAGCTCGTTTTTGGCTGAATGGGTACGTCGACAAACAAAATTGTCGTATTTAGGCTGATGAACAGCCAAAAGAGGTTCAAGAGCTTCCAATGCATTCTGAAAAATGCACTGTTTTTTGAACTATATAGACAGGTGGCATCATTAGATCGTATTTCTTTTAAAATGCGGAAGAACAGCGTGTAAACGTCAATGACGCAAACTATACAGAGAAATCAATGATCAATGATCTTATTATTGCCAAAAATTCAAGATATGGATTGGTGTAGCCGACTTTCAACGTGGTTTCAACAAGGTAGTGCAACGTGCCACACAACAGGCCAAACCATTGATTTATGAACGAAAATTTTAATGAGAACATCATATCAAGAAACGGACCCGTGAATTGGCCTCCAAGGTTTTGTGATCTCACGCCGTTAGATTACTTTTTATAGGGGTATCTGAAATCACTTGTTTTTATCGATAAACTACAATTGATTCTTGCATTAGAAGCGAACATAACACGCGTAATTAACGAAATATTACCCGAAAAGCTCGAAAGTGTGCTTGAAAATTTAACCCATATAATGGATCATTTAAGAGCCAGTTACGGACAACATTTAAAAGAAATTATTTTCAAACATTATATGTCATAAACCGAACTTACGTCACAAATACAATTTTTAGTTATTAAATTGATTCTAATGTATTTTATTTCAAAAAAAAACTTCCGGAAGCTCTTATTGGATCACCCTTAACTAAGAAGCTGGGAGATCTTAGTTTAGTTTATGGGGCATATGACGTGGTTTATCATGAATATAAAATGTAAAATGCAAATCAGTCTCCGTTATTCAAGAAATTCCGTGGCTTAGTTCCCAATATTTGTCCATTAATTGTTTATTTAAATATTTTAAAATAAATGAATTTAATTTGATTCAGATCTAAATTTTATTTTTTAACTGACTAGCTTACGTTCATTTTTGTTGTGTACAATTTTATTTTATAGCGTGATAACAACAGGGGTTTAAATAAACTTTCCGGATGGCGATTTACACCCCTCTACATATGGTCAACTAACTCGAGCCAAGATCGATTACAGTTTTTCTACTAGAGATATAAAAGAATCTCCATTTCTCTTTCAGTTCCAACAATTTCGAGTACCAATACGATTGGCACCATTCATTATCATCACCTTGGCATAGCAGTTTAGATTTATCGCGTGATTCGTAAATCGAATTTCATATCCTACACTCGAAACATGATGTTTCTTTTTCTTCCTCCATGATGCGGCATATAATCCTGCCGCGTCTCTTCGGCTGGTATATCAGCCGCTGCTCGCTTCGCTGCCCAAATTGATATAGTTGCTGCCATGACTTTGTTAGCTTAATTTGTGCAACTGCACACTAATTATTTAGAAATATACTACGTTTAGCGCTCGGAAGAGGCTTTGGTCCGAGCCTGTCTATTCAGTTTCATTATTCGATCAATTCACAATTCCCGTAAGTTATATTAATTCAACTGTAATTGTTTGTTCATTTTTTTACTATTGCTATCATTACTATCCTCCGAACTGAATTCGTTACCGAAATCCGTGGTTCGTTCGATTTTTTGTGGAGAAACATCCGAATTTTGGTGCTTGTAACTATTTAATATATTGCGAGTAAATTGTCTAACATCATTAAATAATGGTCCTTGCTTATGATCTTGAGAAAACAACGTAAAGCTGGCCGTGCGAGAACACAGCTTTTGCTAAATTAATTCCTACGCGATCAAAGAACTGACCTTGCGATTTGTTGATGGTGATCGCATAGGCTGGTTTCAAAGAAAATTGCCGGTGACGCAATACAAATAGAAGAGTAGTTTTAGATGGTTCCAGATCCATTCGAGGTATCATTTGCTTCATTACTGCGCTCCGAAGTTAATTTAGTGTTTATGAAATTCAGAGCGGGCTCTTCTATAATTCACCGGGTGCCATTACACAATCGCTTCTTCAGATTTAGGTTTCTCAGAAGCATGTCCTTTGCCAAAACAGGCACATGATGTAGCAAACCAGATGGTGTTTGATCGTTGAGAAAATCAATAGAGAAATTAAGAGTAACATTGGAAAATTTAATCACGATGTAATCAGAAATAAATATATGTGTTTTTGATTTTGAATACTCGCGCCACTAAACCCGGCCGATATGAAAATATTTCGTCAGATCTCAATTTTCAGCATTTCGAACGATATAATAATATCTGGAACCCCGCAGACTTTGCAAATAATGACATTACATCGTAAAGCAGCATATTCGCATGTAAGAGAATAACCGAAACACTGGCGGACAAGTTTTGGTTTTTACCCATGTTCTCCATGTGATCAGCGAGTCCTAAATATTGCTTAGTTCTCAATTGTTGCTTATTTTGGCGGATGAATTTGAGGTTGTTGGCTTTAACTTGTAAAAATGAGCCAATTTGCCATTGCTGTGGAACTTTAATTTGAAGCATCCTGCGATATTATTTCGCTCTCGATTAAAAACAGGTTAACATTCACATTGTCAGTTAGGCTGCCAGCCGGGTTCAAAATAAGGAAAGGGGAGTCCTTAAGTCATAGGGTCCATATTTTGATTCAAACGCAAAAGGATTATAAACTTTTTTTGGATCTTCTGGATTTGTCCGGTGCCCATTTTGAGGACGGTCCGGTTCAAGCAACATAAACAAGCGTCATGAACAACGGGTTAATGTTGAAGAACGACCTACCTAAAATGAAAAGTGAGTGCGATGCGATATGAGTATTTTTTCTGAGAATGACAAAAACAGGTATCGAGCCATCATTAAATATTTATTTTTGAGGCAGTGCACCTACGAAAATCCAAGACGAGTTAGACGTTGCGTACAAGAACTCTGCACCATCATTTACCACTGGGAAGTTTTTGGTGGCTGAACAAAACGTCGCCGTACCAGCTTGAGTGATGATGAACATTTGGGACACCTAAAAACTGCAGCCACTGACGATAACATCTCTGAAGTCCAGCAAATGGTGCTAGACAACCGTTGAATTAAAGTTGAAGAGATAGAAGAGGTGATTGAAAAACGATTGAAAAACGGCAAGGCACCCGGTCTCGATGGAATCCCCGCAGAATTAATTAAACTCGGAGGCGCTACTCTTGCAACAAGTCTACACGATCTTGTCGTTTGTATTTGGGACCAAGAGGAGTTGCCGGAGAATTGGAAGACCGCGCTAATATTTCCGATGCATAAAAAGGCGACCGTCTCTAATGTGAAAACTAACGTGGTATAGCTCTATTGAACACTGCTTACAAAGTGTTGGCTAATGTTGTACTTGCCAGACTCATCCCTTTCACCGAAAACATTATTGGCGGCTATCAGTGTGGTTTTCGTCCCAACCAATCGACCATTGACCAGTGTTTCACCATGAGGATGATCTTGGAAAAATGCTGAGAGTACAACATAACCATACATCAATTATATATAGACTTCCGTCAGGCATATGACAGTATAAACCGCGATAAGCTTTGGACCGCGCTCATATGCTTAGGAACTCCAGAGAAACTCGTTTCTCTGTGAAAATTAACAACGTCTGGGTCTGTATGTAGAATTGCAATCGAAGGAACTGTGTCAGACTTCTTTGAAATAACATCTGGTGTTCGACAGGGAGATGCACTCGCGCCTGTGCTGTTCAATTTGGCGCTTTAGTACGTATTGAGGAAAAGCAATATCGAAACTTCGCGCTTTATATTTAATAAATCGGGTCAAATTCTTGGATATGCAGATGATATCGTGCTTTTTCAAAGCTCTTTCTCTTTCAAAGACAATTTCGTGCCGCTCGATCGCTGCGCAAGAAGACTTGGTTTGAAGGTGAACAGTAGCAAAACCAAAATTGTATCAACACCCAGGAACATCTCCATGATAAATCTCGGAATTGGCGACCACAATTTTGATGGCGTCGAAAACTTCAAATACCTCGGGTCAGTTATAACATCATCAAATGACATGCAGGCATATATAAAAGACCGAATCGCTACCGCACATCAAGTTTTCTACGCCCAATCAAAATTATTGCGATCTAGACATCTATCGCAGTCGTGCAAGCTTGCACTTTATAAAGCACTCATAAGACCTGTGCTGGCTTTCGGAAGCAAAAGCTGGACCATGACCACTAACGATTGTAGATTGTTATCAAGGACCACTAACGATTGTAGATTGTTATCGATAGGAAGGTCATTCGTTCAATCTTTGGTCCAATTAAAGTCGTGAACAATGAATATCGGATTCGCTTGAACCACGAGATAAAGCAAATTCTTGGAGGTTGTGATATTATCGGATTCATCAAATCCAATCGAGTGAGATGGCTCGACCAGGTTTCAAGGTCCCCACAACAACGGATGATCAATAAAGTGTTGCATCAACAACCAACCGGTGTGCGTCGTAGAGGTAGACCCCGACTGCGCTGGCGTGATGACGTCGAACAAGATCTACATGCACTAGGATGTCGAAACTGGAGGACGAGAGCGATGGACTGAGACGGCTGGAGGACCATAGTGCGGGCGGCAAAATCCCTTCATGGGATGCGAAGCTATTGAGAGAGAGAGGGATAGAAGAGGCTGCCGCGTTTGCTTATACTTTAGACCAGAACTGTGCTCGAATAAACATTTCTAATGCTCTGTTGAATACACCATTAAACTCCAGTATCAAAAATAAATTCAAACCAGTGAATTTCAGAGAGAAATCGGCTCGAGAAAACGAAAATACTGTTTCTTTGGCTGGGAAATTGATGGCGACTGTTTTGTGGGACCGTGAAATTAGGAATCAATTATATTCAAAAGGGGAAACCATTTGTAAAATACGCCAATTAACCTGGTTGTGAATTATTATTTTCTAGCAAATTCACGGACGCTAGTAGTATCGCAGTATAATCCCAATGTCTCAGTTCAACTAATGCTGAATTAAATATTGACGGCTACTTTCTGGTCGCGCCAAAGTACGCGTAACCACCATAAAATGTATGTATCCAAGGTATAGCGGTGGTTCAAATAGTACATGTACAGTATAAAATGTCGTATCCAAAGTTGTGCGAGGTCCAAAATTATCGAGTGCTGGTTGCCGTGTCCAATTAAAATGCGTGGGTCAACTTCTTTTCGATGCGATGTTTCTCAAAAGCCAAGTATAATGCGGGTCGATATTTTAACTAAAGCGGTATCTATAGAGTATCCAATGGCGGTCCGGTATATAAATCACAAAAGGCTGTATAATTTAGTCACTGTTTATTTGTTTTTAGATATGCTCTAATTCACTGTATATTTTCTAATGATTACAATTTTCTTTTTTGACATACAATTTTGATTTTCAAAAAAAATAAAAGTTAACGTTTATATAAAAAAAGCAAGAATTTGTGACATCTAGAATTTTAACATTAAACTAAATTAAATTGATACCCTTAACCATAAAAATTTATAGGTATTCCATAATTGAGGCTAGTACCCAATTGTAGATAATAATGTCTATAACTGTTACCGATTAATAAATATCAGCTGTTGTGTTGTAAACAAAAATGTTAAACTCCATTAGTGACAATTTGAAGTAAATATATAATATTAAATAATGTAAAATTTAAATAAATCAATGAAAATTAATAATGAAACTTTAGTGTTTCTATATAATGCAAAATTATGAAATATGCTAAATTATTTATTATTTTAAGTTGTAATGATCGTCTGTAGCAATATAAAGGTGCTGTTAGCTTATATTACATAAGTTTAATTGAAGGTCGCAAGATCAGCTGTTGATTTCAGATAAGTATAAATTCTGTTGAGTATTAATTTAAGAATTGATCCTTTGTGTTTTTTAGGAATCAGGCTACGGTCCATTCATCAGTTTAAACACCATTACAGAAGCATACTACGCATCATTACTTGACAAGTTGAAGTCGGAATTTACGGAAAAACAGCCGCATTTGCAGAAAAAATATCCATCCCCTATAAGACAATGCGCCTTCTCACACATCAACGGTTACCCACCAGAATTAGCCCCAAGCAACTTTTTTTATTCCCTAAGTTAAAAGTTTCGCTCTGAGGACAGAGATTTTCATCGAACGAGGAGGCCAACATGGCGCGTTCTTTGGTAAGTTTTGTATGTTTATTCTTTTATGACCTAATGATCAAAGGCTATGGTATTTAATTTTTACAGTCTGATTTCGCTAGCTTAGCCGTTTCTCGTTTCAAGTTACGTTACAAATCTGCTGTTTGTATTATTGCTATGCCAACACGCATTCGAAATAGTGTCGAATGATAAAATTACTAGAAACTCTCAACAATACGTTTGTAGTTTGAAGACTTGATATAGATACCATACATATTAAACATTTGGACAAGGTACCTGAAACGAGTAAACGAGTTGTGTCGTAATATAGGAAAAATTGTGTTAAGAAGGCCAGCTCCATGAGGGATTCCAGATTCTTGAGGGAGTCTACCGCTGCAAAAAGAAAATAAAGCAAACCAAATTTAAGGATTAAAGAAATTGAAAACAATCAACGAAACCTGCATATCAAAGTTGTCTAGCCGGTGACCATCCAAAAAAAAATTGTATCAAAACCACTACCGCAAATTTTCATACTTTTAGTGCATATTTGATTGTGAAGGGTAAGTTGATTGGGGTGATCAGGGTTATGTCTATTTCTTGTATTTGCTCGCTTTTTTGTACTTTATTCATCAAGGCTTCTGTTTTTGTTAATTGATTCTTGTCTAATTTTCATTACGTGTTCTTATAAGTTTAACCTGAGGTATTGAGAGTTTTATTCGTTTTTTTTGTCTTCCACAATAAATAATCAGTATCTTTTCATATGTACTGATAGGAATTTTATAAGTTAGGTTAGGTTAGGTTAGAGTGGCTGCTATCGCACATTTAGGCCAATAATGGCCCATTGTGATACCACAGGATCCAATCTCCCCTTACTCCCGCTGAAACCAACCAGAGCTACTGATGTAGCGTAAAATATCTCGCACCTCACAGTCCGCGAGTTCAGAAAGGCTGTCCATGTCGTACACACCCAAGTACTTACGTCTTTTGTATGATAGTGCCGGATACGAACATAAGAAGTGAACTAACGTCTCTTCCTCCTCTTCGTCCATACAACTTCTACAAAAGTCATTCGTCTCTAGACCCAGCCTTCTCGCATGTTCCCCAAAAAGGCAGTGTCCTGTTAGTATCCCTACGACCAATCCTAAATCTGGTTTTCCCAGGGATACTAGTGTCTTGGAGCGCCGTAGGTCTAGTTTTGGCCAAACCTGTTTTGCTACCCTGCACGTGAGAGTGTTGGTCCACCTCTCATCTGTCAAGGCGATTGCCTTTTTACTGAGCGTCAATTTGAGCGCTGCTGCCTCCCCAGACCTGCTCTTTCCGGTTGCATCTGGAGAGTCGTACCGTACCTAGCTAGTTCGTCTGCCCTGCAGATTCCTGTGAGGAATTTTATAACGTCAAGGCAATTGTTTTGTTTAGCTAGTCGAATGATAAGAGCTTCCTTGTTTCTTAATATCTTTTGGAGCACTGATATATGTTCGGCAGCGACACGAACTAACGAATTTGATATTTCTACAAAAATAATTGGTTATAGTGCTTAAAATTTTGATTGAGCTGATTGCGATTCTGAAGCTAGATGTTTCTTGATGTTTAACTGACTTCTAGTAAACCTCTTGGCTATTGATTGTACAATTTCTGTGCAGGTTTACGTTTCGTCCCAGTTGCTGCACGATGTTTGAACGGTGTTTTGATTTAGGTATTCATTTCATTTTGTCGAAATAATAAATTTTTCTTTTAACTTAGCTGTAAATGTCATTACTTTTCATAACTGTTTCTTAATTTGTTGATGTGAAATTTCAAATTTTTCATAATATTTTTTTATAAATATTTCAGCATGTCGATTTAATGGAATTGACTATAGCTACCAGTTACATGTTAGATTAAAACGTATTTTCCCTTTGATTTGACATTGGATGAATTTCTTGTGCTTAATGATTGATTTGAAATAAACAAATTAATTATTAAAGACTAAAGCAAAATTTTCATTCGTTATTGAGTGTATTGATCTACAGTTTGTGAACACACTTTTTGTGAAAAAAAAAAACAAAATAGAAATAAGATTTTCCTTATTATAAGGGGATACGAATATTAATTTTACAATATATCATAAATCATCTAAATTTTAGAAATATCCAATATCAAGACAGATATATAGTGTTGCATTTCAAATCACCACTCAAAATTCGAAAAAAAAACTCAAGCCAAAAATTGATTTTCCATCTGGATGAAGGAAACAACAAAACTATTTGCTTATATTCAACAGTTTCATAAATATTTATTCTATATACTAACCCTATAGCACCCCATACCCATTTTCTCGCTAGTAAAATTTGTTTGGTTTTACATATATTTTTTGTAAAGACGGCATGTCATAAAAATCACACATTTTCTAATATGTGTATAAAATTTTTTTAGCAAACATAATAAATAAAATTATTTTATGCTCCCTTGCTACATTCTTATATAAGAACACTATCGTCTCTCTTTCTAGTATAAGAAAGTATGAAAATGTAAAAGAAAAAGGAAAGCGTAGCCAAAATACAAAAAAAAAATCCCGCGAAAGCTCTATACGATATTATTATGTATGAGTTTGTACCAATGTTCCATTCCACTCTGTGCACACATATATAGACATACAGATGAACACCAGAAACAAAAAAGGGAAAAATTTTCGCAAAAAGTGGAAAATATTTTTCTATTTTCTTTCATTTATGTTGGTTTTTATGACATAGAAATTTTTATTGTAGTTAACGTAATTATTTTTGGATGTGCGGAAAAATATGAGAAAAAATATTTACTTTTGTAACTAAATATAGGGTTACTCATAAATCACGTCTCGTGTGTAATTCATTTTAATACAAAAACACTTGTTGGAATTACGATGTATAGAAAGGAGTATAATTATTTAATTAACAAATATAGGATATCGGGTTCAAGAATTATTCACGTATCGTGTGCGTATAGGTTCAGCAATAAATTTATTATGGTTCAGTGGGCCAAATTAGAACAGAATTAGCATCTATTGCGCATAAACATGTATTATACTTAAATACGAAGTGTACGAGTACGCCAAAATCATTAATAAATATGAGTAATACAGATAATAAAAGTAATTCACTGTGCAGTAGGTTTAATGGTTGTGTTCAAAACAGGAGGAAGTAGATTTCAATATTCGGTGTCAATTTATATTCAGCGGCTGTTATATTCGCTGCTTAAACACTTGAAAAAAAACGTAGAATGAATTACACCATCTCTTGTAAAGACTTAAATTTCCTAAGTGGCTTATATTTATTATTTATGTTACTAGCTGAGCCTGGTCCGCCTTGCTGGCCCTAATTAAACCTTTTCTTTTGTATTGTCTCTCGATTTAAAAATATGTCACAGCATTTAGTTATTGAAAAGTCATTTTTCGTATATGTGTACATAGAGTGTAAACATTATAACGGGAAATTGATTTGGCAATATTGTTAATGAGCTATTAGAATGCAAACTGCTGTTAAATGAAGACAATGGAAAGATAAATATAGATGATTCGTATTATATGTCGCACAGCAATACCTGATGGAAGAATATTATTAAAAAATGTAATAAATATTTTATGTGAAATAAAATTCGTATAAATTAATTGTAACGTTCTTCAAATGAAAATTTGTTTGGTTTAAAATTTGGTAATTAAATTAGTAAAATGTTAATTGATAAAAATTATATTATATAGCGAACCCCGATGCACTTCGTTGCAACCAACCAAACAAAGAAATGAAATATTCTTGTTTTTTTTATGAAATGAATGCATTTTGTATTTCAAAATTATTAATGTCAATCCAAAACATTTGGATATACAATATTTTTCGTTTGTCCATTTGAAGCGAGCACAAACAAACAATTTGGAGTTCCAACTCTTGAGCAGGCCACGTAAGCCATATTTGAAGCGTTTGTCCTTGCGCCTTATTGATGTAAATACATGGCAAATGGTAGACGCACTGGGAATTGCAAACGCTTAAATTCAAATGGCATGTCTGTTGGAATCAGTGGAATACGTGGAATGAGCACAATTTCACCATTCGCTGTTCCGGTCAATATTGTGGCTTCAATTAAATTCGGCATCAATTTTTTTAACGTCAATCTTGTGCCATTGCACAGTTTTGGTGCATTTAAATTCCACAGTAAAATAATTGATGAGCCACCCTTTAAATTCAAACAATGCGGTGGCATACCAGGTGGTTCCAATGAATTCAAAAATTCAATTGGATAATTCACTGCATCATCTGCATTCACTGCGCTATCAACAGATTTATATGATGTCACTGCACCTGGTAATTTTTCTTGAATCTGATAATTCAATGCATTGACTTATACATTTTTTGGTGCCAGTATTGCGCGTTCTCTCAACAAATTGTGAATTGTCCTGTAATTTTGAACAATATTTGGGAACACACTCTCAATCAACTCTTCTGGTGATGGAAGAATGGTACAAAACTTGTTCGGCAATGTAATCAATCCATTTGTATTATCGACTCAAAATTTGCCATTTCCAATATCTAACAATTGCTTCGAGAACTGATCTGCAGATTGGTCGTTGTGCAATTGAACCTGCATATTTATGTTCAATGTCAATTTTTGCACATGTCGCCACAGAAGAGAAGACTTTAAACATGCATTGATCTCATCCGCCGGTGTTGATCGTGGAACCACAGGCAATATTTGACGAAAATTGCCTGACAATAATATCAATGCACCACCAAAAATTTCTTGATTCTGACGTAGATCTTGCATTGTACGGTGTAATGCTTCCAGCGATTTTTTATGCGTCATTGTACATTCATCCAAAAGAATAATTGCAGCTTGTTGCAAAACTTTTGCCATCGCAGAATTTCTTGAATTATTGCACGGGGGATGTTCAATCACCTGTTAATTTGAGAATAATTATATTTTACAATAATATCGATTACATTTTAAAGTGATCAATCAATAAATATAAGCACACACAAAAATATAAGCAATATGTAGCAGCAATTCCCGACGAAGCAAGTGCCAGTACAATTTTTCGTTGCGATCGAATGGCTGCCAAAATCAGTGATATCACAAATGTTTTTCCCGTACCACCAGGCGCATCCAAAAAATATAATCCACCGACTTCATTTTGTACAGCTTGCATGATGGTATCATAGACATGTTTTTGATGGTCATTTAATTTGGGAACTTTCAAATTCACAAATGTTTGTAATTCATTGGGATCATATTGTTGTTCACGCTGCAATTCTCGATCAAATATATCATGTATAGGACGATTGGGTAGTGACAAACCTAATTGCCCTAATGCTTTAATTTTAATTGTTAGGCACATATCTTCAATCGCTTTCAATGCCTCATTATACATTTCCAACGAAATCAGCAAATCAGGGTTTCTTGTGTGATGACGCATTCCAATCAAATAGTCTTCTGCCATAAAATATTTGTATTTATTCCACAATTCAAGTGGATTTGATGGAAAACATGTTGATATGATTATGGCATATAACATAGGCATTTTATGTGGAGAAGAAGCAATCGATGCATCATGAAGCGGATCATTTTCAAGTTAACCTAATTGATGACATGCTTCACGATACATCACACGAAAATGAATAAGTTCTCCAGAGCTTCATTAGTGCAAATGTAGCGCAACATTTGATGTTGGGCGATTTCATCATTGCTATTGTCACCAGCTACTCCAAAAACAGCCATATCACTGCCTTTATTCACATATTTGGAAATGTATTTAATCGACTTCACAGAATTACAGTACTCAACATTTATGTGAGCCTGAAATACTTTTGACAATAGTAGAGAATAAGGCACAATCCAACGATTATCAACTTCAATGTCTTGATTGCGTATTTTAATTGTTGTTGTATGGTGAATTCATATTTATTTGACCGCAAGGGCCATGGATCATATTTTTGGTGACAACTTCAAATAATTCTGGATCACTGATTTCATCTGGAATTTCAGCTGATATAATGTTATCAATTTGATCGGATGTTATTTTACGAACCAGTCATATCAGGAAGTGCGCGTGCTGCAGCCCTCTCTTTTGCCATTCAATTGAATACATCCAGCAACGCACCTCTCCAAAAATTCGCAATTTGATAATTAAATCCATCAGTGCTTTTACTTTCTGTCGAAATACACGTGCTGTTATATCGTGTCGAACCTTTTCTGAGACTGCATACTTTTACACTCAAAACTTTGTTAGACGGCCGTATACATATACGGCTCTGGTTTGTGTATTAGTCGGACCGAAATTTAAACTTTTTTTTTCAAATGTTGAATTAAAATTTTTTCAAAAGGGGGGGGCTGGGACCATAACCAAGCGATCACAAAGTGTGTGCATGTGATGTGGGGTGGGGGGGGGGGGGGGTTTGATTGACCTTGTTTTTCGCTCAGACGCACAGTTTTTGAGATATTTGCAATTTTTCGATTTTACGTGTATTTGTTGTTGTTTTAAAAAGAGCGAATTCATTTCAGGAAAAAAATCATAACTCAAAAATGGCTGAACCGATTTTGGATTTCCGAGTTGGAAATCAACTAACCATCATCACTCCTCCCTGCACTTTCCCTAAAAATTTTATGGCAATCGGTTGAACTGTTCTTGAGTTATGGAGTGACAATCAAAATGTACACTTCGTTTTATATATATAGATAGGTATATGAGAATGTTTGAATGTTTTATTTTGAGGTATATGAGGTTGTGATTATAATATATGTTTAGTGTTGAATTTAAATGGAAGGATTTTATCTAACTTGCAGAAAAAAAAACAGTTGCACCATTTTGTTATGCGAGATTTTGTGTACTTACATGTCTTATTTCAACTAAATCGGTAGGAATGGCCTAGTTCCATAGCGATGACCATACATCAGAACTGTATCAAAAAATCATTTTAGAAATCCATTTCCATCAAGAATATCAATAAAATCGATTTCGAAATGGCCTAGTTCTATCTCTATTGACCGTATCGAATTTTTAACAAAATCTGTTAAAAAATGGCCAAATTCCATCCCTATTAGTCATTTTCCAGAACTTAATCGCAAACCTATTTTTGAATTTTATCAAAAAATCAGTTAAGAGTCCCATTTTCCCACATGTCAAATTTTAAAAATTCAAACCGGAATTTCCTAAAAATTGTTTTTTTTTATACAAAACCGGGATTCTTAAAACCTAGATTTTGAAAACCAGGATTTTGAAAACTGCGATTTTGAAAACCGCGATTTATAAAAAAAAGATGGGAAAGGTTCGGAGCAACTCTATAAGCTTTTTTGTTGCTTATATTTAGTATTATTATTCATGTGTAAGAAAGGAATGTTCTATACAGTGTGCAACTGCAAACCACCAGACCTAAACATTATTATCACCTCTACCCACTATCCAATTAAAACCCCAAAACCCATCTCACCCTCACCACCCTATACCGCAACATCCATATCATCACCATTAAACACCTCCATACCCACTACCACACACACCACCCACACAAACCCTCATCCATCAAATCTCAAATTCTCACACCAAACCAAAAACTCCTCATCCCACCCCTTCACCCCCATACCACCACTTTTACCACCCCCATAACCACACCACCCCACACAAAACCATATCCAAACGATATATATTTTTATTCCACATTCACATGCTCTATGAAGCCAAAATAGAATAACAATTTTAAAAAAATTCTATCAATTGTAAGGAGGGGAGGGGGGGGGGTTAACAAAACCATAAATATCTCCGAACACCCTAAGCACAGAAATGTTCAAATCAATAGGGATCTATCCTATGAATTGCTTGAACTTTAAGTGAAGCAATTAAGTTGATATACGTTCTCAAATTATCTTTGACACAGACGGACAGACAGCAAACCGAAAACATATACCATTTTTTAACAGAAATGTTTAAAATCCGGGATTTTGACAAAGCGATTTCGTTACACACCCGCTGCCACAAGTAACGTAATGAAAAACCACACCATTGGACATCTGCGAGCGATACGTTTTCATGTATTCTTCTTTGCCAATTTATCCATAGTATTTACTCCTTTCTTATTGGAATTGTAGTCTCAAATTATATTTTACTTACCAGAAGTTTCATCGATGTCATAGTTATTATGAAGAGTAGATAGCACATTTCAATTGGTTTTGACATGAAACTTACTAACGTGAGACAGCCATCAAAATAAAAGCGTGATGAACTAATTTTACGATTTTTTATATATATTTATTAAGCTGGCGCCCTATGTGTAATGTCAATTGGACTAGAAAATCTTCCTGTAATAACAATTTATTTTTTAACAAATCATATATTCAGGGATAGCACAACTGCTATAAAAATTATCTTTAGTTGAAGTAAGTTGTTTTTTGGTGTAAGGACTAGCTAGTCTGTTCACTAGGTTGAATGCATAGGCTTTTGTGATCTTCTCTCCAGTGGCACTATTCTGATAATTCCCCGGGAATAGGGAACTGAGAAAAGAATTTACATATAAATTCTATTTAAATAATTATTTTCTGGCATACTAAGGTAAAAAGTTAGTGGCAATTTTTTTGAAAACAAAATAAAGTTGGGAATAACTTTCCCTGATAATTTCGCTATGGAAAAATTATTCCCAATTTACAAATATTAACGTCAAACTTTTTTTCTCAGTAGGCCAGAAAAAATTGATTTATAGATAAAAGCTATATAAAATCTTTCCCCAGTTCCCTATTCCCGGGGAATTACCAGAATAGTGCCACAGGTTGACAACCAACATAAATTTATCTACACAATATCTAAAGAAGTTTTCTGCATCGACGATCAAACATATTTTTATTATACTTTCGTGCCAATGAAGCGAAGAATTAGTGCAACGACATAGAATAAAATAGCTCGACCCAACAAAAGAATCACCAATTGAACTGCAGCGATATAGATGCTCTGAAAATGAGTCGGCTCTCTTTGTGGCATAATTGGACTAGTCGCTTATCCCAATTTATTCTTATTCCGGCATATAAAAGGCCAATGAAGCCATCGAGCTAGTCGATTTCCATGTCATACATATTCTGGTTGTTTACGTTGTCTAGGATTATGGTGATGATTAAAATGATCCTTCACCTTACGATTTATTTGCGATAATACGCAAATAACCATAGTAGGTGGCAACATATTTTTTAAACACCCTTCTTCCTTATTGAAATATATCTAGCAATTCCAATTAATCCCGGTGTCTCACGATCTATTTGAAACTCTGGAACTTTATGAATGCTTGCAGGTTGAATGTTCCATTTTCAAAAATCATTCTTATTCTGCGAGCTATAGAATACTTCGTGATCATCAGTCTCGTTTTTGTCATCAATGAATGATAATTCTTGTTCATCTTGCAGATCTTCGTTGCACATACCATGTCTCTAAACTACTGACCGCTTACACCAACTAATGATGACACGCTAAGTCGACGTTTTTAAATTTAATATATTCGATCGAATTTAATCTGGGACGGAACTCAGGCATTTCTTAGCCGATTATGTTGGGATCGGGTATATTGGATGAAAATGGGATTCTTGAATGATTTTTGGAAGGATTTCCTGAACATGGCCACTTTGGACGGAACTCGATCAATTCTTAACCGATTATGATGGGATTGGGTATTTGTGATGGAAGTGGGATTCTGAAACGATTTTTGGAAGAATTTCTGGAATATGGCCACTTGTTACAGAACTTGAACAATTCCTAACCTATTATGATGGGATGCCCAATCCCATCATACGTTGGATGAAAATGGTATTCTTAAATGATTTTTGGAAGAAGTTCTGGAATATGGCCACCTGGCATGGAACTCGATCAATTCTTATCCGATTGTGGTGGCATTGGGTTTGTTGTATGGAAATGAGATTTTTAAATGATTTTGAGAAAGAATTATGGAATGTTTCTAGCTGGGACGGAACTCGATCAATTCTTAACCGATTATAATGGGATTTAGTATGCTGGATGGAAAAAGGATTTTTAAACAATTTTGGAAAGAAATTCTGGAATATGGCCACCTGAGAC